>CM051461.1:6780461-7380461 GCA_028095005.1 Rhynchospora pubera
ACTCTTTATACTGTCTCGAATATGATTTGTATGATATTTATTCAAAAAGATTGGATGACAAATGATAATTACCCATGTATAGTGCAAATAATGTAATTCTGAGCTTCGTTTGAGTATTTCAATCGTTCCTGGATATAATAATGTACAGTTAGACTCTTTATATTGTTTATAATATGAATCTAATGTTATTAATTCAATAATTTTGGATTATAAATGGCAAGGACACATATAAAGTGAAAATAATGCAATTCGGAGCATTGTTTGAGCATTTCAATCGTTTCTGGATTTAAACTATGTCATTTTATCACAATAATTTAAATTTAAACTCAAAATACAGACTGGAATATGGTTTATTTGTCATTTATTAAAAAATACTGAATTTCACTTGGTAATTACACATTTATAGTACTAATAATGAAATTCAAAGCATCGTTTAAGTATTTTACTAGTTCCTGGATTGATTCTAACTCATTTGATAACACTAATATACAATTAAACAAATTATTCTCTTTAGAATATGATTCTTATGTTATTTATTCAAAAAGATTGGATTATAAATGGTAATTATGCATATAATGTGGAAATAATGCAATTGGGAGCATCGTTTGAGTATTTCAATCGTTTCAGGATTCATCCTAAGTTATTTGATCGAATAGTCTACATTTAAAATTTTTATAATGTTTAGAATATGATTCTTATGTTATTTATTCAAAAATATTGGATTATAAATGATTATTACGCATATAAAGTGCAAATAGTACAGTTCTTAGAATCGTTTGAGCATTTCAATAGTTTTCGGATTTATTCTAATTCATTTGATCACAATAATCTACATTTAAACTGTTTATAATGTCAGGAAAATTATTTGTGCATTATTTATTAAAAAAGATTGGATTATAATGGCAATTATCCATATAAAATGCAAATAATGCAATTCTGAGAATCATTTGAGAATTTCAATCGTTTATGGATTCATTCTAAGTCCTTTTAGCGTAATAATCTATATTTGAACTTGTTATACAGTTTAGAATATAATTTGTATGTTATTTATTCAAAAAGACAGGATTATACAATGTAATTATGAATATAAAGTGCAAATAATGCAATTCCGAGCATCGTATGAGCCTTTCAAACATTTCGGTATTCATTCTAAGTCATTTGTTTACAATAATCTACATTTAAATTCTATATGCTGTATTGAATATGATTCATATGTTATTTATTCAAAAATATTGGATTATATATATTAATTATGATTCTATATGCTTTTGTTATAAATTCAAAAAGATTGGATTATACAAGGTAATTACGCATATAAATTCCAAATAATGCAATTCGGAGCATCGTTTGAACAGTTCAATCGATTTTGGATTCAATCTATGCCATTAGATCACAATAATCTATATCTAAACTCTTCATACAGTTTGGAATATGGTTTGTATGTCATTTTATTCAAAAATAGTGAATTACAGATGGTAATTATGCATATAAAGTACTAATAATGCAATTTTGAGCATCGTTTGAGCATTTCCATCGTTTCTGGATTCGTTCTAAGTAATTTGATCACAGTAATTGATATTTAAACTCTTTATTCTTTTAGAAAATTATTCTTATGTAATTTATTCAAAAAGATTGGATTATAAATACTAATTATGCATATAAATTGCAAATGAGCATCGTTTGAGCATTTCAATCATTTCAAGATTCATTTTAAGGTATTTCATTACAATAATTTACATTTAAACTCTTTATACTGTTTAGAATATGATTCTTATTATATTTATTCAAAAAGATTGGATTATTCATGGTAATTACACATATAAATTGCAAAGAATGCGATTCTGAGGATCGTTTGAGCATTTCAATCATTTCTGGATTCATTCTATGTTATTTGATCAAGATAATCTATATTTAAACTCTTTATACTGTTGAGAATATGATTCGTATGTTATTCATTCAAAATATTGGATTATACAATGTAAGTAAACATATAAAGTGCAAATAATACAATTTTGAGCATCGTTGGAAACTTTCAATTGTTTCTTGATAAGTCATTTGATCACAATAATCTACATTTGAACTCTTTATACAGGTTGAATTTGATTCATATGAGATTTATTCAAAATGATTAGATTATACATTGTAATTACGCATGTAAAGTTCAAATAATGTAATTCTTTGCATCGTTTGAGCTTTTCAATTGATTCTGGATTAATTCTAAGTCATTTGATCACAATAGTCTATATTCAAACTCTTTAGAGCATTTCAACAGTGTTTGAATATGATTTGTATGCTATTTATTCAAAATTAATAAATTACACATGTTAATTACGCATATAAATTGCAAATAATACACTTCGGAGCACAGTTTGAGCATTTCAATTGTTTCTAGATTAATTCTAAGTCATTTAATCATAATATCCTACATTATAACTCTTTATATAGTTTGAATATGATTCATATGATATGTATTAAAAAAATATCGGATTATACATGGTAATTACGCATATAAATAATAAATAATGCAATTCGGAGCATCGTTTGAGAATTTCAATCGTTTATAGATTCAATCTATATCATTTGATCACAATAATCTAAATTTGAACACTTCATACAGTCTGGAATATGATTTGTATGTTATTTATTCAAAAATAGTGAATTACACATGATAATTACGCATATATAGTGTAAATAATAAATTTTTGTGCAGCATTTGAGCTTTCAATCATTTCTGGATTTATTCTATATCATTTGATCACAATAATCTACATTTAAACTCTTTATACACTCTGGAATGTGATTCATATGTTATTTATTCAAAAATATTGGATTATACAAGGTAATTACACATATAAATTACAAATAATGCAATTCGGAGCATCCTTTGAGAATTTCAATAATTTCCAGATTCAATCTATATCATTTGATCACAATAATCTACATTTAAACACTTCATACGGTCTGGAATATGATTTGTATATTATTTATTCAAAAATAGTGAATTAGACATGGTACGCATATAAATTGCAAATAATGCAATTCAAGGCATCATTTGAGAATTTCAATCGTTTCGGCATTCATTCTAAGTCATTTGGTCATAATAATCTACATTTAAACTATTTATACTGTCTAAAATATGATTCATATATTATTTATTCGAAAAGATTGATTTATAAATATTAGTTATGCATACGAAGTGCAAATAATGCAATTCTTAGCATCGTTTGAGCATTTCAATCGTTCCGGATATATTCTATGTCATTTGATCATAATAATCTACATTTAAACTCTTTATACTGTCTCAAATATGATTCGTATGATATTTATTAAAAAATATTGGATTACAATTTTGAGCTTCGTTTGAGCATTTCAATTCTTTTCGGGATTCATTCTAAGTCATTTGATCACAATAATCTACATTTAAACTCTTTATATTTTCTAAAATTTAATTCATGTGTTATTTCTTCAAGATGATTGAATTATAATTGTAATTACACATTTTAAGTGCAAATAATGCAAATTTGAGCATTGGTTGAGCATTTCAATGGTTTGTGGATTAATTCTATGTCATTTGATCATAATAATCTACATTTAAACTCTTTATACAGTCAAGAATATTATTCAACCGTTATTATTCAAAAAGATTGGATTATACATTGTAATTACGCATATAAATTACAAATAATGCAATTCTGAGCATCATTTGAGCATTTCAATCGTTTCTAGATTCATTCTTATTCATTTGATCACAATAATCTACATTGAAACTCTTTATACAGTTTGAAATATTATTAGTTGGTAATTTATCCAAAAATTTTGGATTATACATGGCAATTACAATCCGACTCTGCTGTTGCGCGACACAGCGTGTAGCGCACTACGAGCCGTCTGATTTTGATCGGACGGTTCACTTTTTACGGGCCTATCAATCTAGGTTACATGCACGGGGCTCCTTTGTCCATTGGATCTTAATCAGACGGCCAGCGTACCGCGCGACACGCTGTGTCGCACGGCAGCGGATCTGAATTTTGGCAATTATGCATATGAAAAACAAATAATGCAATTCTGAGAATCGATTGAGCATTTCAATCGTTTCTAAATTCATTCTAAGTATTTTGATCATAATAATCTACATTTAAACTATTTATACTGTTTAGAATTTGATTCTCATGTTATTTATTCGAAAAGTTGGGAATATAAATGGTAATACGCATATAAGTGCAAATGATACAATTTTGAGCTTCGTTTGAGCATTTCAATCGTTTCTGGATTCATTCTAAGTAATTTGATCGCAATAGTCTACATTTAAACTCATTATACTGTTTAGAATATGATTCGAAAAGGTAGAATATACATGGTAATACGCATATAAAGTGCAAATAATACAATTGTAAGCATCGTTTGAGCATTTCGATTGTTTCTGGATTCATTCAAAGTCATTAGATCATAATAATCTACACTTAAACTCTTCATACTATTTAGATTTTTATTCGTATGTTATTTATTCAAAAATAGTGAATAACATATGGTAATTACGCATATAAATTGCAAATAATGCAAATTCTGAGCATCATTTGAGCATTTCAATTGTTTACGGAATTAATTTCATGTTATTTGATCATAGTAATCTACATTTATACTCTTTATACTGTCAAGAATGATATTCAACCGTTATTATTTAAAAAAATGGATTATACATTGTAATTACACATATAAAGTGCAAATAATGCAATTCTGAGCATCGTTTGAGCATTTCAATCATTTCTAGATTCATTCCAAGTCATTTGATCACAATAATCTATATTCAAACTCTTTATACAGTTTGAAATATGATTCATTGGTTATTTATTAAAAAATATTGAATTATAAATGGCAATTTCGCATAGAAAATGTAAATAATGCAATTCTGAGCATCGTTTGAGCATTTCAATCATTTCTTAAGTCATTCTAAGTATTTTAATCGTAATAATGTTTATTTAAACTGTTTATACTGTTTAGAATATTATTTTTATGTTATTTGTTCAAAAAGATTGAATTATACATGGTAATTACCCATAGAATTCGCAAATAATGCAATTCTCAGCATCGTTTGAGCATTTCAATCGTTTCTGGATTCATTCTAAGTCTACTGATCACAATAATCTACATTCAAACTACTTATACAGTATGGAATATTATTCATATGTTTCTTATTCAAAAAGAGATGGATTATACATGGTAATTATGTATATAAATGCAAATAATGCAATTCTGAGCATCGTTTGAGCATTTCAATCGTTTCTGATTTTCATTCTAGGTCATTTGTTCACAATAATATACACCTAACTCTATATACTGTTTAGAATATGATTTGTATGTTATTTATTCAAAAAGATTGGATTACAAATGGTAATTATGCATATAAATTGCATATAATATAATTCAGAGCATCTTTTGAGCATTTCAATCGTTTATGGAATCATTTTAAGTCATTTGATCACAATAATACTCTTTATACTATCTACAATTTGATTCCTATGTTATTTATTCAAAAAGATTGGATTATACATTGTAATTACGTATATAAAATCTTAATTTTGCAATTTTGAGTATTCTTTGAGCATTTCAATCGTTTCTGGTTTCATACTAAGTCATTTGAACACAATAATCTTCATTCAAACTCTTTATACAGTTCAAAATATGATTTGTATGTTATTTATTCAAAAAGTGTTGGATTATACATGGTAATTACAAATATAAAATGTAAAAAATGCAATTCTGAGCATCGCTTGAGCATTTCAATAGTTTTTTGATTCATTATAGGACATTTGATCACAATAATCTATACATAAACTCTTTATACTATTTAGAATATGATTCTTATGGTATTTATTCAATAATATTGGATTATAAAAGGTAATTACTCTTATTAAATGCAAATAATACAATTCTGAGCATCGTTTGAGCATTTCAATCATTTCGCAATTTATTCTATGTCATTTGATCACAATAATCTTAATTTAAACTCTTTATACTGTCTCGAATATGATTCGTATTATATTTATTAAAAAAAATTGGATTACAAATGGTCATTACCCATATATAGTGCAAATAATGCAATTCCGAGCTTCCTTTGAGCATTTCAATCCTTCCTTGATTCATTCTAAGTCATTTGATCAAAATAATCTACATTCAAGAAGATTGAATTATAAATTGTAATTATCCATATAAAGTGCAAATAATGCAATGCTGAGCATCGTTTGAGCATTTCAACCGTTTTTTATTTCATTCTAGATCATTTGTTCACAATAATCTACACTTAAACTCTTTATATTTTTTTCTAATTATGATTTTTATGTTATTTATTCAAAAATATTGAATTGTACATTGTAATTGCGCATATAAATTGCAAATAATACAATTCTAAGCATCGTTTGAGCATTTCAATCGTTTCCAGATTTTTTCTTCGCAATTTGATTACAATAATCTAATTTAAACTCTTTATACTCTCTCGAATATGATTCGTATGTTATTTATTAAAAAAGATTGGATTACAAATGGTAATTACGTATATAAAATGCAAATAATGTAATTCAGAGCATCGTTTGAGCATTTCAATAGTTTATGGAATCATTCTAAGTCATTTGATTACATAATCTATGCTTAAACTCTTTATACTATCTAGAATATGATTCGTATATTATTTATTAAAAAAGATTGGATTATACATTGTAATTACGTATATAAAGTCCTAATAATGCAATTCTGACTATCGTTTGAGCATTTCAATCGTTTCCATATTTATTCTCTGTCATTTTATCACAATAATCTACATTTAAACTCTTTATACTGTGTTAAATATGATTCATATGATATTAATTCAAAAAAGATTGGATTACGAATGGTCATTACCCATATATAATGCAAATAATGCAATTCCGAGCTTCCTTTGAGCATTTTAATCCTTCCTGGATTCATTTTAAGTCATTTGATCACAATAATCTACATTTGAACTCTTTATACAGTCAAGAATAATATCAACCGTTATTATTAAAAAAGATTAGATTATACATTGTAATAACACATATAAAATAATGCAATTTTGAACATTTAAATCGTTTCTGGAATCATTCTAAGTAATTTGATCACAATATTCTATGTTTAAGCTTTTATACTATCTAGAATATGATTCATATGTTATTTATTAAAAAAGACTGGATTATACATTGTAATTACGTATATAAAGTCCAAATAGTGCAATTCTGAGTATCGTTGAGCATTTCAATCGTTTCTGGATTCATTCTAAGTCATTTAATCACAATAATCTACATTCAAACTCTTTATACAGTTTGAAATATGATTCGTATGTTATTTATTAAAATTTTTTTAGATTATACATGATAATTACGCATATAAAATACAAATAATGCAATTCTGAGCATCGTTTGAGCATTTCAATGGTTTTTGGATTCATTCTAGGACATTTGATCGCAGTAATCTACACATGAACTCTTTATACTGTCTCGAATATGATTTGTATGATATTTATTCAAAAAGATTGGATTACAAATGGTATTACCCATATATAGTGCAAATTATGTAATTCTGAGTTTCGTTTGAGCATTTTAATCATTCCTGGATTCATTCTAGGTCATTTGTTCACAATAATCTACATTTAAACTCTTTATATTGTTTAGAATATTATTCTTATATTATTTATTCAAGAAGATATGTTATAAATTGCAATTACGCATATAAAGTGCAAATAATGCAATTCCGAGCATCGTCTGAGCATTTCAATCGTTTTTGGATTCATTTTAAGTCATTTTATCACAATAAACTACATTTAAACTCTTTATATTGTTTAGCATATGATTTGTATGTTATTTATTAAAAAAGATTGGATTATGAATGGTTATTAAGCATTTAAAGTGCAAATAATGCAATTTTGAGCATCGTTTGAGGTTTTGAATCGTTTCTGGATTCATTCTAAGTCATTTGATCATAATAATCTACAATTAAACTCTTTTACTGTTTAGAACATGATTCTTATGTTATTTATTCATAAATATTGGATTATACTTGATAATTATGTATATAAGGTGCAAATTATGCAATTCTGAGTATCATTTAAGCATTTCAATTGTTTTTAGATTAATTTTAATTCATTCGATTACAATAATCTAAATTTAAACTTTGTATACGATCTACAATATCATTCATATCATCATATGTTATTTATTCAAAAAATATTAGATTATACATTGTAATTACACATATAAAATGCAAATAATGCTATTATGTGCTTCATTTGAGCATTTCAATCATTTTTGGATTCTTTATATGTTATTTCGACACAATAATCTACATTTTTGAATTCATATCTTGTTTATTTAAAAAAAATAGATTATACATTAGAATTACGCATATAAAGTGCAAATAATACATGCATCGTTTGAGCATTTCAATCGTTTTTGAATTCATTCAGTCGGTCTGGCACCGTGATTGTGGTTATTGTGACAGAACTCGTTTCTATATGTGGCTAGAGCATGATGATAGTGGTCATAAAGCTGAGAAGGGCTTGTGCATCTTGCTGTGGAAGGAATCGCAAGAGATCTTAGAAAATCGATTTATGCTACGGTATGATTTTAGCAAGAAAATCATAGTAAAAAAAAATAAAAATCAAGTTAAGTTTTCTACAAAATTTTGATATAATAAATCTGATTGAGTGGCTCAGATCAGTTTGAAGCTTATAGTACTAAAAATTTTATTTTGACTTCTTCGATCTTGGAAGCCAATTTACATGCTTAATCCATATAAACAGATCATAGAAATATCTCAAAAAGTTCATACCCCATATCACAGTTGGCTTAGAAATTTGTTGAACTGACTGTGCGGTTAAATACTTACAATTATCCGCAATATCTTGTTCTAAATTTCGGATGTCCCTCTTGAATTGTGTGACGGTTGCAATTTGCCATTTTGCTAGGCCCTACTTTTTATTTTAATATTAGAAAAAATTGGCCTGAACTTGTTTTAAATCATAATAAATGATAAAGCAAAGTAATAAGTGTTATTTATTTCTTCTATAAAAATCACAACAAAAGAAAAGAATAAATAAATAAATAAATAAATAAATTACTAATTAACTAATAATAATAAATAAATAAATAAATAAATAAATAATGTATAGTTAGAAGGGATGAAAACGGTGCGAATAAACTCTGCACCGAACCGTATCCGAATACGAAAAATGTGCTTAATATCCGAACCGTATCCGTATTCGAACATTTTCTTATCCGTATTCGTATCCGAATAAAAAAATATAGATATGAATATGGTTTGACTACTATCCAATCCGTATCTGTATCCGTATCTGTATCCGTATCTGTATCCGTATCCTTATCTGACAAAAAAGATATGTTATCCAATCCGTATTTGATCCTTATCTGAACCGTTTTTGCCCTTAATTAAATCAACGGCACAAGATGATTAACTTAATTACTCTAGTGCTATAAAAAAGACTTGATTTGATTGACTTATAATGACATTTTCGCTTGACTAATCACATAATATTATGATAATATAGAATTACTTATTAAATTTTCTTTATATATATATATATAGAGGATTGCTAAAATGCTATGCATAGCACGGATGCCCTTCGTGCTACAAATTCGTTCTTTAATTTTATGCTTCAAACAATCGATCCAAACCGTTCATTATCTTCTTCATATTGAAATCTCATTAGAAACCAAATTTTACATTTTTTTATTTTTTTTTACTATTTTTCTCAGATTTTTTAAAATACTTAATCTAATAAATTCTGGACCCTTCAACAACAACGATTTTCAAAAATATGAAAAAAATAGTAAAAAAATTTTAAAAAATGTAAAATTTGGTTTCTAATAAGATTTCAATATCTAGAAGATAATGAACGGTTTGGATCGGTTGTTTGAAGCATGAAAGGCAAGAACGAATCCGTAGCACAAAGGCATCCGTGCTATGCATAGTATTTTAACAATCCTCTATATATATATATATATATATATATATATATATATATATATATATATATATATATATGTTTTAATATATGATGAAATATATCCGTATACCACAACATCTAATTCGTATTAGCTTAACATCTGATCCGTATCGATATCTGAACATATTCATATTCGTATCCGTATTCGAAAAAAAATATATGTTTTAATATATGGAATATATCTGTATCTGATTCACATTCGCTTAACATTTGACCGTATCTGAACATATTCATGTTCTTCTCCGTATATATCTGTGATATCCCTGAATTTTAGGACTTGTTTGCAATACATCGAATTCTAAGGTCCTATTTGAAAAATGTCCATGTTTATCCACTTTGAAAATATCTCTTTGATCTTATCCACTTTGAAAATATCTATTTGATCTTATCCACATTTTTAGTAGCTAAGTAATCAATATTTATATAAATAATTTCTGATAATTAATATCTTTATGAATAGGCTCAGTTATTTTTTATAAATAGTATTAATATTTTCAGAAATAATAGCTAAGTAATTCCTTTCTGCTTACTTAGCCATTAAGTAATCTAGAATATTTACCATTTTAGCCAGACCTCTACTATAAATAGACCCCAGCCTCATTTCATTTCATTTCATTTCATTTCGTATATCATTTCTGTTTCTCTCTCTTCCAAGCAAACTGTGAATACCACCTTGGCTTTGAATAGTCGGCCATTTGGAATTTGAGTTCTACGTTGCAGATATAGTCATCCCGATTTGCTTGTGCTATGGATCGCTCAGTCAGGTAACCGGACTTCTCTATAATTAGTTCCGTATTGCTTGATTTGATTACCGCTTGGCTTTGCTTGCATGTATATGCCCGTTTGTGGTTGTCTTTTATGACGTGTGGATGTCTTTTGAGATTTTGTTATTCTTTTGATAGGAACTAGCAAATTTGATTATGAAATATAAAAGTGACTTGGAATAATAGATAATGGATAATGAATGTGAAACAGAATGAGACTGAGTAGCTAAGTTGTTTTATCTGGGATTTCCATTATCGGGAGATTGCACAGCTTAATGCCGGTGGTCTCCTTATGATAGCGATCATAGGCAACACATACTGATCTACTCTGCTATTCAGCCTCTAGGCGGATTAGCGGTCATTTGGTATATATATTTCTTTTGTTTGGACTGGCTGGAACCATTAGGTGTGTGGAAGCGGACTACCCCACGGAACTCCGCGGTAGTAACCCAGTACCGGTGTATACTAGCCCCCACTTAGTGCACGGTGGAGGGCAGGAGCGGTTGCAAAGCAACCAGGGTCGGGTGTTTATACATTAGGTATACACTCGATGGGTAGGATCGATTAAGCACAGGTACGGTCAGGAAATACAATATGGTGGACTTGGCGCGGGACCTTTTCCCCAGGTCTAAGTAAGGATTGAGGCATGTAGGGTGGATTTGGCACGGGAATTATTCCCGCAGGGTTGGAGTTATGTAAGGTGGATACTCTCGTATTATATTATATGATATTCCTCATGAAAATACACCGAATCACATTCATCTCTTTTCTTAAATAAAATGTATGGTTTGTTATGTGGATTAATCCAGTCATGTTTAATTTGCTTTAACAACTAATATAGAGAAGCTGCGTCGTTAAATAACCGGTTAATGAACTTTGTAGCTGACATCCGTTTTGTTTTTTTCTGCTTGCGACGTAGGTTGACGGGCCGTCGAATGGATGCAGAAGATACCGTCCCACCGTCCCGCCCCGTGTGTCGGTGTGTCGGCGCGGGGTGTGACAATATCTGTAAAAAAAAAATGGATACGGATATATGACCACTATCCGATCTTTTTCATCCCTGCTAGTTAGGATCATATGTGAATTATTAGGCACAATTAATTAACGGTGGGTTGTTAACCAGGTCGAAATACTAGTATACTACTCTCTCCAGTCCAGTCTCCAACCACTGATAGCGACGCTCAGCGAGCTTTGTTTCTTTCTCCAAGCGAAGAGAAAAGAGAAAAGAGGTAAAGATGGATTTATCGAGAAACACCCTGGCGCGTTTGGTGCTATTGCTCTCTCTCGCCGTATTTTGCGGCTCGTCTCAGGCGTGGACCGGCGAGATCCGCGGCCGCGTGGTGTGCGACGTGTGCGCCGATTCCTCCGTCGGTCCAGAGGACCATGTCCTTGAAGGTATTCCCACCTCTCTTCCCTACCTAACCCTCACCCTATTCTGATTTTTGTGTCATTATTTTAGCGCCTTTTTGGACGATGAAGTTGAAATTGTGGGTTTCTTTGGGAATACAAGCATAGCCCCAATTTAATTAATTAGAGTTGTACTAATGTAGGATTCTGTAATTTAAATGTGGGAAGCTCTGTAGGGGGAGAATTTGGTTTAATTTAAGATGTGCTGCTGGAATTATGTTATTGCAGCTTCCTTTACTGGGAATATATTCAAATATGATTGAGATTTGGATTTTTATTGACATTAAACCTATTATAATCAGCATGTGCAAGGGACAAATTTCAAATCAAGTCTAACTTTAAAGCATATATTAATGAGTCTAAGAATTTAAGTGCACCAAACTCTTTTGATTATTCTTATGGTTATATAGGTGAATTTTCAACCAATGAATTTATTATTTGAACTAGTGCAAAAATGAAGTAAAAGGATGCAAAAATGGGAAAATAAATAGAGCAGAAGGAAAGATGAGGAGAAACAATTGAATTCCAGAGGGACCAACAATATTTGAACCAGCAAACTGTATTCTTCTTTCATCCTGCTTTTCCTTCTGTTGACCGCCTTGAATGGAAGAAATCCAAAATGTTGTCAAATACAGAAGAACTCAAAACAATATTTTGTTTCTACTTGTACAGGTGCAGAGGTGGCTGTGCTATGCATCACCAGATCTGGTGAGGTGATAAACTACCAGGCATTCACAAACTCAAAAGGCATCTACTCAGTGGCCGAGACAATGCCAGAAAGTGACCGGTGGGAGTCATGCCTGGCACGGCCAATCAGCAGCTTCAGTGAGCACTGCTCCATCCGAGGTGAGAAGCACTCGGGAGTTAAGTTCTCTTACAAACTTCCCTCGGGACAGACCCACAAAGTCAGGCCGTTCCTCTATAAACCCACATCTGCCCCGGTCTACTGTAGTCCTGCAGCTGAATTTTGAGTTGTCCAGAGATGATTTGGTTCTAGTGGAAAATTTGTAAATTGAAGGTGGTCAATATGTGATGTGCTGAAAGTATATGTGTGCCATTTTCCTTTTTCTTTTTAATTTCTTTTATAGAACTTTTTCACTTACCACAGTTGTTAACATATAAACTTGTTGTATAATGTCATTATCTGGTTCTTGGAGACTACAGCTATATAAGCAGTGAATTACTAGTTATACTACATTCTTTTGTATAATGCAAGTGGGTCAGGTGTCATCAGCATAAAAAGCAGAAGTGAAGGAAACGGGGAAACAGGTTGTTGCTGCTTTGTTATTTGAACTCTGTGTAAGTTTTCTCTATTGCATTTGGATCTTTCAATCCGAATCCTGTGGCGCACGACACAGCGTGCAGCGCGCCACACGGACCGTCCGATCAAATCTGGACGGATTACATTTTTTCGGGCCTTACAATCTGTTACATGCACGGGGCTCCCTCATCCATTGAGATTTGATCGGACGGCCTGTGGTGCGCTGCACGCTGTGTCGCGCGTCACAGGATTTGGATTTTGGATCTTTCAATCCAAGACCATCTTAGCAATCTAAGGCTCCGTTTGGATGGTTTCTTTCCGGAATAAGGAATAAGGAATAATCACTTTTTATCAATAAATTTATTTCTAACCATCCAAACTCTTCACAAAAGTTACACACTTCCCAATAAATTTACCCCTTCCCAATAAATTTCTTCCCTTCTTCCTTCTTCCTACCTTATTCCCACACCATCCAAACGGAGCCTAAGTAAGATCTTTGTTGCAATGTTGCTTTGGTGGCCTTGTTGAAGTCCGGGGTTTTCTTCTTTCGGTTCAGCTAAGCATGACTGGATTTTTTTTTTTTTTTTTTATGATTTGTTCTTTGACTCTCCGTGACTGGATTTATTTTTATGATTTGTTCTTTGACTCTTTGATTAAACTTACTACTACACCACAATAAACTTTTTTTTTTTTTTGGTAGTTTGGAAAAAGAATAATATTTCACAAATTCATATTGTCATGTCATGTAGAATTGTGAGTTCGAGATTAGAATAAGTTGTAATATGCGGGGATTTGGAAATGTTATCATGCAATGGCCAATGGGATATGCTCATGTGGAAAAAAGTAGAATTTCTGTTTCATTAATAAAGTAATATGGTACGTACCATGATGATACTCCATCTGATAGAATATTAAAGAAAAAATAAGATGGATCATGGAAGAAATAATTACAATGCTTTCAAAAGGATATTATAGTATATCATTTTATTTTTTTTTTAAATGTAAGGAGATGTTAATTTTTTTTTTCAAAAGTACAATATATAAGAAAGCCTTTGCGGTTTCGGAAAAAGGTCCGAAACAAAGATCATCTAAAATTGCGGCCCTTAGGGTGCGTTTGGATAGGTGTGGGAAGAAGGGAAGAAGGGAAGAAGTATTGGGAAGTGTGTAACTTTGTGAAGAGTTTGGATTATTTATAATTTTTTTTCTTCCCATCTTCCTTCTTTCTCTCATCCAAACGCACCCTTAAGGATTCAAAGGATTTTCTAGGGGCTTGAATTTATTAATTGAAATTATTTAGTTATTAGCCAGCTACCCAAAAAAAAAAAAAAAAAAAGGGCGTGTAATAGGTTGTAAGGGCATATAATAAGTCCAAATAACCCACTCCTTGGATTAATCTCAGATATATGACAAAAGTTCCAAATCTGTACATACGTTAACTCGCCATTGATAGACCCCTGAGCCCTGACATATGGAACCGTATATATCTTTTGCAGTAGATAGTGCACTGCAGTGGTTCATCGAGAACTATCTCATCAATAATGAATGTCTCGTGATTAATATCGGAGTACGGTCCATAAATCTTAACCTTGTAGATTTGATCGTACGATTCTTGTGAAGAAGCTCTGAATTTAGGCCGTGTTTGGATGAGCCTAGGAATAAGAGAATAACTTCTTCCTACTCCAAAATTTATTAAACAATCCAAACTCTTCACAAAATTACACACTTTCCAATACTTCTTTCCTTATTTCTCTTATTCCCACACTATCCAAACGGAGCCTTAGAATAAAGAAAAAAAAAAGAGGGATCACCCATTAAAAGGAACATCCAAACCAGTTATAAAATTGATAAGACCCTCGTATGTATTACACAAAAATTTCAGGGTTGTAGGCTAAACTAATTCATTGAACAGTCACAAATTCACAATATATAACTATATAACTATATAAGTATGGTAATCCTGTAATAAAGTATATCCATCTTGAACTATAATCAACTTGCAAATATATATGGGGGTTTCATATTTTGAGAAAGATAAATTTCACAATAGTAAGGTCCAATGAGTTCTAAAATCTGTAAAAATATTTTTTGATTTAAAATAAGATAGTTGTAAAATGAAAACCAAAAAAATGTACTATACATGAATTTCGTCTATTTGAGATGTTTATAACTATGTCACTATTATGTGCATATGCGGAGGGGTCCGTCTGATTATTTTACTAAATAGGATCAAAACCTAAATATTAAAAATTGGTGGACCCACATGCTGGTACCAATAATTGTCAAATGGGAGACAGGATGGCCTCAAAAAGAGTACTTAAAAGACAGGCTACACACACACTATTATTGACAACTTGTCTTCTTCAAAAATATCTATCTCAACTTCTCTCAACTCTCGCTGTGTTTTGCAACTCCAAGCCATGAACGTGGAGGAGGAAGTCGGACGGCTCAAGGAAGAGATCCAGCGTCTTGGTCAGGCTCAATCCGACGGCTCATACAAGGTTTACTGATTTTCTTAATCACGCATTCTGTTTTTTTTTTCGGAAAAATTGAGGTGATTTTAGAGTAGATGTGGTATTGATTAGAGGAGGGGATTTGTTTTTTACATTGATTCTACCACAGATGCATTAATTCCTTTTCATTTAGTGAACATATGGTAAATCTATTCCTTTCTCCAAAATGCGTAGATTGATTATGAAAGGTTCCATCAGGTAAAAAGATTAATTGATTGGGGATGATGATACTCTAGCTTCTCTTGACTTCAAAAGCCGTCCCTTTTAAATAAATAAATAAATAAATGTATAAGGTCCTCTATTGGTACATGTAGACCGTCCAATTCAGAAAGAGAGATCTAATGCTGTCCAATTCGTTTTTTTTTTTTTTTTGAAAAAAAATTAATATATAGAAGTGATCTGTTACTGTCCATACAAGGTCCGGATCAAATGCAATGTTTTTCTTATGGCATGCTGGCAAGGTGCTAACAGCAGAAACATTTATTTGATATAAAAAAAGGTTTATAAAGTTTGAAAACTACAACAGCTTCAATCAAGCTATAAAAGTACTATAGTAATTCAATAGAACCAAGTAGCAGAATGCTACTGGACTACTGGACCTACTGAAACTGCAGCCATGAGTCAATCGCTACTGTACTTGTGTCATGTTGTATAGCATATTAGCATCCATTGCAACAGCATCAGATCCCCATGCGTGAAATTTCTCAGTGCCATACTGACAATGTAGCAGTAGCACATCAGTCAATAAGAGGTGCAACTCACAAAGCATGCAAAGGTGCAGTAGTCAGTAAAATTGAATGCTACTGGACATGCAAAGATGCAGTAGTCATGTGCCGGTGTGTGAGAGACTCAGAAACTGCCGAGGCCAGCAGATGGTATACCAGTAAACTGGTTTTAATTGGTATACCAGCAGATGGTATACAACTATACATGCAAAGCTGCAGTAGTCATTTGTAGGATAGTTCACTATCCTAAAAATTTGTTTTAATTTTATTAAATATATGTCTTATGAGTTTAGCTATATTTCTGATGGCATAATGGAATTTTATGCTGCTTCTTTTTTTGTACAGTATAATATTTATCATATTTCAAAACATACCCAAACAAACAAAAAATAAAATAAAACAGGGTTATTCCTTTAGTTTTGTACAAAATGCTGGTGACTGGTACATGGGGTTGGTATTAAATTTGAATATAATTCAATATTATTCTCCTCACTGCTCTAACTTTTGCATGGTACAATTCCAGACCTGAGTACCTAACAGTAGATACAGTGTCACTTAGAACATATCATACCAAGTAGCTTCATAAATTGAACTTTTTTAGGTCACGTTTGGAGTTCTGTTTAATGATGACCGATGCGCAAACATCTTTGAGGCATTGGTCGGGACCTTGAGGGCTGCAAAGAAAAGGAAAGTTGTTACTTATGATGGTGAGTTGTTGCTTCAGGGTGTACATGACAATGTGGAAATTATCCTTTTACCCTCTGCTGGTACCACTGCTGCTGCATAACTCCTGTGTTTTTTAAGTTTATCTTATTTTATTTTATTTATCTTTTTTTTCCCTTGTTTCTTTTCTCTATTACATAGCTATCTTATATGCTTGATACAATCTTTTTCAGATCAAATATGAGTTGAATTAATTGTTTTTGAATTGCTTATTTGAAGAGTAATATAACACAGTCCGGTACAGATGATTTTTCCTTGATGCAATCATAAGAAACTTTTAGAAAAATTAATGAAAAAACAGTCAAGAAAACTAAAGTCCTTATGGATGCATTAATTCCTCACGTTCTGGACTAAGCCCTTAGATAAAATCTGAAGATAAAAAGGGAAACAAAGAATAATGCCATTTTTTCTCTCCTGGAATATGCGGACATTCAACATTGACACCACTTGGATACAGTTGAGAAAAATATTAACAAAGAAATAATGGGAAATTAATAATTTCTACATAGATTCACCCGTTGCTCAACCACATTGCTGCTGTCCATTCTACCATATAGGATCATCTCGCACGTCATCTTTAGCCCCTCCAAACCGTATCGATCAGCTGCAACTAATAGACGTTGTGCCATCAACTTACTGCTATGATTATTCTTATTGTCATCTCTCTCTTCAAACTCAGGGACTGTATCCGAGTATATGAAATGAAGCAATGACTTGAAAACCGGAGCTTCGATATCTTCAATTTCGATGACGGTATCTGATTCCTCCTTACATGGTCCAAAAAATAGTGACTCAAAGACTTGAGATCTCGCTGCAAGAATGAACTTGTGAGCGTTAAATGTTTGCCCGTTTACTTTGAACGTGACATCTGCTCCATTGCCATTCTCCAATAGACTGATGATTTGTTGTTTGAACTCGGAAGGTGGCACAGGAATGTGATATCCCAGATCTGCTTTTACAAGACGAGGCTTAAAAACAGTGACAATGCATCTTATTAAAATACAATCATCCATGAGACCTGACTCAATCGCTGATCTTTTCACAAAGTTGATAAAACCATTACTGTCAGTTTTTCCCATAAAGGTGTAAACCTCGGCTGCTCGGTATACTGACAATAGTTGTTCGTTTTGATTGAGAATTACAAAAGTAGGTTGAGCTAGAACATTCTGTGCCGCTTCACTTTTGAGGTGGAGGTAGATGGATGTATGACCCTCTTCTGCCCTTGTGTCTCCATTTGGATAGAATTGTATCGTCCAATCATAACCTGCCACGTTAAAAGTGGCCGATTCAATAAACTCCCCTTTTCCATTGCACTTCTCCGTTGGGTAGAAAAAATGTGATCCCACCATTTCCTCAAATCGTAGTATAGAGGCTGTTTCTGGTGCGGAGAGGGACATTGTTTGTCTGGACGTTAAAAGCTTGTAGTAGGTAGCGGAGATTAAGAGGTTCTAAGGGAAGGCGAATGAAGTATTAAATTCTTGTACTTTGTATGTTGTCTCTGGGATAATGAAATTTAAGATATTTATACTTGGTACCTTAGAAGTTTGCTAGAGTTTTGGACGGATAATATTATAGAAAGAACCATATATTTTTTCTTGGAAAGCTTAATATATATTTACGTTATATTTAGTATAACCAACATCGGTTAGCCGCAAATATCCTTGATCAATAGAATTTAATAATTAAATTTCCTAATTTAAAAAGTTCCACGAATAACTTTTCAAATAAGTTCTCACTTCTCCCGAATTGGAAGCATCTGTTTTTCTAATTCTTTCTAAATTTGAGTTTGAAATTAGCATCATCTCGATCCAAAAATAAATCCCTAAATTTTCTGAATCCAGATATAAACCCTCTAATCATGTTTAAATTGAGATGTAAACCCTTTTTATTAGTTTTACTTTAATAAAATTTTAAAATAGAAAAAAATAATTACTAATATGTGATCATAATGCCCCTGTACCCTCTTGCTATCATTTCATATCCCCGCCTGATACGGGGTAAAAAATAAATGACAATCTATTAGGATGAAGTACCTCCTTCTATATCAGTTCCAACTGTGAGAGGATGGGATAAATCATGTTTAGTCGACCTAGCTAGTAAGACATACTTCATAAATTGAAATACGAGTGATGAATATGATATATAATATAGGACTATATATGGTCTCCCACTATCCCGGATGCACCCTCACATTGTTAAAAGTTAAAAAGAATATGAATGATATCAACACTTGATCATTGAATTTTGTTGAGTAGTTATGAAGTAATGAAAGGAACACAATCTGACAAATTGGAAAATTCGATTTTTTAACAGTGCCAATTATAAGCAACGTAATCCGGGCACCCGCAAATAAATTTCTTAATGAAATACAATTTATTCCAAATAGAATTTAATTGTTAACTTTCTTAATTAAAATGTTTCAGGAATAACATTTCAAATAATTTCTCACCTATCCAGAATTGGAATCTTCTGTTTCTTTAAATTGTCAAAAAAAAATTGAGACTGAATCAGGTATAATTGAAATTAGAGTCTTGTCAATCCAAAAAAAACAACCTTAAATTTTTAAATCCGGATATAAAGCCATTTATCATGTAAATCCTTTTTATTAGTTTCAACGAAATTTCAATTAAAAAAGAACATATTTACAAATTTATGAGCATAATGCTCTCTGTCCCCCCCCCCCCCAACTTTTTTTTTTTTTTGCCTCATTTCGTATTTATAAATTTATCATGCATTAACTTGTTCTAATTTGCGCAATCCAATTATAGTAATGTTAGAGGAAAACATCAATTGATAAGAAAATAACTTTGACAGATTTGACAAAGCTATATTAAAAGATTCCAATTTAGAAGAAAAAGATATATTGCTTAAAAGAAGGGTACAACTTTAATCATCTATCGGTAGAAAGAGCGTAAAAGAATTTCTACTTTGATTTTTAGGAGATACTATTTTTAATTTTCTTCTCATACGAAGTTTGATGCGCAGCTTTAGTTAGACAATTGGATGCAATTATTTATAGGAAAAATCAGCCATATACCTCTCTAATCTTCTTCAATCAGCCATATATCCTTCTCTTTTTAAATATTAGTCATATATCCCCCCAATCATCCTTATTGTTGCTATTTACCTTTTTAGTAATTTTAATTATATATAAATTCTGAAAATTCAATTTTTAAAATTTAAGACCATAATACCCCTGGTTTTTTTTTCCTATGAATTCGGTTTGTTTCATTTTTTGCTTAAACTTAGAATCTATTTGATATGAAAAGATACGAATATAATATGAAAACTGGAAAGAAATCGATAGTTAGAAACGCTTGAGCAATTTCTTTTTGATAATTGCATTGTCAAAACTATTGTAGCTCAAACAAAGTTGAATTGCAAACAAATTGCATTGTCCGCCTAATATCTTTAGAATTCTCCAAGAAGAAGAAAACTAGATAGATGGCGATTAGTGCTGCAGTATGAACGAAGAAGCTTTAACATGTTAAATTTTATAGCCTCGAACAATATAGTCATTTAATTTTCAATTTTACCAATTTTGTTTGTATTTTGACTAATGAAGATGCTTCAGTAATGAACTACGATATTTTATTATTATTATTATTATTATTATTATTATTATTATTATTATTATTTGCTAAAAAATTACATGGCGTATTGTCTATGTGAGAAACAACTTCTCATGATTTTTTTATTGACTAGTTTGGGGTTGGAATAGGGGTGAGCAAAAAACTCGTAACTCGTGAGTTACTCGAACTCGATTCGAAAAAAGCTCGATGAAAACTCGAGTTAGAAGAACTTGAGTTATAACAACTCAAGTTATGCCAACTCGTTAATTTTACGAGCCGAGTTCGAGTTGGGCCCAACTCGACTCGGTCCAACTCGAGTTAGAATATACTGGCTGCAAAAAAATAAAAAGTTATCTTATTAATATACAGCCCAACAATTTTATTGATTTGCAACCCAATAACTCGTTCACTAACCCTAGTCCCTAAGTCCCCAGACCTTTTTCCCTCCCTTACACCCTCATGACTGCTCCTCTTTTTTTATTTTCGAGAAAAATTCTAAGACGACTAGTACCTCAACACCTTCTCACGAACTCGTTGCCGAGTCACGAGTTGGCTCGAGTTAAAATGAGCCGAGTTCGAGTTAGCTCGAATAGCTCGGAACTACTTTGCTGTCGAGTCACGAGTTGACTCGAGTTGTGACGAGTTCGAGTTCGAGTTGAGGCTAACTCGCTCGAACTCGGCTCGTATACAGCCCTAAGTTGGAAGCAACACCAAAAATTAGATCAATTAGCTTTTAATAGGCTTTCGATATCGGATGCAATCATGACACATATGAAATAATATATTCTCAACATAATGTCAAATAAAATAAACTTTTTTGTTTAGAAAATTGCTTAAACTCTTAGATAGACTTTTGTATCCTCGTTGTTGGTAAGAACAAGAGAATATGATATCAGTAGAACAAAACTCAGGAATTTCATAGAGATCTTTTCTTTTAGATATTGAACGCGGGCTTTTGTAATTTTTGTAATTTTGTTAGTTTAATCCTGGTATAGTTGTTACTTGTTAGTCACCTGCTTTAAATTTTCATAACTTCCATTTTGTGTAATAAAGATTCAACTTAGAAATATTGAGCGTATCTTTGTGCATACAAAGAGTTGGGATATATGACCATTTAAGATTTATTCATTATTATTATATTTTAATTTGTTTCTTTCTATTTCATGATCAAACGAATCTTTCTAATGATTATGAAACCAACCAAATTCAAAAGGAAAAAAAATTAGGGGTATTATGGTCTTAAATTTTAAAAACTGAATTTTCAGAATTAATATATAATTAAAATTACTAGAAAGGATAAATAGCAACAATAAGGATGATTCAGAGGATATACGGCTAATATTTAAATAGAGAAGGATATATGGCTGATTAAAGAAGATTAGAGGAGTATATGGCTGATTTTTTCTTATTTATATATCCTGTGCAGCAACAACATTTCTATGCATAGCACAACCAAATAAAATATTCGAATGGGGTCAAATCATCAGAGTATCCAAAGAGACAGGGCCCTCCACCTCCAAATAAACAACAGAGTATACAGGAATTAATCTGCGCTTCATCATTTCCATGATTCCAACTATACCACAATTATGCAGGCCTTGGTCTTTCCAGGTGAACTCTTCAGGTCTTTCTTTTAGAATTTTTGTATTTATGCTAATTGATTTTCCTCCTAATCATCTTATTTGCTTAGTTCAATTTCTCAATTTCCCCGCAATATTTCTCCCTTTTGCTTTTACTTTAACCAACCTGCGTGTGTGTCATTTATTATTTATTTTTTTTTGGGGCTTGATTCTGTTCTTTTATTGCCCACTAACTTTGTTTTTAAATTTCTTTTGCCGATAGGATTGAAAAAATTGTGGATACACTGTTTAATCGACAATCTATTAAGATGACGTTAAGTCGTTAAGCGTCAAATTATGAATTCACACGTTTTAGATAGGAGTCAAACGCACGTTGACTTCCTAGCTTTAACGAATGAATGAATGCCTAAAATATTTGGATTCATGATAGTTTACTATCCTAAACATTGTTTTTAATTTATCTAAACATATGTGCAATGAATTTATACGTATTTCTGAAGGCACAATAAAAATTTATGCTGCTCCTAGTTTCGTTTCTTTTGTTTTTTATGCGGTATCTCGTATGCTTGAAATGATTTTTTATGCATCAAATATGAGTGGCAATAGTTTTTTTTTTTTAGTAGCTTATTTGAAGTGTAATATAACACAAGCACAGATGTCTATCTTTAATGTAATAAGGTATTTTGAAACTAAGCTTCATATATAACCTCACTGAGAATTTCAGGAGGGGCTATATATATAATATATTTCAAACATGCTGTTTTTAGATGAGTACAGTTGTGCCTTTCAGCTAAAGACCACAAGGGAATCACATTATTCTTCTCAATGCTACCATATAATATATTCTCGCATATTTTCTTCAGCCTCTCCAAATCGTATCGATCAGCTGCGGCCAATAGATGTTGAGCAAATTCAGTGTTGTGTTTCTTCTCACTTCCATTTTCCTCTTCAAACTCAGGAATTGTTTCAGAGTATATGAAACGAAGCAAAGGCTCGAACACTGGAGCATCCATGTCTTCAATTTTGATGATTGCATCTGACTTCTCTTTCAACGGTCCGAAAAATTGTGCTCGAAAGACTTGAGATCTCATTGCAAGTATACACTTATGAGCATTAAATGTTTGCCCTTTCACTTCAAATGTAACATCCGCTCCATATCCAGCCTCCAAGAGATAGCTGAGTTGCTGCTTGTCAGCTGCTGGCACAGGAAGGGGAACAGCCGGTTCTACTTGTACAGGAAAAACTTTAAAAACAGTCACAATACATCTTATTACAAAACAATCATCCTTGATGTGTGACTCGAACGCTGATCTTCTCTGAAAATTTGGAAAACCAAATCCGTCATTCTTTTTATCGAAGTTGTTAACGCCAGCTGTTAGCTGTTTTAATAATAAGTCCCCATTTTGATTGAGAATTGCAAAACTAGGTTGAGCTTTAACGTTCTGAGCTTCATCACTTTTGAGGTAGATGAAAACGGATGCATAGTCATTTTCTGCTGTCGAGTGTCCATTTGGGTAGTATTTAATTGACCAATCATAACCACCCACGTTAAATGTACCGGATTCTAGAAATTTTCCTTTTCCAATGTCCTTCTCCAGTGAGTACCCCATGATCTTGAACAGGTGCTATCCTGTAACTTTCTCAATTCGTCGTATAGATGCTGTTTCTTGGGTTTGGTTTGAATCATCATTTGAGAATGACATAGGTTCTGGAAAACGGGGAAGGAAATATAGAATATATTGATACTTGGTACATCAGAAGGTTGTTTCCTTTGCTATTATATAGCAAGTATGAAAATTCGTTTGAACTTCCCTATTCACTGCACGGATCACCAAGAATTGAAAAGGGAGTTTTTTGGAGCCGATGCATGCATGTATCTCCATTAATGGTCATTTGTATCAAAGAAGAACTTTAGTTTTCATTGAAAAAACAAAAAGAATAATAAATGAATTCACACTTCTGGTGAATCGAGGCCCGTGTCCCTTTAAATTTTCCATCATATTTCAGATTGATATAAGATGCGTTCATTTGTTTGCTGATCGGCTCAAATATATGAAATTTTGATTTTGATTTTTTTTTCTTCCCATTTGATTCAACCTAGATGTAAGTGGAAAGTGCTAGGGATATACGGAGAGCAGGTGTATCTTGTATCTTTTATATATATCATATCTATTAGATGTTGGGTTTGCTTTAAAGCCAAAGGGAATAAACAATTCTAGCAATACAAATAAGCAATCCAGAAAACATGAACTCGCAGAACCAGTAGTTGGAACGGACCGTCCTGGTTATAGACCGGACCGTTCCAATACACCAGAAAACTAAATCATGAGCGAAAGCTTACCTAATTCCATTGCTATTGCCTGAAGCTTGATGTTGAGCACTTGTTGATGTCTCCTAACGTGTATACTTCTTATTTCCTCTTGTTGTGCACACCAAGGACAGGAGAAAAGGTCTTCCAAAGGATCAAGACTCGCCTTGGTACTCTTTGCCTGAACTTAGAGCACCTTCTCAAGCTATTTGATGGAGGAATAGAGAGAGAGGCAGAAAATACTGCTTTCAACACATGTATGCAGTATGTTTCATGGATGTCTTGTCCGTTGGGGACCAACCCCTTTATATAGAGAGCCAAAGACTTCTTGGCCTCCAAACAATGCTATAATTAACCATCATAATTAGGCAATGTTTCTAAATATTACCACCTATAAAAGGCAACACATCCCTGCACCAAATCTGGCTTTTCTTTACAGCCACGTTTAGCCTATTACCATATAACTGAATGACTTGGAGACCAAGCAGAAACAGCCCACCAAAAATAGATTATTTCCTTAATATGGAGCAGAGTCTGGACCGGGCCGTCCCAGTGCATTGGACTAGGCCGTTCTAGACTTAGAACGTGTCTCTCTCTGCGCAGTGTCTGGACAGGGCCGCCCCAGAATTAGGACGGGCCGTCCCAGACCACTGGAACAGGCCGTTCCAGTGCCAAATGGTCAAATAATCTAACATTAGATACCATGAAAGCAAGTGTATCTTGTATCTTGTATACTCGTGAGATACCAGAGAAAGAGAGAGAGACAGTAAATGTATGATAAATGAATTGTATTGCATGTGTTTTTCTTACAGAGCTTACTGCTTACATATCCTTATATATTCAGCATTAGCTAACATCCTAATACTAACCAGCTACGGGATGAACGATTCTAATTATCTCCCTAATTACTCACGCTAAGTGTCCCCAGAATGTGTACCCAAAGGCCAAAACATTATCTATTACTCTAACACAAATGATGAAATCTAAAATATTTATACATGGTTCCTTAACACTTTGTCCTCTGCCAGGATATGTGCAAAATTATTATGTATCGCTAATTTACATATTAAATATGAGCAAAATAGCCCTGTGCTCGTCAAATATTTTTAATTCGGTTATATATATTATCTATCTTATAAATATCCTTAATTACTAAAATTTTAGGGTTAAAATTAAATTCCGAATTGAAAAGCAGAGGAATAACTTTCTAAATTGAGAAGATTTGAGAATTTAATACCGGATCTTGCCTCGAGGAAACTCCCAGTTTTCCAACATTTAAATCGTTCACTTTACAATAAAATTATCCAAATTCTATACAAATAAATTCAAATGGTGATTTTACAATAAAAAATAATGAAAATATTTTACCGAGAATTTTAAAGTTTAAATTAATTCAAAATTTTAATTGTTCGATAGATGACAAAATATGTATTTATAGCCCGATTTGTCGCGTACAAGCACCAACTTGAATACTTCCAAGCGCAGACAACATGTATTGTTTGTTTCACATCGCCGTTAGATTATTTGAATTGGAAACAAACTACTATTTACAACATTTGTCCCAATTTTTTTCCTCGGGAAATCTGGATAGACATCAGCACCATTGGATTATTGGAATTGGATATTGTTGGGAAGGGCGTGTTTGGAATTGAGGAGAACTAGGATGAATAATTTATTTTTGTACAAGAAGTGTTAATAAAAATTAGAATGAATAACTTGTTGATCATGGACAAGAAAATAGAAGGAAAAAAATACATTAATAATTTAATACTCAATTAGCATAATCATAATGTTTATAATAATAATTATAAATAATAATATTAATGACAAATAAAACCAGGATCCTTTCTTTGGATACAGCCGGTTCTAGTTTCGCAGGAACAATTTTAAAAACAGTGACACTACATCTTATTGCAAGGCAGTCATTCTTGGTACAGTAAAAATCTAGCTGATATTAGAAAATTTGTAAAAAAGAAAGAAAAGACTCTGCAATGAATTATTTGCATTAACAAAATGAAAAAGAAGGTTTCAAATTTGTAATTGAAAGAAATAAGATTCTCAAAAAAAAAATGTAAACTAAATTAATGGAAAATGTGTTTAGTGTTTCTAGTTGCTTAATTATATATTTGAAGTGCAATATAACTTGGGTAAAGATGTCATCTTTAGCGCAAGTTGCCAAGGTTCATCAGTCCTGGACACAGTCAACATATTAAGAACCATTATTACGGTAGAGAAAAATACAAAAAGAAAATCATACAGGACCACCGGTTGGCCCACAACCAGTTAATCTGCTGAACAGGTAGCTTGACTGGTTTAATAAACACTGAAATTGTTCACTTGCTACCACATCACGCAGAATTTCAGGAGAGGCTAAGAATTTCAAACATGCTGTTTTCAGATGAATGCAGTTGTGCATCTCAGCTAAAGACAACAGGCCAACCACATTGCCTGCCTCAATACTACCATATAAGATACTCTCACATATTATCTTTAGCCGCTCCAAATCATATCGATCAGCTGCAACCAGTAGATGTTGAGCCAGTTCAGTGTTGTGTTTCTTATCACTTTCATTTCTCTCTTCAAACTCGGGAACTGTTTGAGAGTATATGTAATGGAGCAACGACTTGAAAACATGAGCTTCCATCTCTTCAATTTTGATAATGGTATCTGGCTTCTCCTTCAATGGTCCGAAAAATTGTGCCCGAAAGACCAGAGATCTTGCAGCAAGAATGCACTTGTGAGCATTAAATGTTTGCTCATTCACGTCAAATGTAACATCTGCACCATATCCATCCACTAAGAGATGGCTGAGTTGTTGTGTGTCAGGTGGTGGCACAAGAATTTGAAAAGCTGGTTCAATTTTTACAGGAACAGCTTTAAAAACAGTGACAATACATCTTATTAAAAGACAGTCATCTTTAAGAAACGACTCAACCTCTGATCTTTTCACAAAATCTGGAAGACCAAAACCCTGATTCTTTATTTGGTGCTTGCGCACATCAGTTATTATCCCGTCTGATAACTGATCACCATTTTCGTTAACAATCATAAAACAAGCTTGAGCTCTAACAATCTCCGTTTTACTTTTGAAGCAGACGAAAATGGGCGCTTGATCATATTTGGATTTGATGTCTCCATTTAGATAGTATCCGATCGACCAATCATAACCTCCAACTTCAAAAGTGGCCGATTCGAGGTACTCGTTGATTCCAATGTCCTTATGTAATGAGTAACCCATGATCTTAAACAGATGAGATCCTGTAACTTTCTCAAATCCTAGCGTGGAGACCGTTTCTGGCGCGTCAAAGGAATCATCGGGTGATAGTGACATGATGGATTTAGAGAGGCTCTACAAGACGGAGGAATGTAATGTGTAATATTGACTAGGTACCTGGGAGGGTTGTTCCTTGTAAGGAGGGTTTTTGGGATTAAAAAAAAAAAAAGAAAAGAGTTGATATTTTCAGAGAACTTAATATTTCTTTCTATTTTTTTGGTATTTACTTTATCTATACTACATTTGAAGGTAAATTTAGAAATCCCACCAAAATTTAAAAAAAAGAATACTAAAATTAAATTAACATCAAATTAGATATCAATATCTCGTAGGATCCCAAGCTCACAAGGCACACCACACTCCCACCGGAACCGGATTGTTTTCTTTTTTTAGTTTTCCTTCTTTACTAATTTGAGCATAAGAACTCTAGGCCCTGATTATACAACCACTCACGTTAATACCAATTCGGCCCAATCTAGATCCTTGACAGTCCTTAAAAGGAATGTACGGTGTACCAAACAATCATTTTCTTTTCTTTTAAAAATAAAAAATTAAAAAATTTAAATGTTGAATTCAAACTGTTGATCTTGTTCAATTTTACGGGCGATGCACTTTCATATAAGTTCTATAAAATTTGGAGTCGATTTGATACTTGATTAAGTGACTAAATTATGAACGTACTTGAATTAATTAGTGATAGTTAACCATGTTCATTCATTTGTTGACCACTTGATCTACTATCAAATCAACTCCAAAACTTATAAAACTCATTTCAGTACACTCAAGTTTATCAATTTGAGCATAAATTCACCGGATGTTAACGTTCTGTCTAAAATTACTCTCGGTACCTGTTTCAATATAATTACATAATCACTGAGAGGTCCTACAGATTGAACACTGGATAATCATCAACGGGCACATGAAGACTCACACCTCCTTACCAGAATCAGAGCAGAAAGCACCTTCTCTTAGAGATACCCTTCTGTTACAACGACTTAGATAATAGCTAACTTATGAAGGATACAAAAAAAGAAAAAAAAAGAAAGAAAGATGTAATTGTAATTTGCATAACACACTGGAGTATAATATAATAATGACATTTTGAATTGAGTTTTACTGTATCTTTTCTTCTTCCCTGATTAGGCACTGCATTACAAACTTCGAATCTAAAAACCTCTGTATCTGAGAAACAACTGTCTCAAAGGAACCAACTCCACCAGTTCTCCGTTCAAAGATCTGATGTTTTCTCAAAGGAAGCAACTCCTCTGTTACATTGATTCATACTTTAATAACTTTATTATTACATATAAATTTTATCTTGTGACAATATGAAAATCTGATGTTTTCTGAAAATACTAGTAGATGGTCGCCCATAGATCTCCCAGTGATAAACTATTTGTTTCTAGAAATTTCAAACATGCGAGTTGTCACTGTCAATTTTAAAATGTTAGGCCAAAGCTACATGGAGTATCAAATAAATTTTCTTTTTGTAGGCAAGAGATAAACAAACTGTTTAACAAATGAATGCCGATAATTGATTTGGATTTATAATAATAAACTGTCTTAAACGTGAAATTTTAATACAATTATTTAAATGTAACTTAATACAATTAATTACTACAGAATCCTTTATAACAATTAGAGTAAATCTTTGAGTCATTGGTCAGGACCTTGAGAGCAGCAAAGAAAACGAAAGTTATTTTCCTATGATGGTGAGTTAAATTAATTCATGGTATGCATGACAATTTAAATATTACCCTTTTACCCTCTGCTGTTACCACGCTGCTACATGAGTACTGTATATTTTAAAGTTATTCTTAATATATTTTTTATTTTTTTGCTTGATTCTTTTCTTTTTACATGGTATCTTACTATCTTGTATGCTTGCAACAATTTTTGGGCACCAAATATATTTTATATTAGATTTTTCTTGTTGAAGTGTAATAAAACAAGGGTCAGATTATATCATTAATGTATGTTGTAACATACTAACTTGGTTCGTATCTGCCCTGCAAACACTCAATAACTCATCATTGAAAATTGTTACAAAAGTTAAAAAGAAACATCATGGAAAGCTTTAAAACTATTTCTCAATCAATTCTTATAAATCAAGTGGTCACTTTGAAACATTGTGTTAAGTACCGTCTTGGACCTCCAGAAGGTCTAACAAGTTTTGTAAACTGTCGGCCAATTGCACTGCCCTGTGCCCTCTCCCGCCGCCAATTTATCAACTGGTCCAACCATTTAAACCGCTGAATCGGTAGCTTGACTGCTTCATCCGCCGGTTTGATATTTAAAACACTGTTTTGCACAAAACTTTGAAATTGTTCCTTTGCTACAACCTCAGCTAGAATTTCAGGAGAGCCTAGAAGTTTCAAACATGCTGCTTTGAGTTGAACGCAGTTGTGCCTCTCAGCTAAGAACAACAAGGCAACCACATTGCTCCTGTCAATACTGTCATACAAGATATTCTCGCATAGAATCTTTAGCCTGTCCAAATCATATCGATCAGCTGCAACCAATAAGTGTTGAGCCAAGTTATGTTTCTTCTCACTTCCATTTATCTCTTCAAACTCAGGAATCGTTTCAAAATAAATGAAATGAAGCAAACACTTAAAAACTGGAGCATCCATGTCTTCAATTTTGATGATGGTACCTGATTTCTCCTTCAACGGTCCGAATAATTGTGCTCGAAAGACCTCAGATCTCATTGCGAGGATGCACTTGTGAGCATTAAATATTTGCCCATTCACTTCAAATGTAACATCTGCACCATATGCTTCCTCCAAAAGATGGCTGAGTTGTTGTAAGTCTATAGGTGGTGGCACAATAAGGGGAAAAACTGTTTCTACTTTTACAGGAAATGCTTTAAAAACAGTGACAGTGCATCTTATTAGAAGACAATCATCCGTCAGAACTGACTCAAACGCTGATCTTTTCAGAAATTTTGGAAAGCCATTAACTTGTTTGTCAGCCTCTTCACTAGTGAAGGTGTAAACTGAGGTTGTTTCCTTTTTTGATAGCATTTTTTTGTCTTGATTGAGAAATTCAAAACTACATTGAGCTTCAACGCGTTTGGCTTCACTTTTGAGGTAAATGAAAATGGATGTGTCATCATCTTCTGTCCCTGTTTTTCCTTTTGGATAGTAAAGGATTGACCAATCATAACCTCCCACGCTAAAAGTGGCCGATTCGAGGTGTTTGCCCTTTCTATTGTACGTTTGTAGTGAGTAGCCCGAAATCTTGAACAAATGCGATCCCATAACTTTCTCAACTCGTAATGTAGAGGCAGTTTCTGGCATGTCGGTGGAATCAATGGTTGATATTGACATGGATGTTGATACTTGATAGTTGTTATCCTATTGCTTGCTGAATGACTAGCTCTAGGGTATTAGATAGAATTAAAGAAAGGAGGCTGTTAGGGTTTTGGCGAGGAAAGATAGGAGGAATTGATATTTGTAAAGACCTCAATACTTCTTCTTTTTATAATTAAAGAAACACAAATTTAGGAGTCCGACAAGAAAACAAGAATAACCTAAAAATTGGTGGATTGGAGCGTACACTAAATGTCCTCTTATATAAAAAAAGTTGTTTCTGAATATTATGTTTAGTCATCGTCTTTATATATAACTAATTTTCCCCTCTTAAATTGGTGGGATTCGGTCAATTTTGTAATCTGTACTGTTTCATTGAGAATCGAGACTAAATTAAGAACTCTGTCAGGCAATCTTTTGCAACCTCACTGTCATTTCTCTAAAAAAAAAAATATATCTTTTGTAACCTCACAAGTAACAAAATCACAGCCACAAGTTAATTCTATTGCATTAAAAAGTAATATCAAGTAACAAAATCACAGCCACAAGTTAATTCTATTACATTAAAAAGTAATATCACTATTAGCAATGTTATATTACAATTTATTTACAAGCAGATAGACACACAAGATTCATACATCTAAAATCCAGCTATTAATAATATTTTTATCTGCTATTACTATTAAGTACTAAATGGAAACAAAATAAAAACTTCCAATGCTAGGTTGATGTACATATGATGATACAATAATCGACACGGTCTGAACTTTGAAAATCCCAGTTAACAGCCATATGATCAACTCATACATTCCAGTTTGAACTTTGAAAATCCTAGTTAATCAAAACTTAAGAATGCTAGGGCTGCCAATTTAACAGCCATATGATCAACTCATACGTCTCTAACAGATTTAAGATTGCATTAAAAACTGTGTTTACCACATCTCTTGTTCTTTAAACAAACTCAGTTGATTGTATGAATGTATCATATTTCAAATTTTCAATACACAGACACAAATAAATAACGACACAGAATAGGATTATTCTTTTGATTTGTACAAAACTTGCTGGTGACTGTACACCAGGTTGATATTTGTACTGAAAATAATTCAATAAAGCTCTAGCTAACTACTTTAACCTTTATATTGTTGCATCGTCAAAGTATCAGACCTAAGTACTCAACAGTTCATACAATTTCAGCAGAAATAGCATACTAAATATGTATTCTTAAATTAAAACATTTCAGGTAAAATTTGGATTCCTGTTTAATTCAATCTGGCTACATATGACATCAACACCACCTGATTCATCGCCATGATCCTCTAACTATATCCAACCCGTCTCTCAATTGCTTCCTTCAAATCAACGACCAACTTTTAGTTGTTCAGTTGTTAGAACCTCATCGAGAATTTGAGGAGAGGCTAAAACTTTCATGCATGCTCTTTTGAGATGAAAGCAGTTGTGCATCTCAGATAAAGACCACAAGGTAACCACATTGCTCCTGTCAACACTACTATATAAGATACTCTCGCATATGATCTTTAGCTTCTCCAAACCGTACCGATCAGCTGCAACCAATAGATGTTGAGCCATCAACTTACTGTTGTGTTTCTTCTCACTTCCATTAATCTCTTGAAAATCAGGAACTGTTTGAGTGTATATGAAATGGAGTAAAGACTTGAAAACCGGAGCTTCCATGTCTTCAATTTTGATGATGGCATCTGTTTTCTCCTTTAGTGGTCCGAAAAATTGTGCCCGAAAGACTTGAGAACTCGCTGCAAGGATGCACTTATGAGCATTAAATATTTGCCCGTTCACATTAAATGTAACATCCATACCATATCCAGCCTCCAAAAGATGGCTGAGATGTTGTACATCAGGTCGTGGAACATGATAGGGAGAAACTGGTTCTACAGGAAGAACTTTAAAAACATGGACAGTACATTTTATCACAAGACAATCATCCTTGAGAATTGACTCAAATGTTGATCTTTTTGCAAAATTTGTAAAACCCCAATCAGGCCTCTTATCATTATTTAAGGTTGCAACTTTGAATGCTCGGTTTGCTGATAATGGGAACCCATTTTTATTGAGAATGATAAAAGAAGCTTGAGTTTTAACTTCCTTCGCTTTACTTTTGAGGGCAAGGAATATAGATATTTGATCATCTTCTGCCATTGGGGTTCCATTTGGATAGTATTGGATGGACCAATCATAACCTCCCACATTAAAAGTGGTCGATTCGAGATGATTTCCTTTCCCAATTTCCATCTCTAGTGAGTACCCCATAATCTTGAACGTATGTGATCCTGCAGCTTTCTCAACTTGTCGTGTAGATGCAGTTTCTGGGATGTCGGCAGAATCATCGTCAGAGGGCGACATGTATATGGAGAGGTTCTACAAGACAGGGAAAGAAATACAGAATATTGGTACTTGTACAGTTGTACAATGAAAGGTGGCATGAATTGTTGCAACTAATAGAGTAATTAAAGGACAGGACAAGCGTTGTTGACAGAACGTTGCCAGTACTCTCAATTATTTTTTTGCAAAATAGTAATAAATTAAGGGCAAGAAAGGCGTGGTTGACATAACAATACATGTAGTATTCTCAAACTCTCAATTAATTTTGAATATAAATAGCGAGGTTGATTTGGTTAATCAGAAATAAACGCACGGTTTGAATTTTGAAAACAGAGAAAACATGCAATTAAAATGATAAATAGGGAAGAGGTACCAGTAACGGACAAAAAGAATGGTAACGGATTACTTGTTAATCGCAACGCGCCTTGAGAGTTGAGAAGGCTGCTTCGAAAGTGGAAGAGAGGCCGCTAGGAGGAGATTTTTTTTATAGGGTTTTTGGTTCTTCGGGGCGGCGTTTGTGAAAAATGCGATTCAAGCCGCCACGTCAGAGGAAGGAATTGGCTTTTTTTTTTTGTTTTTGTTTTTTTTTGGGTCCGAAGAAACTAGTACATGTGCTAGAAAATCTACCCACTGGACAAATAAAAATTAAAAAATTATATAATTTTAAAAAATAAATTTAATATATCATCATGAAAAATATAATTTAAAAAAACATATATTTTCTAATTTTTATAACAATAATTCAATACCTTTTTCATTCTGAATGTAAAATAAAAAATTGATGTCAATTCGTCTACTTGACATCCAATCACAGATAAAATCAATCAATGATATAGAAGGGGCACACATTAGATCTAGCAGTGAATGCATTCTTGAATCTGTGTCGCTATAAGGAGTAGTAATGAAGTTACATACGTATAAAAAAAAAAAAAGTAATGAAGTTATATTTCAAACAATTCTTTTCTGCAGTGAAATATCCGAATTTATTGAGATGACGAATCTTAAATATTTTAAGCTTCCTTCCAACAATTTTGAGGCAGAATAATCAATTATATATATTTTTAATATATAATCTAATATTTGGAGTACGATAAATATTGTATTATATGATTCACATAACAAATAATATAATTTGAAGTGAGTTTCACCGTTCATTAAAAAAATTTAAAATTTATTACGGTACCTGTTAAATGATTTTCGATAAACATCAAATGATACTTCAATTATAGAAAGATCCAATATTCAATCAATCAATCAATCAGGCCAACAATATATCAACAGATATATATGTATTTAAAATTGAAATTAATTTCAAATAGTATTGTCAAATTTGCCAAGTTAATCTTTTTAATGAATGTTTTTCCTCTAAAATTATAATTTGCTCCTCTAATAAACTAGTTAATGCGAGATATATATAGAATATAGTGTATGCAAGTAAGCTAATTCCCCGTTGTCTTTATATTAGTCAGTACCCTTTAAAAAAAGAGGATGGCTCGTCTGAACACGACACTGTACGGCGTGACATAAATGTGGTACGATATAACAAGATACGGACACGGACAGAGTACCTAGGCATGACATATTCTAAGCGTGTCATGTCCGACTTTGATGAAATAGACATATATGGCACGGTACGAGATACGACACGACATGTCACGAAAGACACGGCACGTTTTATAGACACACTAAATACGAAAAAGCGACACACATCAAGCTTATAGAAATATGATTTCTTATTTATATGTACATGCTATATATAATTTTTTTTCATAAATCTTGTCCAAAATACATTCAATTATAAAATCAACGATTATGAATAAGACTAAATTCCAAATAAAGTACTTTGTATCAATAAAATTGGAAATAAAAATATTATATTGTAATTAAGATGATTTTATAATTAATTGCACAACAAAAAATATAAAGGTCCAAAGGGGCAAGGGTATTATCCATCTGTCTAAAAACTTCAAATAATTTTGTTATCTATTGTACTTTAAATAGTAAGAATAGTATAAATTATTCATCTGTATCAAAATTTGAAATTAACAAATAAATAAATAACAAGAATTGCATAATTATATCATTTCTTGTAATTAATATAATTTTAAATTTGAAATTAAAAAATAAATAAATAACAAGAATTTCATAATTATATCATTTCTTGTAATTAATATAATTTTAAATTAGTTACTCCGCTTATATTTTCTCAAATATAGCGGGTCCCAAGCACGAAAAAGAGAGAATGATTATTATAAAATTTAAAATATTTTTTCAAATAAAAATAAAAAATTAAATATATATTTTAATTCAATTGGAAAGCAAGTTTATTTTCTTAATTTTTAACATATTTTATCAAACATGATTTTTTAATTTAATAAACAAATTATATATGTATAAAAAAGTTAGGCCTGTTTGAACACGTCATGGCATGACACGTCTAAATAAGTCACGACACGAGGCGTAGCGTTTCCTTAGATGTGTCGATCTTGTCTCTTAGAATTTAGTCACGGTACAGTACGACACCTGAAACATTTAGACACGACACGACAGATGATCCGGATACGACGTATTGAGACGGCACATATTTAGAAAACTAATGTCATGTCGCAAAACCTTCACACAATCAAGTGTTCCAAGTTTGCCTCTTCAAATCATATATTTGTGTTCCTTTCTACTTTTTATTATTTATCAAAATGACAACACTATTTTCTACCAGGATTTATTCGCGGAAAGAAAGATAATAATAATAATAATAATAATAATAATAATAATAATAATAATAATAATAATAATAATAATAATAATAAAGACGGGTAAAGAAATAAATAAATAATTAATTATTAATACTCAGTAAGTTGTATATTGGAAGTTCTATAGAAAATTAAAATTAGCTCAAGGCATGATCGTTTAAACTTCTCTTTTCACTGCATTGTATTGTATCAAAGAGGTGCTTATTTATTTCGTTTTTTAGTTTCCATGGGAAAAAAAATGGGAAGAATAATAAGAAAGTTGTAACTTTGTGTTCTTTCAAGGTCTATGTCGCTTTAAATTCTCTCCGTTTCAGATTGGATCTTCGAGGCCCAATTCGGCCCAACCTAGAAAGGAGTTGGATAAATTTAGCGGAATTGATGACAGAGCATTGCAAGTTTGCAACTAATGTTGCCATGGCATTGAACTATCACTGTAATTATTAATAGAGTGCAAATTATGCATTGTGATTTCAAACATAACAATGCACTTTTGGATGATGATTTCGGGCCTAGCATTTGTTATTTAGGGTTAGTCATTTTTGTTCCTCTTAGAATGCCTTCTCAAATCTCAATCAATGGACAGCAAAAGGCTGATCAAGGGTTGTTTAATGACTTCACCAAGTGTTGGCATTTACTAAACACAATTAAGATCAACCAGTATTAATGTCACTTGGGGATTTTTCATAATTAAAATGATCTTATGTGAAATCTAATCTGCAGTTCAACCTAATTACTGCCTTTTGTTAATAGGCCTCTTATTTTATCAATACCATAATTTTTGTTTTCTTTAGTACGTATTTTACATGTTTTTCCTTTTCGTTTAAATTCATCAGTAAATAATCTAAAAGACAAATGAAATTGAACTCTGACCTCCGAATTCAATATGGTTTTAATTACCATCATACACCCACACAAATTCACACATACATACATAATGTTAAGAACATTTTTTTTTTCAATTAAACACAACAAAACAGAGGGATGCTTGCACATGGATGAACGAAGGAAAGCCATAATAACACATAATGGACTATATTCTGTCAGCTAGATTACTGAGGAATGCATTTTCACCTAGAATATGAGTTTAATCGCAGGCCGAAAGTTCACTTGGTACTTCTAGTCACAGGGTTGTTAACAGCACTGAATATAATTCAACTACACTCTGTTAATTGCGCCAACCTTACCATTGCATGATATCATTACCAGACCTTAGTAACTATTAGCCGATGCTATGTTAGCAGAAAGATCACCATCATCTTAGAACGGCTATCAGGTTCAGTTCATGACAGAATCTATTGAAACAATTACCTTCACGAACTGTAACTCCTTTATTCAAATTTGGAGTCCAGTTAAATACCGACAGATGCGCCAACATCTTTTAGCTTTGGACTGGACCTTGCGAGCTGCAAAGAAATGGAAAGTTGTATCTTGTGATGGTGAGTTGTTGCATAAGAGTGCACATGACATTGTGGAAATTACCTGGTTACCATTGGCTGGTACTACATGAGTTATCTTTTTTGAAGGTTAGCTTATTTTATTTAATATGTTGTTCGTTGTTTCTTTTCTTTTATTACACATTTACACATTATCTTGAATGCGGTCAACAGTCATTTCCGCATCAAATATGAGTTGCATCAGGTTTTGTGTGTGTGTGTGTTTTTTGTTACATAAAGTGCAATGTTTGTTTTTACTGGTACAGATGTCTGTCTTTAATTTAAGTAATAAGTTAATAACTAAGCATCACAGATGTTCTAGTTCATGTGTTTGCCAATCACTGATATTCAACATTAACAGCATTGAATGCAGTTGGGGGGGGGGGGGGGAAGCAGAGAAAAGAAACAATGGGAGATCGTCAGTCTCTTAGTCTTTACTAGAATTCATCCGTACCTCAAACAGTTCCTTCAAAATCAAGGGGTGACTTCTAACTAAACATTGAAATTCTTTGGTTGCAACAACATCCCCCAGAATTTCAGGACAAGCTAAAAATTTCAAACATCCTGTTTTCAGATGAATGCAGTTGTGCATCTCAGCTAAAGATAACAAGGCAACCACATTGCTCCTGTCCATAGTATTATATAAGATATTCTGACATATTATCTTTAACCTCTCCAAGTCATATCGATCAGCTGCAACCAAGAGATGTTGAGCCATATGTTTCTTCTCACTTCCATTTATCTCTTCAAACTCGGGAATTGTTTGAGAGTACATGAAATGAAGCAAAGACTTGAAAACTTGAGCATCCATATCTTCAATTTTGATGATGGTATCAGACTTCTCCTTCAATGGTCCAAAAAATTGTGCGCGGAAGACCTGAGATCTTAGAGCAAGAATACACTTGTGAGCATTAAATGTTACCCCATTCACTTCAAATATGACATCTGCTCCATATCCAGCCTCCAAGAGAAGACTGAGTTGTTGTACGTCAGGTGGTGGCACACGAAGGGGACAAGCAGGTTCTACTTCTACAGGAAAATCTTCAAAAGCAGTGACAGTACATCTTATTAATAGACAATCATCCTTGAGAACTGACTCAAACGTTGATCTTTTCACAAAATTTAGAAAACCAAAATCGGCATCCTTATTAACATTATTATTGAATTTGAAAACTTTGGTTGTTCTCTTTTCTGATAAAGGGTTCTCGTCTTGATCTAGAAATGTAAAACTAGGTTGAGCTTGAACTAATTGTGCTTCAGTTTTGAGGCAGACAAATACAGATGTATAATCATCTTGTGCGTTCAAGTATCCATTTGGATAGAATGTGATCGACCAATCATAACCTCCCACACTAAAAGTGGCCGATTCCAGAAATTTGCCTCTTTCAATGTTCCTCTGAAGAGAGTAGCCCATAATCTTGAACAGATGTGATCCCTTTACTTTCTCAACTCGTAGTGTATAGAGACAGTTTCTGGTGCGTCAAGGGAATCATTGGTAGAAAGCGTCATGGATATGGAGAGTTTCTACAACTACAAGACAGGAGAAGAAATATATAATTGTTGATGGCTTGATGCTTGGGGAAATAGGAAACTAGGAAAGTTTCTCCCATTGTTATATATATTATATACAATGCTTTGGAAACCTTACCGGACATCAAACTATTAAACCAGTGAACTACCACAAATTATTTCAAATTGTAATAAAGGATAGGACAAGCGTGGGTCACCGGCGGCTAGTAGTTTTATTCTTAAGTCATTTTCAAAAAAAAAAAAAAGTCTTATTCTTAATTGATTTTTGCATCCAGTAATAAAGCACAGGGGAAGCGCAATAGGAAAATTAACCAGAAATAAACGCTTTGAAAAAGGAAGAGAACTGACCAGTGCAACAATAATGTTTCGAGAGAGAGAGAGAGGTAAAGATCCCCTCGAAGGTTTAGGGTTTCTTCGGGTCTGGCCGTCTGGGTACGTTGAAAGGCGATTAAGACATTATGGCTCCGTTTCGGAGCGTTGAGAATAAGACAGGAAGAAGGAAGAAGGAAAGACATTTATTGGGAAGGGGTAAATTTATTGGGAAGTGTGTAACTTTTGTGAAGAATTTGGATGGTTAGAAATAAATTTATTGGTAAAAAGTGGTTATTTCTTATTCCTTATTCCGGAAAGAAGCCATCCAAACGGAGCCTAAGTCGGAAAAGATAAATTTGACCGGTCCATAATTATCTGTTTCTCTAACTTTCATTAGTTACTAGCAAACATACCCACTCATTTTGGTGGGTAAGTTACAATTGAAAAAATTTTACATATGTATTTTATTTTCAAAATGAAAAATAATAATTATTATTTTAATAAAATTTTTCATATTTGTTGTGCTCTCTTTCCAAACACAGTGCACAATTAATCCAGTAATAAATTTCTTTCTATTTTGATGAGTGCACAAAAAATCTAGTGAAAATTTTCTTCTATTAAAAATGAAAAGTTTGTAAACTTATATCCATCGATAACATCCAACCAATGATTTAAGCGATCAATGGTTAAGATTGCATAGAGCAAAATGCCAATCGATTTGGAAACACGCGAATACCTACTAGTGTCCATGATTTGTCGCATTAAAATGGCAAGCGATTTGGAAAGAATTTGGAATGAGGAAGGGATGCAGATGAGATTTTACATATTATTTTATTTCTGACGAAAGTGGAACGGAAGATGGGGAAAGAGGAAGGAATACGAAAGAGGGAGCAGGAGGGTGGAGGGTGGTCAGATAAGGGTATTTTTGGTCAAGTTTTTTAAATTTTGATCTTTTTTCATTAAAAGATCATATAAAGAAGGGTAAATATCCAAAAGTATTATGATTAGAGAGATATATATATCCAAATTAATGAATTGAGGAGTATATTTTCAATTAGAAAAGATTATAGGGGTATACAACTAACTTTTTTCAAAAAAAAAAAAGAAAACTGAAAATTAATATAGGGTTGTTAAAACACAAGAAAAGGGAAAAAGTTCAGTGAATTAACACGTCCAAATTTAGAAAAGATTAGCAAAAATATATAAGAGGTAAAATTCAATTGGCAAAAATAATTTAAATTAAAACAATGATATATAATTTGAAATCTTGTCTATTTCAAATCATATATTTGCGTGCCTTGCTACTACAATCTACTAAGGTCCATATTTGGAATTTGTCCCAAAAATATGTGTTTCTATAAAGTAAATCTATCAAAATGAGGCATTTTTATAAAGTATAGTTTTAGAGCATATTTCAGGCAAAAAAATAAGTAGGTACTTTAAAATGCTTAAATGTATGTAATCTATATTATTATTAATTAAAAGCCATGCCGCTATCGGCTTTAAATTTAAAATAGTTTTTTTTGTTAAATAAATTAAAAATAGTGGTACCAATTTTTAAAATTAAATATATTTGGAAATCTAAGGTAGATATATTTGAAAATCTAATTAGGTAGTTCATGTCTAATTTATAGAAAAAAAAATATATATCTCCTCATACGGCATGCGATTTGAGTCCTCCGAATTTCACTGATCGATCGATCTGAATTTATATCAGAAGTTACTTTTGGCAAGTTTTTTTTTTGGTAGAAAATTTATGCAAGTTTTTATAGCGACTTTTTATGGCATAAATTATTAATTTTGAACTTTCAAATTTTTGTCTATAAATTTCGGCAAGTTTTTTGTAGTAGATTTGTTTATATTTTGCAGCGACGTTGCGACTGCCATGTTTAGTAAGATATATTAAATAATATAATTAACTGTATATAATAATGAAAAGAAGCACAAAAAGAATACAGATAGTAGATATATTTTAAGCATATCAGACATCTAACGTATATATTTTTAATATATATTTCATACATCAGAAGATGCAACAGAGAGTCAGAGAGTGATATGGATGTGTAGAGAAGTTTTAGGGAAGTAGAAAGAAATATAGAATTTGTATTTCGTACATTGAAGATTGTTTCCAATTAATATAAAGTAAAGTTGTAAAAATAAAAGTAAAATTGTTCATGTATTGCGAATAATTAGAAGTCAGTTTTCTGGAGCTAATGCATGCATCTGCATAATGGACGTTTGGCATCAAACAGGCTCTTAGTTTCTTGTTCTGTTGCATTGGAATTGAGAAGCATAAATAATAATAATAACAACAACAACAACAACAACAACAACAACAACAATAATTATTGTTATTATAATGATAATAATGATAAAAAAAAATATCCGACTTTGGAGATAATTGGAGACCCAGGTCTCTTTAAATTCTACTCTGTTTCATACTGAATCTTCTATGTTTGATACTCTGATTCAACCTCATCCTAACTAATTTTGGTATTTTTACTGCTAATAGCTGATCCAATATGAACAAGGACATTTAATCCGTTCATTTTGTTATGCAATCACTGGAGACACCAGTATAGACTACAAACGAAGAGGATTGATGTACTCATCTAACAAATCATGCCAGCTATGGATATAGCGTGGCACACTGTAATAGGCTTAGGGTATACAGACAAATTAGTGGAATCTTTGTATCTAGAGCTGTCAACGAAAACCGTTTTCCGCTATTCCGTCACGTTACACTCAAAACGGAACGAATAACAGCACTGAAATGCGTTCCGTTGACGAAACGGAACGGCACACGAAATAGATTGGTAAATCAGAGTAATAAACGAAACGGTAAACGGAATAGACTGTTTCGTTATCGTTATTTCGTTATTTCGTATAACATTCTACAGGTATAGAATTTTATAAGAGAGCAGAGGAGGGAGGGCGGAGGATTCGAGGGGTCAGACTAATAAAGTGCCTCCTGCACCGCTCGAGTTTCGAGAGTACCGTCTCTCTTCTCTTTTTCTCCCTCAATCCCTCTTATCTCTCGAAACCCTAAGGTCTAAGCGCCGGCCGCCGATCCTCTGTCTCTCTCTCTCTCTCCTGGCAGCAACCTTCAGATCCGTGACTGCAATCTTATCCCCTATCACCATCTCCCCTCTATCCCATTCCCACCCATTCTCTCCATCCGTTACCTTCTCTTCCTCTTCGGCTCCTTCCCCTCTTTCCCTCGATTCGCCCGCTCTCACCTCCCTATTTCTCTACCTGCTCTTAAGAAGTCCATGCCAAGTTGTGATAGATTTACCCATGGACTTCTTATCCGGACTATGTGCGTGCAAGGGAGGTTAAAGGAAGCTTATTGTTTCTAAAAGGATGGGTTGAAGAGAGGATTTGTGTCAGATATATTGGCACTGACAAAGTTGGTATCTGGATTTAGCAAGGCAAGGAATTTTGGCATGGTTTCTCACCTGCTACATCTGATGATTGAAGTCAGTGTCATGCCCAATGCATAACAGAGTTTGATACATGGGTTGTGTCATCATGGGCTGATAGAAGAAGCATTAAGGGTTTTTAATGAGATTAAATTTAAAGGTTATAAAATTTAGATGAAGGAGAAGAAAGAAAGAGAGGCAGAGAGGAAAGCTAAAACCTCAATTTTACCTTCTATTGTGGTTTGCTTCAATTTAAGGATTGTTCAATATTGATCTTTTTCTTTTTAACTTTCTATTGTGATTTGCTTCTGTCAATTTTTCTCAATTCTATATTTTTGGTGTAATTGAGCTGATTGTTTGTCATTTTTAAGGATGAGGCCTGAGATTGGCTCTAGATTGTAATTCAGACTTCAATTCTATGTTTTTCTTGTAATTCATCCTTATTTTTGTCATTTTAAGCTACTCTGTTAATGTAATTGAGACAATCTGTGATTTTTTTTATTTTTTATGTGTTATTTTCTTAAACTATCGTGTAATTCATTGTTTGTTTCATCTGAAAATAAAATTATAAACAATCAGAACGTTTAATCGTTTTTCCGTTTGAATTAAACGAAACGAATAACGACAATCAATTCTCGGCCGTTTGATTAACGAACTGAATAACGTCAAAGACATCTCTGACGTTGGCATATATGAAACGGTAACGATAAATGTCATTGCTGTGACCGTTAGTCACGTTTGACAGCTCTATTTGTATCTAATATAAGAGAAGAACTGTGTCTTGTAATCAATCAATTATCATCAATACAATGAAATACATTTACATCCTAGTCTTATCTCTTTCTCTATCCCTTTGTTACATTGGATTTCACATTTGTTGACTAATAAAGATGAAATCTACATTGAATTTTCTTTAATTCTACACAGATTTGCTATGGATAGAAGCGTTGGACAGGATCTAGTTACTAAACTATGTTTAAAACTTCGTACTGCAAAAACATAGTATTTTTTTAGGGAAAAAAATGTATGTTTTGTGACCATAATTTTGAGCAAAAAGATTTGAAGTGAGAGGGGGTATAAATAACAGTGAAGAGAAGGAAATATTGGATGATTGGATGCTAATCGGTTGGATAGTATATAGTAAATACCTAAAAGAGATATGAGAAGAATAATAAGGAAATTGTAACCTCGTGTTCTTTCAAGTCCTATGTCGCTTTAAATTCCGAAAAAAATTAAAATTAACATTATTGTTCACTCAAATTTTGATAATAACAATTAAAAATTCGAAATTTTAAAAATAACATCGCTGGATTGTCATCTTGGTTGACGAAATCGAAAAACTCTTGGATCATCATCCGGAATGACGATCCAAGCTTGAATCATCATTCCAATTGACGATCAAGCAAATAATAAAGTCATGGCACATTTTTTAAATTTGCAATTTTTCTTTTTAACCCTCAATTTATTTATTATTACAAGTTATATAATTAGTAATTAGTAATTAAACATAATTGAAATTTATATAATGAAATATAAGTATATAATTAAATTATTTATGTTAAATACATAATATTGTATATGTGTATAAAATAAAATATGGATGAAAGTATTACACATGTCGTAATATAAATTATATTTAATTTTATACATGTATTTTGTAATAATAAAAATTTTGGGGGCTAAAAAATTATGATACATAATATATATAAGTATTATACACACATATAATATTGTGTATTTAATATGTATAATTTAATTATATACTTATATTTTTACAATAGATGTTTTAATTATGTTTAATTTCTAATCACAAATTATATTTTGTAATAATAAAAATTTTAGGGGCTAAAAAACAAATTTCACATTAAAATAGTAAGCCCACAATTTTTTTGTTTGGATCGGCATCCCAATTGCCGATCCAAACAAAAAATTTCGGCAACATATTTTTTAATGTGAAATTTACTGTTTAGCCCCTAAAATTTTTATTATTACAAAATACATGTATAAAAATTAAATATAATTTATATTACGACATGTGTAATACTTTCATCCGTATTTAATTTTATACATATATGTATTTAACGTAAATAATTTAATTATATACTTATATTTCATTATAGAGATTTCAATTATGTTTAATTACTAAATACTAATTATATAATTTGTAATAATAAAAAAATTGAGGGTTGAAAAGCAAAATTGCAAAATAAAAAAATGGGCCGTGATTTTGTTATTTGTTGGATGGTCAATTGGAATGACGATCCAAGACGATCCAATCTTGGATCGTCATTCCGAATGACGATTCAATCTTGGATCGTCATTCCGGATGACGATCCAAGAGTTTTTCGATTTCGTCAACCCAGATAACGATCCAGCGATATTATTTTTAAAATTTTAAATTTTTAATTGTTATTATCTAAATTCGTGTGAACAGTAACGTTAGTTTTAATTTTTTCGGCTTTAAATTCTCACTCCGTTTCAGTCTTTCAGATTGAATCTTCGAGGCCAAATTCGGCCCAAACTAGAAAGGAGTTGGATAAAGTTAGTGGAATTGATGACAAAGCATTGCAAGTTTGCAACTAATGTTGCCATGGCATTGAACTATCACTGTAATTATTAATAGAGTGCAAATTATGCATTGTGATTTCAAACATAACAATGCACTTTTGGATGATGATTTCGGGCCTAGCATTTGTTATTTAGGGTTAGTCATTTTTGTTCCTCTTAGAATGCCTTCTCAAATCTCAATCAATGGACAGCAAAGGGCTTATCAAGGGTTCTTTAATTACTTCACCAAGTGTTGGCATTTAATAAACACAATTAAGATCAACCAGTATTAATGTCACTTGGGGATTTTTCATAATTAAAATGACCTTATGTGAAATCTAATCTGCAGTTCAACCTAATTACTGCCTTTTGTTAATAGGCCTCTTATTTTTACCATACCATAATTTGTGTTTTTTTAGTACTTATTTTACATATTTTTCCTTTTCGTTTAAATTCATCTGTAAATAATCTAAAAGACAAATGAAATTGAACTTGGACCTCCGAATTCAATATGGTTTTAATTCCCATCATACACCCACACAGATGCACACATACTTACATAATGTTAAGAACATTTTTTTTTCAATTAAACACAATAAAACAGAGGGATGCTTGCACATGGATGAACGAAGGAAAGCCATAATAACACATAATGGGCTATATTCTGTCAGCTAGATTACTGAGGAATGCATTTTCACCCAGAATAAGAGTTTAATTGCAGGCAGAAAGTTCACTTGGTACTTCTCAGTCACAAGGTTGTTAACAGCACTGAATATAATTCAACTACACTTTGTTAATTGCGCCAACCTTACCATTGCATGATATCATGACCAGACCTTAGTAACTAATAGCAGATGCTATGTTAGAAGAAAGATCACCATCATCTAAAAAAAGCAATCAGGTTCGGTTCATGACAGAATCTATTGAAACAATTACCTTCACAAACTGTAACTCCTTTATTCAAATTTGGAGTCCAGTTAAATACTGACAGATGCGCCAACATCTTTTAGCTTCGGACTGGACCTTGCGAGCTGCAAAAAAATGGAAAGTTGTATTTGTGATGGTGAGTTGTTGCATAAGAGTGCACATGACATTGTGGAAATTACCTGGTTACCCTTGGCTGGTACTACTGCTGCATGACTTTTTTGAAGGTTAGCTTGTTTTATTTAATATGTTGTTCCTTGTTTCTTTTCTTTTATTACACATTTACACATTATCTTGAATGCGGTCAACAGTCATTTCCGCATCAAATATGTGTTGCATCCGGTTTTGTGCGTGTGTGTGTGTGTTTTTTGTTACATGAAGTGCAATGTATGTTTTTACTGGTACAAATGTCTATCTTTAATTTAAGTAATAAGTTAATAACTAAGCATCATAGATGTCATACCCTGAATTTCTGGTGAAATTTTACTAGGTGACTGAATTTTCAATTTGATCGATTTCATTTTCTAGAGTTTAAAAATTTATATGTATCGTCTACTTTATTAGAATTGATTTCTAAAATCTTTGGAAATTCTATTGCTGCATTCTACAAATTGTGTTGATTTTTTTTTCAGAATTTTCATTTGTATTAAAATCAGTTACTTGGATTATTATTCATGGAACCATTAGTTGAAACAAAGAAATGGAATTTATCTTCCATGACCGATATTTGTAGGAGATGAGAAAATCAATTACAACTCATTTGCTCCTTTACTTTGGTTCATTCCATTGTGTATTTATGACATATATGGCCTACTTATCAATTTAGTCAATAGTTTAATTGTTTGGTTGTGCACCATGTCCAAATGAGCTTTTAAAAAAAAAGAAGAAAAAAAAAACAAAACAGACTTTGGGTTAAACCCTTTTCCCTGGAATTTTGGATCTGGTCTGCCCAACCCATCCATCCTCTTTATTTCCGTTTTTGTTTCTTCTCTCTTCTCAAACTGAGTTGCTCCCTCTTGTGCCTTACACCAAAATCACTTCTGAAAATTTAAGTAAAAATCATAGAAAAACCAGAATTTTTCTTGGAGTGAACTACTTTGGTGCTCCCGGTGGCGGAAATCAAATCCTGGAAGGTCTCTTCCGATTTTTTTTTGCACACTTCTATTTCGTTGCCTATCTGAGTAAGTAAATTTGTTGAGTTGTATTAGATTTCTACCTTTTGTTATTCCTCAAATTAATTTCAAAGGGTCAAATTGAATGAGTACATTTACAATTTTACAGACTACTGTGACCTTGCTTCAGTTTTAAAGTAACTGCTACTATTCTATTTTGAATTTGGATATGAAAGTTGTTTTGTTTGAAACTAGACTTCCAGACAAAAATTTTGGTATCTAATATGAATTTTTCTGAGTTGATTTGATATTTTTACAAGATTTTTGAAACCAGGGCAACTTTTGGAAATCAGTTTCTGGAACAGACAGACCCCAATGTGGTTTTTGATTTTTCATTTATTATCTGTTTGCAGTTAGGACTTGAAACTTTTAGGTCTGAAAATAGACATCCAGAGGCAACTTCTGTAAATTTTACAAAATTTGTAGAGATTTATTTGAAGGGTTTCAAGGCAGGAACTTTCAGACGTATTTGCTGGCACGATTTGCTGGAACAGATTTTCTGAAACCTGATTCTGTTTGATTTCGAAAATGCACTATAATTAATCTGTATGTCCAAACATCATGACATTTTTACAGTAGATGAGTCCTATCATGTTTCATTCTCAGTTAAATTTTCATTGAATTCCGTTCAGCCGTTCTTGAAATAAAAATGATTTTTGTAAACTGTCAAAAATACCCTTCACTGGTTGTACCAGAATTTGTCCACCACTTTTGTTTTACCGTTGTGTGCTGATTTCTAACATTGTTAACCACTGTCTAGCCTCTGAAATCATCTACTGATACAACTAATAAGGTGTACTATAATTGTATTGTATACTAAGGAACAAATCAAATCCATAACTTTATCTACGAATTTGTTGAATGTAGATTGTTATTGTTTGTTTGCTTAAATAAGGACTTAGTCTAGTATTGTTAATGTAGAGTCGGGACAAGTTTTCGAGCCGGATATGGCTAGCCGATTATTATTGGCACTAGTATTGTTAACTATGTTATCAGGTACTAGTATGCCACTAGTATTGTTAACTAAGGATCTGCATGATTATTATTGGATATCATTCAATATGCCACTAGTATTGTTAACTAAGGATCTGCATGATTATTATTGGCTAGCCGATGTTTACTTTGTTATCAGGTACGGATTCCACTTGAGTTTTAATCATATGTGATATATTATTATTCTGCATTTTGAATTCATAAATTGATCTTCATTCATGAGAATATTTTGTGAATATATAAATGATGCATGATTGTATAGTGGCATATTGAATGGTATCCGATTGAAATGTGATTTGATTGAGATAAGTACAGCTTTTGTGGTTGAGATAGACACTCGTAACGTTTGGAGGTGGAGTCATGACCCATCCTACCAAGAACCGTGTAATAAGCGCTTATGTACCGGGACTCAGTAGGTCCAGTCTAGAATGGTCCGGAGTGTGAGTGTTCCTAGCTTGCTTGTACATTTTGATGAGTTATTGACTGAATTATATCTGAATTGAATTGGCCGTTGGCATCCATCTAAAAGGTGGTTCGCGGTATCTGAAGGAGAATGACTGAAGTGATTGACTTGTAATAAACCAGACTTGCATATTAGATAATTGTCCAACCAGATGAGTCGGCATTTGTTATACTTTGAAATTCGAGTTGATATGGAAGTGATTGCCGAGCTCACATTGCATACTGCATTGATTTAATTAATTTGACATTGTTATTTCTGGTTGGAACAAGATGTGAATGTTTTTACACGATAGTTGTTGCATATGATTAATTGCTTTTCTAAGGAATTGAAATAACAATTGGCATACTCCGAATTTTAAATGATTTTGAGTACTGAATTTATTTTCTAATTGCATTGCTTGATCGAAAGTTAGATTTAATGTTATTTGAAATAAATATGGAATTTGATTTGGAATTTATTTGACTCAGTCTTGTATTTAGTTTTCCAACGCATGATAATCAAAACTCAAGTGGCTGAAACTGAATACCGTACTGAGATAAATTTTATTTATCTCATTCCGTGCTTTTTGACATGTTTCCACTATTGGTTGTGGGTTCCAGGTTTCAGATCACGTGCTGGACAGCGAGACGAGTAGTTGACCTTTGGACTTTGTGGTTAGCAACTTATGGTATTTGAACTAGAGTATTGAAATATTTATTTCATATTTAAGTAAATAATTATAAATTTATAGTTGACATATATATTAATTGTGTATAATTAACAGTAATTTGTAAAAGAAGTGGTTCTAAGCCTTGCGGGTGCAGCAGACATCCGCGGCGGACACTCCGTCGCGTGTTGTCCAGTTACTGTATTCGACGGGGTGTCACAATAGATGTTCTAGCTCATGTGTTTGCCAAACACAGATATTCAACATTAACAGCATTGAATGCAGTTGGGGGGGGGGGGGGGGGAAAAGCAGAGAAAAGAAACAATGGGAGATCGTCAGTCTCTTAGTCTTTACAAGAATTCATCCGAATCTCAAACAGTTCCTTCCAAATCAAGGGGTGACTTCTAACTAAACATTGAAATTCTTTGGTTGCAACAACATCCCCCAGAATTTCAGGACAAGCTAAGAATTTCAAACATCCTGTTTTCAGATGAATGCAGTTGTGCATAGGGGTGTCAAACGCGTCAAAAAAGCACGGAACGGACTGTTCCGTTTGCCGTTCCGTTAAAGAACGCGGTATATAATTCCATTCCGTTAACTGTTTCGTTTTTGAAACGGCACAGAATTCCGTTTTGTTAACCGTTCCACTTCAAAAACAACACATGAAACGGTTTGAAATGAGGCTGAAACAGTCGAAACGATATAATTCCACGTTCCGTTCACCGTTTCGTTATTGGAACGGAATGAAAACCATTTCTGTTATGCGTTCCGTTTCGCTTAAACGAAACGGCACCACGTGCCATTTTATCACGCTGACAGCTCTAGTTGTGCATCTCAGCTAAAGATAACAAGGCAACCACATTGCTCATGTCGATAGTATTATTATGGGAAAATTGGATATAACCCCCTCTAATCTTCTCTATTTGGATATAACCCCCTACAATTATTAAAATTGGATATAACCCCCTCTAATCATCTTCATCAGGGATATAACCCCTTTTCACTAATTTTAATCTTTTTTAATTATAAAAAAATCAGCAATTTAATTTTATGACCAAATTGTCCTTCCTTAAAAAAACCATTTCATCTTCCTCGTGCTTCTAATTTGCTGGTCTCTCTACCAAACAAGTATATATACATGAAAAAATAAAAAGTAAAAATCAAACGGACGGCTATTATTCAACAAGTTCTCAAAAGAAATTCCATTCACAAGTGGAAAAAACTTCATTAAAATTTGAAGTTGAGAAGAACTGAAAAAAAATATCACGAAGGTTTGAAGAACTATTTTGTTAAAAATTTAGAAAAACCATATCATTTCTTAGCACGAAGGATCAATTTTAAATTTAATTTTATTATTGCTTCTTAACCTTCTTGTTTTTTTTTCTTTCAGATCTGAAAATGACTGTCTAATTTGAGTTTAATAAGCAGTCTCCTTGCCTCACGGAATTTATAGTTTCTTTTCCTAGAACCATCAAGTTTTTTTCCGTTCTGGTCATCCGATTAGATTGAATGAAATAATGAGAAATTACTTGTTGAATAGTCAAGGAGTAGAAAGCATTTGATTTATGTGTCAGCATTTTTTTTCGAGAGAGAGGACGGAGAAGACGAGAAGATGAAAAGCTTTTTGGAGGCAGGGTAATTTGGTCATAATATTATGGTGTTGATTTATTTCTAATTAAAATTAGTGAAAAGGTGTTATATCCAAGAGGAACATGATTAGAGGGGGTTATATCCAATTTTAATGATTGTAGGGGGTTATATCCAGATAGAGAAGATTAGAGGGGGTTATATTCAATTTTTCCTATTATATAAGATATTCTGACATATTATCTTTAACCTCTCCAGATCATATCGATCAGCTGCAACCAAGAGATGTTGAGCCATGTTATGTTTCTTCTCACTTCCATTTATATCTTCGAAGTCGGGAATTGTTTGAGAGTATATGAAATGAAGCAAAGACTTGAAAACTTGAGCATCCATATCTTCAATTTTGATGATGGTATCAGACTTCTCCTTCAATGGTCCAAAAAATTGTGCACGGAAGACCTGAGATCTTAGAGCAAGAATACACTTGTGAGCATTAAATGTTACCCCATTCACTTCAAATATGACATCTGCTCCTTATCCAGCCTCCAAGAGAAGGCCGAGTTGTACGTCAGGTGGTGGCACACGAAGGGGGAAAGCAGGTTTTACTTCTACAGGAAAATCTTTAAAAACAGTGACAGTATATCTTATTAATAGACAATCATCCTTGATAACTGACTCAAACGTTGATCTTTTTCACAAATTAAACTTGGAAAACCATAATTATCCTTCTTAACACTACTGAAGTTGAAAACATTGTTTGTTCGCTAATTTTCTGATAAAGGGTTCCCATCTCGATCGAGAAATGTAAAACATGGTTGAGCTTTAACTAATTGTGCTTCAGTTTTGAGGTAGATAAAAAGAGATGTATAATCATCTAGTGCATTCGAGCTTCTATTTGGATAGTATGTGATCGACCAATCATAACTTCCCACACTAAAAGTGGCCGATTCCAGAAATTTGCCTCTTTCAATGTTCCTCTGAAGAGAGTAGCCCATAATCTTGAACAGATGTGATCCCTTTACTTTCTCAACTCGTAGTGTAGAGACAGTTTCTGGTGCGTCAAGGGAATCATCGGTAGAAAGCGTCATGGATATGCATGGAGAGCTTCTACAAGAAATATATAATTATTGATGCTTGGGGAAATAGGAAAGTTTAATTTCTCCCCATTGTTATATATATTATATACAATGCTTTGGAAACCGTATACCATCAAACCATGCACTGAACTACCGCAAATTATTGCAAATTGTAATCTTACATATAATAAATACCTGATGGCTTTAAAGGGTGCGAATGTAAAAGTGTCTATTAAAAAAATTTCTTAAAGGATGTAATTTAAAAGATGTCTCGTTTAAAGGTGCAATTGAGTGGATGCCTCATCTACCAAAGATTGGTAATATTTTGTCTATAAATAGTACTTTTTCAAGTTTTCATTAACAATTTAACATTTACAAAATGACAAACATAATAGATATCACATCACTATCAAATAGAAATCTAGATGTGATACGTGCACGGGTCACGAAAAAATTGGCTCGAAATTGATTGAAAAACGGAAAATACATGGAGCATGAATTTCGTTCTACTAGATAGAAAGTTAACTTTTTTATGCAATATATATTTTCTCCTATATCATGTCAATTTCAATATTTAACGGAAATTTATTTTCAATATTTATGCGCATATTGTGTCAACAACTTTATGGACATATATAAATTTAAAAATATTTAAATCTTTAAAATTAAAAATAATATTGGCCTTAAATATTATATTATTTTTACTAGAATATTTTTTATTTTGATATTGGATATTATCAACGAATCCAACATGATTTTACACAATACACTATCTGCGAGATTGTACGATTTAATTTAGAATATATTAGAGGAGGCTATCTTACGTTTCTCCACAAGTTTGTATTGATTTTTTCGCAAACACTTATATTACTACTTTGGCATCAAATCTTCTTATTATATTCATGTGTTACCTTGATTTCAAGCCTTTTGAAAGATATGTAAACAAAAATTATTGACTTCACATAGCCTATAGGCATGCTTATTGTTTAGTTACTATAATCATATAAATTAAAATTTATAATTCTTAATTACAATTTACTTATTAATTTTGATATTTTTAATAAATTTTTGTATTCAATTCAATTTTTAATATTTCGTAATACATTTTATTGGTAAACTTTTAAAAAATTGTATTATTATTTGTAAAATAAATAGTTATCCTTTTTATTTAAATCATCTCCTTCTTAAAGTCCAGATATATAGTTGTAAATATAATAAACTATCCTTTTATTTTAAATAAGTATTAAAAAAATTTTATTTGGTTACTTAAATGCTAATAAATGAAATGGTGAAATAATGTATCATAAATGTAATATTTATTTTAAATTATTATTAAAAAATTATAATTAAGTTAATTAAATGATACTTAATGAAACGGTGCGATTGTGTATGATAAAGTGTTTTTTATTTTATATTATTATTAAAAATTATAAATAGGTTAATTAAATGTTAACAAATTAAAGGGTGCGAGTATGCACTCTTATTAAATGAATGAGTGAGAATGAAAATGTGCCTTTTCAACAAATATTTTATAGGGTTTCAATTAATATGTCTTTTTCAAAAGATGTAATCAAGTTGAGACCTTAAAAAGTGTGATTTAAAGGGTGCATTGCCAAAAGATGCAATCGAGTTTGTGTCTTTTTCACCAAAGGATGCCAACATTTATTTATAAATAATACATTTGTTCTCAAATTTTCATCAACTATTTCACATTTACAAAAAAAAGACAAAAATAATAGATTTCACATTACTTTCAAACATAATAATTTTTTTAATTCAATTTAATTTTAGTATTTCATAATATTTGTAGCAATATTAATTATCATTATAAAAGAAACTATTATTGTAACTTATCTAAAAGTTTGATATTTGTACTTTGTAATTAATGTAAATGTCTTTGGGAGGATTTATGAGTTTTATTATGTGAAGGTATATATATTCAATGATTAATACCGAAATGTTTAAATTGTTATTACTTTTCATTCTTGAGCAAATCAATTATTCGAATTTATCTTCTTATAGAAAATATATTTTAAAACTATCTATATACTTACAAATAAAAAGTAATACCAGAAATCACATATTATTTACAATGAATACCATTATCGTCGAGCGAAGCTCGATGTACAAATCTAATTACAATTTAAAAGCGAATCTTTTGTTAAAATAAATTATTTAGTTTTTAGTTACTTCAGAGACACTAGTCAAAATATTTCTAGCTTCAAGTCTCCAACCATGATTGATTCAATCCCCCACAAAAATTGCATTGCAAACAAAACTACATTTTTTTTTAATATAAATCCACGATTATTATAGTACCATTGAAATTACAAGTTACCGTCCTCAGATGGGAGCTAGTCCGCATAAGGACAGGCTGGACAGCACCACATGGAGACCACGAGTCCAAGACAACTCCATGCGACTGTCGACCGCGTGTTTTATTGATTTGCGGAAGTCGCATACAGTCATTTTATCTATTATATATATTGATTCAATACGCCCTTTTTTTTCATTAGTACCGGTTAAATATTGATTATTAATATCGGTTTTCAAACGGTACTAATAATAGGGGTGCTAAAGATAATTAAAAATCGATATTAAAAATCTAATACTAAAAACGCGCTGGAATTCATAGAAAAAAAGGCGGAGATCTTTAGTACCGGTTTTTAACTAATAATCGACACTAAAGGTGACATCTTTAGTACCGGTTATTAGTTAAAAACCGGTACTGAAGATCCTCATCATTTTTTTATATTTACTATTTTTAGTACCGATTTTTAGGCTAATAACCGGTACTAAAAATTATTGTAAAAACAAAAAAAAATTTAGGCTAGCGCTCTTTTTTTCAAATTAACAAAAATTCAAAATCTATATATTATACAAATAATTTACATACACAATTCAAACACAATAAAATAAATAATAATTAACAAAATTAATAAAATTACGGATTTTAACCAAATTATACAAATTTCAGATTTTTTTTACCCAATTTCAATTATAAAAATTTTGGGTATCAACCCAATTTCAAAATTCATTAACAAAAATTAATCTTAATTTATCAGATTTAACCATTCAACACAAATATTTAACCAAAATTCATTAGCAGTGAGAGAATGAGGTTCCTTACTCGTCGTAGAGGTGGCGAAGTCGCGTCGAGAAAGAAAGAGCAATGAGAGAATGGCACAGTCGAGTCGAGTGAGAGAGAGAGGCGGTGGAGGAGGGAGATACCGTGGATCGAGAGGGACCGGAGAGGCAACGTGGAGAGAGAGGAGAAGCGGTGGAGAGTATATCAGGAGGAAGAGGAAGAAATGAGAGATAGGAGGAGGCAGCAGCTAGATTTTGGACTTAGAAAAATTTTCACGCAGAGAGATGCATCTTATATTAGTTTTGGTGGCATTTTATTTAAAAAAAATTAAATTGATTTTTAGTACCGGTTTTTTATAAAAAAACCGGTAATAAATGAATTAAAATTTTCGGTTTTTTTAAATTAATTTTAGTACCGGTTTTTACTTTCTGTTTTTTTTTCTAAATTAATACTAATTCCTTTTTTAAATTAGGTTAATTCATAAATTAAATTATTTGAGCATTTTCTGTTCTACAAATTAATTATATGAAATAATTGGTGAAATTGGTGAAAATCGTTTTAAATTTTGTACCGGTTTTTTATAAAAAACCGGTACTAAATTTAAAGCGGTTTTTTTTATTCTTTCAAATCTTTACTATCGGTTTTTTATAAAAACCGTTTTAAATTTAGTACCGGTTACTAAAAATCAATTATTTAGTACCGATTTTTTTATAAAAAACGGTACTAAATTAAAAATGTTTTTTTATTTTTCAAACGATTTTTAGTACCGGTTTTTAAAAAAAACCGGTACTAAATAATAAATCTGACAATTACGAAACTGCAATGATTTATTATTAGTACCGGTTTTTTTAAAAACCAGTACTATTAATAATCCTTTTTGTTGTAGTGATTTATTAATTTCCGTGACTCCAGTCAATTCTATTTGATTTCCCGTTCTATTATGGACCTCCTTTGTTATGTAATGTAAGCATGCCAGGCCGATGAATGATTTATTTCCGCGTGTGTTACGTTTAGTTATAATCACGATTAATTGATTATTGAACGTTCGCCTTGCTTGATCATTTTTGCATTGCATAAAAGAAGAAGAAACTTCTTCGCTTCATAATTAATTGATATAATTATTATTTGACAAAACCAATCCAAAAGTAATTCAACGTTGGTGCTAGATCTGTCAAACGTTCAAACGGAACGTAAAACAAGTCTGTTCTATTTTCGTTCCGCTCAAGTCAACGGAAAATCTATTCGTTTAACGTTCCGTTTCGTCAAACATAACAGTTTTTCATTCCGTTTAACGTTCTGTCTTTTATTTATCATTGATTCCAGCTGAATTTGTTTTTCTGCTTTAGTAACATTTATAGATTTCAGTTTCATTTTCGTTCTGTTTTTTAAAACGAAACTAAAATTTCTTCTGTTTGACGTTTTAGACGGAACGGAACAGAACAATACGGAGGAATGGAATACTGACAGGCCCAGTGGGTGCAATGCCAATGTGACCGCGGTTATCTATCCCCAATAGAATATTTAAAATGAAATGATACAATTCTTGGAAACAGAAACGGTCAAACGGGAAGGAACGAGTTCACGGGGCCTCCTGTGGTAAAAGTTGAGAACAATACATATTAATTTATCTTGGAGCGCGCAATAGAATAAGATAGCGACCCCTCAATTCATGTTCACAAATTAATATGTATTGCTATATTTATATGCCAATATTATATTTATATCTATGTTCAGTTCGATGCCCATAGTCCATAGACCATAGCCACTTAAGGTACCCAATCAGATAAACAAGAACTGAAGAACACACAGGAGAGTGAGAAATGGCGGAGGCTACTGTCCATCTTGCTTTGAACAAACTCGCGGAGGCTGCAGTGACCGAAACACTGCGGCTTTATGGGGCAGGAGGCCAGCTGGATTCTCTCCAGCACGAGCTACGCTGGATTCAGGCTTTTTTGAAAGACGCCGAGGCAAAGAAACATTTAGATCATAGGGCGATGACTTGGGTGAGTGAAGTGCGGGATATGGCGTACAGAATCGAGGACGTGATCGACACGTTCATGGCTGAAGTCGATGACTACAAGAATCGACAAGGCGTGATAAATGCCCTCAAGCAAGTTTTGAGGAACCCCAAGAAGCTGCCTATTGTTCGTAAGCTAACAAGTGAGATGGACGCCATTGAAAACAGACTACAGAAGATACAGGAGTTAACGGAGAGGTATGGAATAAACAAAAAGCTCAGCAGCAGCTCAGTGCCGCCAAGGAGGCCTATCCGGGGTGTGATGCTCCCCGACGAAGATGATCGAGATGTGGTTGGTCTAGAGGCAGATAAAGAGGAAATAGTCAACCGACTTCTCGATCAAAACACTCCAAGGCGTCGTGTGGTGGCGATTGTTGGACAAGGAGGCCTTGGAAAAACGACGCTCGCCAAAAAAGCATACAACAGGTTTCTACAATTCATCTCTGTCTACTTGAATTTAATTATGCTTATTATGTATGTTTTTTTAACCAATAAGTGACAAAAAAAAATTAATCGTAAAATTTAATATTTTTATTATTATTAATATGTAAATCATGTTGAACGGCTCAAAGAAATAATTAAAGCAAGAGAGAAGAATCTATGTTTTATCTTTTTTACTTTATTTTGTTTCCATCAACTATGTGACTATGTCTCCGTGGGATTCACATCCTCTACAGTCAACAATCTTGGCTGGACGGTACAGCCAAGATAATTTTTTTAATATTTAAAAATTTTAAAATTCAAATGTTAAATCTAAATCGTTAATCTTGTTCTATTTTACGAGCGATGCATTTTTATATAAGTTTTATAAAATTTGGAGTTAATTTGATACTTGATTAAATGACCAAACTATGAACGTATTATAATTAATCAGTGATAGTTAACCATATTCGTTCATTTGTTGACCACTTGATCTAGTAGCAAATCAACTCCAAATTTTATAAAACTTATATGAAAATGCATCGCATATAAAACTGAACAAGATCAACGGTTTATATTTAACATTTGACTTTTAAAATTAAAAAAAAACTTAGCTGGACGGTACAGCCAAAAGCTTGGCTGTAGAGGATGCGAGTCGTGTCTCTGTGGGGCTGTGTATTCTAAAAGAATCAAAGCAGGCTTAAGGGCCGTCTAAATCTCGAAAAAAATGGATATTAATTAGGGCTGTCAACGAGCACACGTTATTGCATTATGCCGTGACGTTAAGCAAAAACGGAACGGTTAATGGCAGCGCAAAACGTGCCGTTTTGATAATGGAACGACAAACGAAATAGATAGTGGAACGGAATAGCACATGTCGTTTATTGAAATGGTGTATTTTGTACATGCCGTTTAACGAAATGGTAAATGGAACGGCAAATGAAACGCTGAAATTGTGCCGTTTCGTTAGTGGCACGGCAAACGGAACGCCCTGTTCCGTTGCCACTTACCATGTTTGACAGGTCTAATATTAATATCAGAATCCACTATTTTTCAAATTCAGACGTGGATCAGACCGGAGTTTATCCGATCCGTTTTCAACCCTAAGGAAAGGACACTCCCGTGCAAAATAGGAATGGGCGTCTTCTATTTTTAGTGATGTCCAAAGAGTTAGGGAATTGATTTGGACACTACTTCATTTGATCCGAACACTTTGAAATTTTCAAAATTACAAAATTAACATTTTTGTTCGAACACTCCGCTCCTGACTAAAATTCATTCTCTCTTCTCCCTGAACTAAAAGGTATCAATTTCTTCACTATACTCTGCTATTTGGTCGCAAGCTGCGCGCACGTGTGCTTAAAAGCATCGATTTGATTTTGTTTGAATTGTGAGTTTTGGAATGATCGTGGTCAATGGGTGCGCGTCACTTAAATTTTTTAATAGGAAATTCCATATAAGCTAACACTTTTAGATATCCAACGGTAATTTGGTCCGACAAAATTATTTTAGAGTGTTCGGACTAAATTGAGGGGTGTTCATCAATTCCTAAAGAGTTATGTTCAAAATTAGCAATTTGATTCTTTGATTGCTTAATTACTTGATTTTGCAATTATATCAGATTGTGTAGTGAACTAGTGATAGTCTCCTTAATCCACTCATCACTAAGTTTGCTATAATTTTCATTTTCGTAGCTGCTTTGGAAAGTGGATAAAAAGTTGAAAACTGAAAACCCAATAAATCTCCCCGAAGAAAAATGGAAACCCTCAACTTCGGCCTCAACATATGTAAACCGTGAGCTTTGAAGTTTGAATAACCTTCAGTTTTTGTAAATAATTTTTAAATTTTCTAAATGATTGAATTATCACTGATTCATTACATCCATATATTTATTCATTTTCTACGTTTTTCAAACAATCTTCGCGAATAATTAATAATGTCATGAAATAATAAGTTATTTAGTAAAATGCACTTCTGTCACTTTAATGCAACGTATATATTTGGAGAGGTAGCATTTAAATGGATAGATATAATATAATATCAGGTGTCATCTTATCATTTAGAAATTCAGAGATATTTGGAGAAAGAAGTAGGTTGTCCGAAGCAACTAATATATATTTTATAGTGATTAATTAGTATCATTAATTGCTGAACTAAAAGGGTTTTCCGAAAAAACATAATTGAAAGGACTATTAGATAATGATCGTTAGCAAAATCAATAAATTAGAAATTATGAATTTTTTCATCATGGGTCAATTTTTAAAATTATGATCCTCTTTTTTGAGAGTCAAATGTAGAATTTCCTGGAGAAAACTATCTATATAACCAAAAGTGAATGCACAAGTATATATTGATGAGAAATTTTTTTTATGAGATACATTTCACCCCCAATTTTCTCAATTTAATGGGTAATATGATAGGATCCTAAGCTCTATAACGAACGGTGTCAATATGTACATAGAAATTGATCGATCAAACAACCAAAATTACAACAATTTGTTCTTCTGTAATAATTGTTTTTTCATTTCTTAAAAATTTTTGTTAAATTGGTACCTATGGTAATTTTTATGTGCAGTGACAAGGTCAAGAGAGAGTTCGGAATCCGAGTATGGCTTTCGATTTCACAACAATTTGAACTTATTAATGTTTTGAGCATGATGCTAGAGGGCGTTCGTCCTCTAAACCAAGATGAGAAGGAACTTCTCAAGGATCTGAAATCTCAACCAAGAGCGACACAACATTTTGCTCGACACCTTAATAGCTTGTTAAAACAAAAACGGTATCTTATCATTATGGATGATGTTTGGACCCCCGATTTATGGGATCAAGTTAAAGATGTTCTACCAAACACTGAAAATGGTAGCAGAGTTCTAATTACTACTAGAATTTCAAATATTGCTACAAAAGCAGACTCTACTTGTGATCCACACAATATGCGCTATTTAAGTGCAGTGGAAAGCCAAGAACTTTTACTAAAAAATGCTTTTCCTTTTCAAGATCCTAAAGCCTACCTCCATGGTTTATCTGACCTTCCTAAAAAATTTGCAAGAAAATGTGGCAATTTGCCTCTGGCTTTGAAAATTGTTGGTGGTCGTTTATCTCGAGAATTGCCCACATACAATTCTTGGCATAAGATTTTGCAAAAACTTAATTGGCATGATGGTGATGAAAAGAACTGCACAGACATCTTAGCCACCAGTTATGAGGATACTCCAGCTTATCTCAAACCATGTTTCTTGTACTTTGCTTTATATCCAGAGGATTATCAAATCGAAGTAGAACCTTTAATTCGAATGTGGGTGTCAGAGGGATTTATACCTGAGAAAAATGGTACAACAATGGAAGAAACAGCTGAGGATTACCTAGAAGAACTTGCCCTCAGGTACATATTCTTACTTAAAGTCGCAATCTGTAAATTTTAGTTTGATTTTATCACATGGTTTGTTAAATAAAATGTTCAGCATGCACATGTAACTTTATTCGTATCAAACTTATGCTAACTGCAATTTGACTATTGTAACAAATATGTGAAATACTAAAAAGAAGATTAAAAAATTTTAGTTTCTTACATGAATTCAATATAAAAGAAATCATTGAATTGATTTGAAGCATTTAATTAAATGTCATAAATTAAAGTTCGCTAGTGAGGCATGACTCTGAAAAATTCTGACAAAATGTACTAAATAATATATATAGGAGCATGATTCAAGTTGTAAAGCGACATTACAATGGATCCATCAAGTACTGCCGCATACACGATCTCCTACGTGATCTTGCGATTGAGAAAGCCAAGGAGAACAACTTCCTCCAAATAATATCAAATCAAGGTAACAAATGTTGCACCTCTAGTACTACGGTACATCGTGCGGCTTTCCACGGCGATTGTGAAGATGTTATGCAATACACAGGTCCCAATCTCCGTTCTTTGTTTTTTGTTGGTTATGACACCCCAAACATTGATAGCTTTAGGAATCTAAAAATTTTATGTAGAATAAACTACTATTCAGGACCTCACTCAAAAATTTCGAAGAAAATGACCCAATTAAGATATTTTGGGAATTACACTCGCCCGGAAAGTGCTAAGTGTTGGAAAAATATTAGTCACATGAGAAACCTACAGACACTTCACATCGATAGCACAAATGATTGTCCCGAAGCAGACAGCATATGGAATATTAAAACGCTGAGGCACGTAATTTTGAATCCCTCACGCGGAAGCTTTCTTGGGCCCCCACCAAACACAAACCTTCCAAATTTGCAAACACTTATATCCATAAGAGTTCGAAAATCATGGTTGGTAGAGGGCTGGCCTAAAATGCCCAACATTCGGGTGCTAAGTCTCTGTTCTTTTCCCCCAAAATATAAAGAGTCGTTTTGCAATTTCCTAAATGAGATTCCGCAACTCACCTCTCTAAACTTAGAGTACTATTCTGCACCATATGAAAGGTTGGAGATGAGCTTCTTCCCTAGTTACAACCACATGCAGTCTCTGCGTGTGTTTGGGGAATGGAACAATTATGAGTGCATCCGAGGGATAAATCAGTACAAAGCACTTGATATTCGTCTATTTCCAATACATCTTATAGAACTCGCTATTTGGGAATGCGATTTTCAAGAGGATCCAATGCCAGTCATACAAAACCTAAAGGATCTTAAAAAACTTGAACTATTCAACGGTCAACACTACAAAAAACAACTCAGCAGTTCAGCCAGAGGATTTCCTCGCCTGGAATATCTAGAACTCCAAAATTTAAAATCTCTAGAGGAGTGGAAGGTAGAGAAAGGGGGGATGCCCTTGCTCAAGGAGATCAGCATAAACGTTTGTACGGATTTGGTGGCGATTCCTGAGCTGCAGCACATGACCAGGCTCAACAACTTATTTCTCATGGACGTGCATCAAGATCTTTGTGAGAAGTTGCTAGGAGAGGAATCATACAAACTCCGACATATTCCATCAGTTCAAATTAAATAAATAAATAGTTTTTAATTTCATTGAGATATTAATTTCATCTCTATGGTTTGGACCTTATTTTAATTCTTTGTACTGCATTTAGAGTTTAGTATTTTCTTTTTGCCTTTTTTTTGTTTCATTTTTCCGTATCCTTTGTAATAACTAATAAATACTATATTTCACTCCTGTCATGAATATGTTTGTGTGCGTGTGTAATCCACATGCATTTCTACTATAATTTTAATCTTTTACCATTTTTCACTTGTGCAATGTTTATTCAACGAAAAATTTATTATCTGTTGGAGGATAAATTAGTCAATTTAATTAATTATGTCAATACAATAGCGTCAGTTTTTGCTACACGTCCTTTCCTCTGTTGTACGTTTGAAAATTTTGTAAATTGTAGTTTTAATAAATACATAGCCAATGACCTGGCAATCGAAGTGACGAGATTAAAATAACTTTGAATAGAATACAAATTAAAAATTTTTGTGGACGAGAACTAATTTTGATAGAGTCTTGAATATTTTACTGTTGGACCTTTCGGTAACTGAGGGTTGTTTCCATGCATCCATTTTAATTTGTAATATTTTATTATATATCACTATTTAAACTTCCTCGTTAACTACGTTTCAATTGAATTTGTTCTGATAAGAAGCTTTGGAAGACAATAAACAGCCATACTAAAAAGATAGATGTTACAAGGGAGGGTATAATGTGAAAGTGAAGACAGTAGAGGAGCATTTTTGATTCTCAGACTTTGTTAAGCAAGTAGGTAACCAGAGTGCCATAATCTCCACAAACGCCCTCTGATGACTTCAAATGAGGCTGCTTCATTCTGACAATTTGTTCAATTTCTTTGAACTCAATAAAAAGATAGAGGAATGGAAATAAATCTTGCGTGTACTGTGAGGCGAATGAATCCATGGACCACCTCTTCTTTAGATGCACTCAACATAGTAATCTTTGGAACTGGTTCTTGAACCAATTCCCAAATTAGAAGACCTAGAGATTTAGAGGAGCTATTAGGAGCTATACATAATATAGATAATAGGATTAGAGATAGCTTTAAAATATGCCTTAGTGCTATTCTTTAGATTATATGGCTTAATAGGAACGATATTTGCTTTAGAGGTAGTGCACCTCACACTGAAAGATCTTATGCTTTGTTGATTAAAAATTTATTGCTTTACTAGTCAGATATGTGGCATGCTGAGAAGAAAAAAGAAGTTCTAGAGATGATCCCAGAGTTGACAACATTGCTTTTACAGATAAAAGGGCCAGCCATGAGCGATGGGGCTTCTGCGGCTTGACATCCTGTTTTGCTAAATTGTGGCTTTGGCTTTGTATGAATTAAATGATTTGTAATGTGTCAGTCACTGACCAGTATATCTAAAAAAGCCAGAAGTTGGATCCCCAAAACAAATCTAACTGATATTGCAAAATTTGTTAACTTGAAAAGAAAACACCTTACAACCAGTTATATCATATATGCATCATCAAAGTTATGAAAGTCTTCAAAATCTGTAACTGGAAGATATAAATTTGTCAAAAAATTTGTATTGGAACTAAATTAATTGAAAATTACAGATGTTTTCCTAGTTTCTTAATAGAACTCTATAACTCCGGTACAGATGTCTTCTTAATGTAAGTTGTAACAAAGTTTCATGTCCCTGATTACGTTCAACATCAAAATTATCCAATACAGTTGAGAGATAATACAGAAAGAAAATTGCTGATAGAGATTATCACTTTCTACAATATTAAACTGGTTTCGCAAGTTGTTCCATCAAATCATTAGGTCAATTTTAATGACCGTTTTAAAAACCATCGGTGGACTAGCTGTCCTTTGCCCTATCCTCCTGTCCCTCTGTCTTCTGGAGCCGCTGGCTTTTCCACCAGGTGAACCAGTCCAACCAGTTAAACTGCTGTACTGGTAGCTTGACTTGTTTAACTTCCTGTACAGTATTCAAAACACTGATTGAAGATTGCAATTGTCCGGTTTCTACAACCTTGCCAAGGATTTCAGGGGAGGCTAAAAGTTTTAAACAAGCTGCTTTGAGATGAATGCAGTTGTTCCTCTCAGCTAAGAGCAACAAGGAAACCACATTGCTCTTGTTAATGCTACCATACAAGATATTCTCACATATTATCTTTAGCCTCTCCAAATCATATCGATCAGCAGCAACCAGTAGATGTTGAGCCAAGTTGTGTTTCTTCTCACTCTCATTTATCTCTTCAAACTCAGGAATTGTTTCAGAATATATGAAATCGAGCAAAGACTTAAAAACTGGAGCTTCTATATCTTCAATTTTGATGATAGCTCCTGACTTCTCCTTCAATGGTCCGAAAAATTGTGCTCGAAAGACCTTAGATCTCATCGCGAGGATGCACATGTGAGCATTGAATGTTTGCCCGTTCACTTCGAATGTAACATCTGCTCCATATCCATCCTCCAAGAGATGGCTAAGTTGTTTTATGCCAATAGGTGGTGGCACAACAAGAGGAAAATCTGGTTCTACAGGAAAAGTTTTGAAAACGGTGACAGAACAACTTATTACAAGACAATCATCCTTGAGACCTAACTCAAAGGCTGATTTTTTCAGAAATGTTGGAAAACCATAACCGATGTTCTTCTTACCACTAGTGAAGGTGTAAACTGGAGTTGTTCGCTTTTCTAATAATTGGTTCCCGTTGTTGAGAATTACAAAACTAGGTTGAGCTTTAACGTGTTCAGTAACTTCAATTTCACTTTTGAGGGAAATGAAAATAGATGTATAACCATCTTCTGTCTTCATTTCTCCATTTGGATAGTATAGGATCGACCAACCATAACCTCCCACACTAAAAGTGGCCGATTCGTGAAACGTCCCTTTTTCATTGTATTTCTCCACTGAGTACCCCATGATCTTGAACTGATGTGATCCTTCCACTTTCTCAACTCGTCGTGTGGAGGCTGATTTTGGGTTGTTGAGGGAACCATCCATGGAGACTGACATTGATATATAGAGGTAGTACAACACAGGGGATTGAATGATATATTAAATATTGAGACTTGGTACCTTCATAGTTTGTTGGCTGATGGGGTTTTGGAGATGAAAGAAAGAAAGAGTCGATATTTTTAGAGATCTTAATAAATATTTCTTATGTTAATAATATTTACTTTATTTATTATATCTGAAGGTAAATTTAGAAATCTCATCCAAAACTAAAAAAAGAGCACCAAAAACACAAAAAAAATAACAAATGAAAATCAATTGTACAATAAATCAGTATTTCTCTGTAAAATTAGCATAAGGTTGGCATTTTTTTAGTACTGAATATTATTTGATATTTTTTGCTCACTGCTTTACATTTTTTCTTGCTTGGTATAATTACCAGACCGAAGTGCCTAGCTTACAGTAGATACAGTATCAGGAGAAATAACATCCTCGCCTTAGATGAGAATTAATTTTAATTTATTCAGAATATTTTGTAACAATTAGCTACATAAATTGAACTTTTTTCATGAAATTTGTAAAATGTTTGTTTGTTTCAGCTTATCTACATGGATTGCAAAGGATTAAAAAGTCAGTTTTCTAAAGCTAATGCGTCTACCTCTATTATTGGACATTTGCTCAAAGATGTGCTTGTTTATTGATTTATACTTTCCAGGAAAAAGAAAATGAGAAGAGAATACTAAAAGAAATTCCCATTTCAGAAGTTTATTGGAGGCATATTTGTTCCTTAAAATGATCTGTGTTTCAGATTGAATCTTCTGCGTCTAGAAGCTTGTCAGCTCAGGTTCGACTACAACGCACATTAAGCCCAACCAAATAAGTCAGAGTGTCAGACCGACTGTTGTTACTTGTCCAATTGTACTATGAGTCTATGACTATGGCAAACATTAATGTTTTACAATTTTGTTTGTTTAGAGCAATTTGCGCGTAAATTTTGTGTTTAGGATGTTAGTATAGTTTGATTTTTGTGATTGATAATTTTCACAAAGATATATATAACTAATTGGTAACAATATAGAGTAAGACGTCTATAAACCATAAAATAAAAAAAATCTGATTTAGAGTAAGACGTCTATAAACCAGAAATTGGTAACAATATATATATAACTAATTTCAATTTGTTAATGCAGCAGAAAATTTGAAACATGAAATAGGTTGGTTAAAACAAAAGAAAAGGAAGTAACATAATAGTGAATTGACATTTCAAAATTGACAAATAATCAAATAAAATGTTAGAATTGTAAGTTATCCAACGAATATCATTGCAAAAAAAAAAAAAGACAGATTAATATTTCTCATACAGTTCCTTCAAAAAAAAAGGGGTGACTTTCCTCCCAATAGTCTAATCAGTTTAAGAAATTAACTGTCGTGCTGCTTCCCTCCGCCCTTTCCTCCCACCTCCCTCCTCTCCCACCAATTGTTGAACAAGTGCAACCAATTAAGCTGCTGAACCGGTAACTTTATCGGTTCAACCTCTGATACGGTATTTAAAACACTTCTTTCAACAAAATATTGAAATTGTCCGGTTGCTAAAACCTCGCCAAGGATCTCAGATGAGGCTAAAAGTTTCAAACAAGCGGCTTTGAGATGAATGCAATTGTGCCTCTCAGCTAAGAGCAACAAGGAAACCACATTGCTCTTGTTAATGCTACCATACAAGATATTCTCGCACATAATCTTTAGCCTCTCCAAATCATATCGATCAGCTGCAACCAATAGATGTTGAGCCATGTTGTGTTTCTTCTCGTGTTCATTTATATCTTCAAACTCAGGAACTGTTTCCGAATATATGAAATAAAGCAAAGACTTGAAAACTTGAGCTTCCATATCTTCAATTTTTATGACAGTACCTGACTTCTCCTTCAACGGTCCAAAAAATTGTGCTCGAAAGACTTTAGATCTCATCGCAAGGATGCACATGTGAGCATTAAATGTTTGCCCCTTTACTTCGAATGTAGCATCCGCTCCATATCCAGCCTCCAAGAGATGGGTGAGTTGTTGTATGTCAGGTGGTGGCACAACAACTGGAAAAACGTGTTCCACTGGAAAAGCTTTAAAAACACTAACAGTACATTGTATTGCAAGACAATCTTCTTTGGCAAATGACTGAAGCGTTGTTTTTTTCATAAAACTTGAAAAGCCATAACCTTCATTTTCTTTACTGAAGGTGTGAACTCTTGGTGTTCGTTCTGATATGGGGTTCCCATTTTCATTGAGAATTATGAAACTAGGCTGAGCTTTAACAGAATGCCCTTTACTTTTGAGGTGGAGGAATATAGATGCTTGATCGAATTCTGCCTTTGTATCTCCATTAGGATAGAATCCGATCGACCAATCACAACCACCCACGATAAAGGTAACTGATTCGAGAAATTTTCCTTTTTCAACGTCCTTTTCTAGTTGGTAGCCCATAATCTTAAACAGATGCGATCCCTTAACTTTCTCAACATGTCTTTTGGACGCCGAGAGTGACATGGCTATAGAGAGGTTCTACAAGAGAGGAATTTAATATGAAATTTTTTGGTACTTGCTACCTTGAAGGTTGTTACGGTATTGGAGATGAAAGAAAGAAAGAGCTGATTTTTTTAGAGAACTCTATTGATATTATTAGAGAACTCAATGTTTTACTTTATATATTAGATCTGATTGAGGCAAATTTAGAAATCTCATCCAAAAAAAAAAAAAAGGGAAGCACAAAAACCAAACATTCAATTAATAGAAATCAACTCCGTACAATATTTCATTATTTCTCCCCAGAAATAGCACAGAATTGGTAATTTGTTATTAGCACAGAATAAAATTAGATCTTCCCTGATCACTGCTTTTTTTTTCTTTATCCTTTCTATAAATCTATAAATCTATAAATCTTATAAATCATAAACTCACGATGAAGTAAACATGTTTGTATCAAAGAACCAGCTTTTGGTCTAGTGGCAAAGAACAATGCATCTCAAATGAGAGGTCGCAGGTTCGAAACCCGGCTGGGGGGTATTTATAGACATTTAATTTAAAAATAAGTTGGGAGACTTGATCCCCAATTTATCTTCCAAAAAAAAAAAATGTTTGTATCACATTGTTCATCTCAAACAGTTGACTAAAAAGTAAATACAACATCTCTTAATAATTTAAAAATAAGTTGGGAGGCTTGACCCCCAATTTATCTTCCAAAAAAAAAAAAATATGTTTGTATCACATTGTTCATCTCAAACAGTTGACTAAAAAGTAAATACAACATCTCTTAACTAGTTAACTATGGAATTTGCTACTTGGTCAAAGAAAATTATAAAAAGAACAATATATGATTACCTACGTCTTCTATCTCTCCTGAAATATATCTAATACACATCAAGAGATGTTCTGTGCGGTTCTCATTTTTTGACAAAGATTTAAAGAAGGTTTTAAAAACCAAGAGATGGCTAGTCTTACTATTAGTATTTTTATTTTTGTATTTTTTTTTTTTTGTTCTTGGATGTGTTCTCTTGTTGGGTTTCTTTCTAGCTTACCCGAACTTATTTGGGACAAAAGGCTTAGTTGTTGTTGTTGTTGTTTAAAAACCAAACACATTAGTCTGTAAGGATAATGAAAAGGCTAGGATAGATACGGTGCTTTTTCATTAGAGTTTTGCCTATGTGTAAATTTGTTTTTTTTTTTCCTTTTTTACTGTACATACTTTTAACCTTTTAATTTAATGAAAATTTGTAGGCGTGGCCTTTACCACCCTACCCTCAAAAAAAAAAAAAACACACACACACATTAATTAGCAAGTAGTCTCAATGTTTTCACTAATCACATTCGAAATAGACAAAGCTTTAAAATTAGAGCATCCTTACACTCCGTTTGGTTCGATGGTACAAGATGGGAGGAAAAGGAAAATATAAAGAGGAAAGAGAAGGGATGGAAAGTAAAATAACTTTAGATTTCTTGTTTGGATGAAAACTGAAGGGAAAAGAAAATTTACTTTCCTTTTCTCCTAATCTCTTGTTTGGATGAATTGAAGCAGTGAAGGTGAAATATAGATTTTTTACTAATTTACCCTTGCACCCTTTATGTCACTGAGCAAACGAAGTACTCTCTGATAAATCGGGTGTGTTTGGATACACGGTTGAATAAGGAATAAGAATAAGAAATCTCAGAATGCGTGTTTATCCAAATTTCTTATTCTTGTATAATGGTTTTGTTAGAATATGGATAAGGGTCCAAATTTCTTATTCCATAGTTGCTTGGGTTGCACAAGAATAAGAAATTTGAAGCTTATTCTTATCCGGATCCTTATTCTTGTGCATCCAAAAGTGCGTATATTTCAAAACAAGCAAAGCTAAAAAAAAAAAAATGTACCGTACAGGTACCAAGTGCAAATAGTGTAAAGTCTGTTAGTCTTCAATGTATAATCAATATAAAAAAAAAACTAAATATAAACAAATAATAGTAAATAACACAACAGACATCCAAATAATAGATAACCCCATAATATTCTCTATCGTACCACTATTCCTAAGACCTCATTCCCAAAGCAAAAATAGTAATTGAACCGAGTGTTGCAGAAGGTCCACAAATTTCTCTTTTGTCCAGTACTAACCTCAACAAATATGTTCCTACATGTATAAAAATTGATTAAAAATAACATAAGAAAAATTGGCAGGCATTATATCAAAGAACTGAAGGATAGTGCATGCAAGAGTGTTGCATTAATTTGGTCACTGCTTAAAGCAAAACAGCATAGATGTTGTAAGGTTTTATGTACCAGTGCCTCTTGGCACATAAAACAAGCATGTTTGATCAAATAGTCATTGAACATGCATTCTAAAAAATATAGCAAGACATATGCATAGAGCCTTATTTCTGGAATGTAAAACAAACCAAGAAATTTATTTCTGGAAGCGCTTAAGTGATGTTGCAAAGCTTTATGTACCAGTACCTCTTGAACCAAATTTTTTTGTCGTTTTATCCGCTAGAATGTTGATTGACTATAAACTATTAGGAAGGAAAAAGAACTAACAACAAATTTGAACAAACAAATAATCTGTGGCACTAGATCCAACAAATTTTTTTGCAAGTCTAGCGTGTCAACGTCTATGATTCAAAATCAAAACAAAAGGCTAATATATAAGTACCGAATTTGTGCCCATCTATAGCAAATTAGCTTTTATTGCTGAGACGCTAGCTTTCGGTAGAGATCAACAAATGAGAAAGATTGAAAGAGGAAAATAGTATTTTATTGATTCCCGGTTTATTACAAAGAGCTATTACAAGGACTATTTCTCAACGTCCCACGTGAGTTTGTTGGAATCCTCCTCCGAAGCACCCTCGGGTATCCTTAAAACTTCTGATTTTCCCGTCTTTTTCCTCATCTTGGGCCGTTCCTGGGCTCATTCCTTTGGTAACCCCTTCTTGGGCCGGATCATGACAGGCCGGCCCTATCAATTGCTAATTAGATTTCCTTAACGCACAATTCTTCTGGGTTAAGAAATCCCAACCGAAATTTTAAAAAATAATATTAAAATAATATAATCTAATAAAATTAATATCAATTTAATCAGTTTAATATAAATAGTATCGTAAGATCGGAATCCTGGATTCCGAACGTTAGATCGGATTCCTGGATTCCGATCTAACGTTAGATCGGATTCTGGGATTCCGATCTAACGTTAGATCGGAATCTGGGATTCCGAACAGTGCTGTAACTGCTTTTTCCATGGTTTTATTGCAATTCTATTATAAAAATTAATTAAATATATGAAATTTTAATATTAAATTAATATATTATGAAATTTTAATAATATATTTTGAAGAATGTTATTAGATTATAAAATTAATATATTTAGTAATATATTTTAATATTAAATTAATATATTATAAAATTTTTGTCGTTTGTTTAGAACCGGATTTTTGATATTTTGAAGAATGTTAGTATAACATAATTCTATATTATGAATAATATTTTAATATTTAAAGTTTTGATATTAATTTGATATGGATGGTTTTATTTTTAATATTAAAAATTTTCAATTATGTTAAATGTTGTACATAATAAGTACACTAGACTTTATGTAATAATTTATTTATAAACTTATAATTAAATATTATAATATAAACTTATAACTAAATATTAGATTTATTTCATTTAATTCATAATATTTATGTAATAATTCATTTTTATAGAACTTATTTATTTGTATGTGTTCACTTAGATCGTTTATATGTTCACTTTGTTTTATGTATATGTTCACCATTAGAAGAAGAATTGAATTTTGTAACCATAATATAGATTAACACACTAAAATAAAAGAAAGAGAAAAATACATGAAAATCATAATATAATTTAGCACAGTAAAATAATATAAAAGGAAAAATGTACATAAAAAACCATAATATAAATGAACACACCAGGGTACTTAAAAACAAAGTAATAAATAAACTTAGAGATCTTGATCATCTACATGTTGCAGAATTTCCTCCCACCAGGGTTGATCTTCTTCCGCATTCATTTCTTGTTGATTACTGGCACCATGGTTGTCGGCGAATTGAGCGGCCTCGTTCCAGAAAGCGGCATCAGGTTGTTGTTCATTACTGGCACCGTGGTTTTCAGCCAGTTGAGCTGCTTCGTTCCAAAAAGCCTCATCATTTTCTTGTTGATTATTCGCAGCCGGGTTGTCTGCGAATTGAGCGGCTTCGTTCCAGAAAGCTGCCTCGGCTTCTTGTTGCTCAATCTCAGCCATTCTAGCTACTGCAATTTTGCGTTGTTCATCTCTCTTCTTGATCTTGATTAGGCTCTCCTTAATTTTTTTTCCAATTTTTTCTTGTTGCAACCTCCGGCTCTCTTCGGCGGCCTTTTCTTCCATTCTTCTCCTTTCGAACCATTGTTCTTTCACTCTGAATCTCTTTACAATTTCATCCCTCTCTTCTTGTTTTTTGTGTTCATCGTAGTGGTCACGCAAAATGGTACCTTTGAAATTGAAAACCTGACCACACTTTGTACAACTCACTGTGTGGTCTCCACGAAAATCGTATATGCTTTCGTAAACAATCATGGGTGTAGGATCTGGTTTCCACGGTTTGAGTTCCGGCATCGGTTCAGGTTCTGTGTAGTACTTTTTATAGAGTTCAGAGTTGCTCGACTCAGGTTTAGTAAGGTAATGTCGCAATCTCTCCCTGCGGTCTCTTTCTAGGCCACCATGAATGTGCCACTGATAATGGGTGTATAATGGCCACTCGCCACCATATTGCGAATGGATATTGTAGTCGAATTTGCGGTAACATTTATTACATATCGCATGATAATCTCCTTTTTCGATCTCATTTGGATTGGCAGGGGAATGTTTGTAATTTGGCAAGTACTCATGTCGAGTAGATGGCCATTCCCGCACTTCACTGTCGGAGGTATTTCCTTTTTCCATGGTAGTGAATGTTGAAGGAAGAAGGATTGAGTGGGTGTGACATATTTTTGCTGAGGAAGAATAATTTTATAGATCAGTTTTAGAATTGCAATTATTTAAAATTAATAAATATAATGTCATATCTTTTCAGACTTTATCAGAATACGTTTGTCCTTTTTGCTTTGCTTAGGTAGGCATCAGTATACTTTTGAGCTTTTATCAGAGCACGCCTGTCCTTTTGCAGTGCTTAGGTAGGCATCAGTATACTTTTGAGCTTTTATCAGAGCACGCCTGTCCTTTTGCAGTTCTTTTCCAGACTTTATCAGTTGCATGAATTTAATAACATTAAAAATTAATTTAATTTAATTTAATTTCATTTAGTTAATATAATTTAATGACATTAAAAATTATTTAATAATTTGACTTAATTTAATTTAATTTCATTTAGTTAATATAATTTGATTGAGCTATTATTTTTTTAACTACTTTATTTTAATTTACAAAATAATATAAATTATTAATTTAATTTTACAATTTTAATTAAAATATAATTATTAATTTACTTAAATTGAAAACAGTAAAAAAAAAAGAAAAAGTATCGATTTGATTGTGTGACTATCTTGGTCCTTTGTCATTTTTGTTTTGAACAAATGGTACGCCTAAAAATTTTGAAATTTAAGTTTACGAAAATTCGTCCGCCAATTAACAGCTCAGTATTTTTGTTAGAATTTTTCAGAGCGTATTTCATATTTTTGTAGCGCCAAACTTTTCGAATGTAGAGCTGTTTTTTCAGTTCAAAGTGTGACTATCTTGGTCCTTTGTCATTTTTGTTTTGAACAAATGGTACGCCTAAAAATTTTGAAATTTAAGTTTACGAAAATTCGTCCCCCAATTAACAGCTCAGTATTTTTGTTAGAATTTTTCAGAGCGTATTTCATATTTTTGTAGCGCCAAACTTTTCGAATGTAGAGCTGTTTTTTCAGTTCAAAGTGTGACTATCTTGGTCCTTTGTCATTTTTGTTTTGAACAAATGGTACGCCTAAAAATTTTGGAATTTAAGTTTAGGAAAATTCGTCCGCCAATTAACAGCTCAGTATTTTTGTTAGAATTTTTCAGAACGTATTTCATATTTTTCTACCGCCAAACTTTTCGAATGTGTGACTATCTCGTACTTAGGTGTGATAGCGCCAAACTTCATATTTTTCAAAGCGTTTGTCGTACTTAGGTGTTTCGTACTCGTTGTGATTGGTCCAAATTAGTTTTTAGTTATTATAAAATACAAATAAATATAGAAGTCATAAATATAGAACTCATAAATATATAAGTCATACATAAGTAAATAAAATATAAAATACAAATAAATCCTAAATATGTCCAGTACGGTGGATCCACCTCCCCTCACTAGGGGACCAAATATACGGAGGACTTGGCGGCTGACGGGGGTCTCGTCCGCGAGCAAGTCCGACAGGTGGTGGACGAGGAGCCATCTGAGGAGTGGAATGACGAGGCGGTGCACTAGAAGAAGAGGCTCCGCCATATGTCTGACCAAATGGACCATAGCTCTGACCGAAAGGAGATGGATGAACTGGAGGTGTGTACGGCTCGTCCAAATGTACTCCAATGGATGACAAAAAAGCGTCACCCGGGCTCAACATAGGCTCGCCCTGAGAATATGGTGGTGGTCCAGGTGGATACTGTGTCGGATACTGTGTCTGGTATGGTGGGTACTGGGTCTGGTACTCATAATGGGTAGGTGGGTCTGGATATGGACCAGGAGGTGGGCCTGGTGGTGTCGGTAACTCGCCAGTGGATATGGGTGGCTGTGTAAATGGGTGGATGGGCGGCTGTGTGGATGGCTGACTCTCTGTCCGTCTGCTCCGCACAATAGGCTGGCTGGGTCTCGGCTGATCAAAATATGTGTCCCAGTCGTGTAAAGTATACCCAGATGGCTGTTACATACAATGATATTACAAATAATATTAATATTATCAATAACAGAATAATAAAAAATAATAATATTACAAATTTTAGGTTACCGTCATAAACTGCTGCTCCTCAAATCCAGGCTCTGGCGCGTGATCCTCCTCAGGCGAATCAGGTATGGAGTCTATGTCTGTAGCTAGACCCTTCGACTCTAAAAGGTGAGGTAACCGATGCGGCTCCCCAACGAGCTCCAGCTGCGTCCTGCAGCCCTTTAGCATCTCCTTCCTAGCCCGTCTGAATCCTTTCTTCACCGCCCATGCACATGCTCGCAGAGCTTGCGTCAATATGTGCTTGACCTGTTTATTTGTTGTTAGTGACCAAAATACAAATCAATTCATTTTAATTGAGTAAAAAACTTACCATAGACACCCGCTCGGGCGCATCCTCTAGATAGGTCATCCGGCTAGCTGGAATCTGCTGTGCCACTCCCGGAATGGGGACAAGATGAGCACCTCCATGTATCCGCATCCATCTATCGTACGCGGGCAAAATATCCTCACTCCATGGTCGCGCCTCTGCCACCTCGACCTGCGTCGTGTCGGCCCACATCGCGACCTCTACTGAGAAAAGGTCCTGCAAATCCCTCTGACGAAATGTGTTGTGCCGGTACTGTAACAAAGCCTCCATCCTCCTCCAAGTCTGTTTTTTTAGGTCATATTTAATGCACGTATTATAAATATTTCAATTTAAATCACGAAGGTGAAAAGAATAACGTACCGTAGGAAGAGGAGGCGGAACAGTCTGCAACAGCATGAACTGATGCATCACCCGATCGGCATAGTGCCACGCCACGACCCAGAAATGGATGCATGGAACGCGGAGCCGGTAGTACCTCTGCTCGTAGCGGGCATAAGGAGGCATGACCACCTGTCTGAGCTCATCCTCGTATGGCCGCCACACCACGTGTGCATGCTCCATCTTCATTAGTACGTCTCGAGCGTACTCAATACCGCTGCGAACGGGACCTTTCACCTTTTTCGACCTCAGCCGTGTCGTCCATTGCCTGCCAAAACATTACAATTATCATGATTTCAATTATCAAATTTGTTTACCAAAATTTTGATTATAATTTGATTATAATTTTGATTAATTAACTAACTAATTAAATTTGATTATAATTTTTAAACAAACAAATTGATGTTATATTACAATATTTGATTTATTTTATTTAAAAAAAATATTATACCTCCCATACGGCGGACATCTCTCAACTGACGGCTTCCCCCAACCTTGGAAACTTTTCGTAACGGACGGGCGACAAAGCAATAAATATAAAGTGAACAAAAAATAGTAGGAAATGCTAAAATAAGAATAATGGGAAAGCTTGTAGAGTGCTGACTAAATCATGAACTGCATCTACAATTTTTTTTTTTTTTATGTCATGCTCAATTTCATGCAGTATCAGAAAATTTCGAGCCAATCAAAAACTCCAATTTTTACCTCTTTGGAATCACACATGCGCTCCTTGCTATTTATTATAATTGTGTATTAATAATTAAAGAAGATAATATTGCATTCCCCTGTGGTTCTTTCTGGGAATTTGTCTTGAAAAAAATTAATGTCTATTCAAATAAAAGGGAAAACTGATTTTTCTTAACATGAGACATTTCTATTAATTAGAATTCGTATGGAAGATTTTAGGCAAAAATACTTCAATTTTTTAAAATGCTACATAGTATGTAGTGATAAGTAATTAACCGAGTATAGTTATATTGCAGAAAACACAAGAAAAATGATAAACGTAGGCTGAGCAAGTCACAGGATGTTCTCAGGAATTGGAGAGAACAATTGAGTATGCATCAGAGGATGTTTACAATTGCTTGCTTTCAGTAATTCATTGTGCACTCCTGTGCTCTTTGGGATGATGGGATCCCCAAATGAATGGGGATCAGATGAGATGTCAATTAGTTGAATCGTGGATTGAAAATTTGAAACACAATAAAGGTTCAGTTATACAGTGTGTTTGGAACAATATATATTCGCTCATGTATAGCCAACTCTATGATTGGTTGAATTTGCTGAACTTTGTAATCTGTACTGTTTTATTTTTCATATATAATCGAACTTAAAAACCTTTCTCAGAACCATCGTCAAAAGATTATATTAACTTAATATCACTATATATTAGCAATGTTACATTTCAAAAAATACAACTAGATGCATATTCAACAGCCATATGAGTTAATTGGAAGTCCATTATCTCTATCAGAATAAAATATATTCTTAACATTTGTTTTTTTCAAAATAACTCCGGTGATATATATCATATTTCAAAACAGACCCAAAAAAACAAATAAACAAAACAGAATCGTTCTTTTCATCTGCACAGAGTTGGTAGTAGTTCTGAATATAATTCAATAGTGCTTATGCAACATAAGTTGCATTAAGGTTTGAGTTACATTTTAAATGTATGTCTTGTATTGGAAGTGCAATATAACAATGGCACATAGTTGTCTCTAATGCAATTTATAATTAAGCTTCATATAATATCCAAGTTATCCTTTCAGCTGGGTAGATTCAACATCGATTAGAACCATTGAATATAGTTGAGCCAAAAAATAAATAAACTACAACAATGGAAGATTACTACTCTCTACTAGATTCAACCCGTTTGCCAAGCAGTCCCTTAATTTAAATCAAGGGGCAACTTTTAGTTTTTTGGTTGCTACAACCTCTTCAAGAATTTCAGGAGAGGCTAACGATTTCAAACATGCTCTTTTTAGATGAACGCAGTTGTGCATATCAGCAAAAGAAAACAAGGCAACCACATTGCTCTTGTCAATACTACCATATAAGATATTCTCACAAATAACTTTTAGCCTATTCAAATCGTACCGATCAGCTGCAACCAATAGATGTTGAGCCAAGTGAATCTTCTCACTTTCATTTATCTCTTGAAACTCAGGAATTGTTTCAGAGTATATGAAATGAAGCAAAGACTTGAAAACATGAGCTTCCATATCTTCAATTTTGATGACAGTACCTGACTTCTCCTTCAACTGTCCAAAAAATTGTGCCTGAAAGACCTGAGATCTCATTGCAAGAATGCATTTGTGAGCATTAAATGTTTCCCCTTTCACTTGGAATGTAACATCGGCTCCATATCCAGTCTCCAAGAGATGGCTGAGTTGTTGTAGTGCAAGAGGTGGTGGCACAAGAAGGGGAAAATCTAACTCTACAGGAAAATCTTTAACAACACTAACTGTACAACATACCATTAGACAATCATCCTCGAGGACTGACTCAAAATTTGATCTTTTCACAAAATTTATAGAACCAATACCATGATTCTGGTTACTAGCACTGAAGATCTGAAGTTGGGTTTTCCTTTTTGATAACGGCTTCCTGTTTTGATTGAGCATTATAAAACTAATTTGAGCTTTAACGTGCTTCTCTTTACTTTTCAGGACAACAAAAATAGATGCACCTCCCATAATCTTGAACATATGTGATCCTGTAACTTTACCAACTCGGAGTACAGAGGCTGTTTCTGGTGTGTCGACGGAGTCGTTGGAAGATAGCGACATCGATAGAGAGGCTCTACAAGACAGGGGAATGAAATATAAAATATTGATACTCCATACCTTGGTAGGGTTCGACAGGCAAAAACTATACAATTATTTAGAAGTAACGCTAGAATTAAATATATAGGACATCAAACACAGTCCAAATATCGAATATTAAAATTTCAAACTGCTTATCTAAACCGCGCAATATGATCTCTATATTAAAATATCTTTGAAAATCATATTTCATATTTTTTTCGAATTTTCTAACTATCTTTTTCACATTTTAAAATTAAAATAGAGGATTCGTAACTTTTTAGATTGAACATATTCTAAAATTTCTAAAAATATAGCAAAGATAAAATAAATTAAAATATAAGTATAAAAATTGATCTCAATGGAGATTTTATTATAGAAAACAATTTGAACGTTCGGATCAGTCATTCTAATTTAAAAATAATTTTTTTCATATTAAACAAGTACATGTGTTCTATATATTAAATAATAGCCGCTCCCTTTATTTATACTTGGTAAAATTGGAATGAAAAGTTTCTCTCCATTGTTGTATTCAAAGTTTTGGAAACCGAACCGGACATCAAACAAGTTGACTGGTGCCTACCAGGAATTTTTGCTATTAGTAATAACGGACGGGAGAAAGCGCGGTTGATTTGATAAAATAGGAAAATCAATCATTAATTAGAAAAAAAAAAACAAAAAACAAACGCTTTGAAATCAGAGGAAACATGAAAAATGATTCGAAGAGGGGAAGAGGTACCAGTTACAGAGGGGTCAAACCCAAAGGCCAAAGCAATTCCTTTGTCGAACTCTGCGCTCCTTAACTCGTCCAATAATAACGCTGCCGAGTGCGAGCGTGCCGTGAGAGAGAGATATAGAGAGAGAGAGAGGCAGAGGCGGTGGTGGAGCTCAAGGATTCAGGGCTTGGATTATCTTTTTTTCTTTCTTTCTTTTCATTTTCTGGGAAATTACTATAAATAATTTTTAAATAAGACATGAGACCAAATTTAAAAATTATATTAATATAATTGAAAATTTATAAATAGTATTGCAATTTTGGATTTTGAACCATGAAGCTAATATCGGTACGGCTGTACAAAAAATTAAAAAACCCGTCCAACCCATTTAACATGTCCAACACGATCCGTATTTTAACGGGTTCAAACATTTTTTTGAATAAAAGCTCCCCAAGCAGGGGAACCAGTTTTGATTAATCCAACGGTTTTTGTTACACACAGAAACAGTAGCAAAAAACTAACTATTACAACCACACAGATAACATTCAAGTCAGTATTCTGAAAAAAGAGATAATCAAACTAGCAACTAGAGAAACAGCAGCATTGAGTCAGCTAATCAAAGGTGTTGATAGTACTTCCATCCCTGTTTCTTCCTCTGTCTGCTGCATTTTCTAGGTCCGTCAAATTCTGGAAGTCTCTCTCCATATCTGTATTGAAATCTGTCCAGTTAGAGAAAAGAACTAGAGTACTCATATAACGGGAATTCCTGGAACACATTGTTTTCTCATTAAAAATAACATTGTTCCTTTCATTCCAAACTATCCAACACCAGGTTGCTAGTTAGGCCTTGGTGAAGCTCCTATTGTTTGAATCTAGACTGTTTATACTATTCCACAGCTTTTGGAGGTTTGAGCTGTCAATCTACTGAATAAGTTAAACCCCCTCCAGAAGCCCTTTGTCTGAGGACAATTTAGGAAGAGGTGATTGATGTCCTCATAATTATTGCAGAAAGCACACTTTTTTTGCCCTTGCCACCCTTTTTTCAGAATATTGTCAAAAGTTAAGATTTTGTTGTTAATAATAAGCCAAAGCAAAAGTTTAGTTTTTAGAGGTGCCCTGCAAGGCCAGACAGTGGAATTAAGATCTGCTGTGATTCCTGAATGATTTAGCAAAGAGTAAAAGGATCTTACAGTGTAAGTTTCTTTGCTATCTAAGTTCCAAATGGCAGTGTCTCTATCTGTGGATAGAGTCATTTTCTGAATAATTTCTAAAATCTCATCTTTCTGTTGTCTAACTACTTTAGAAATACCTTTTGTTAGGGCTAAGTTAGGCTTAGAATTACTCATTACTTGCTTAATTGTGGCAGAGGGATAGTGAGTTTTCCTATAAAGTTCAGGGTGCTCTTTGCAAAGTGGTAAATCTTTCACCCGCCAATCGTGCCATAAACTAATAGACTCACCATCTCCTAGAATTCTAAAAATACTAATTTTGAACAAGGAGACGGGTTCAAACATTAATCGGTTGGGTCGGATTTCAATTTTAATAACTCAGTTGTACTCATAATTTTATTCTAGATAACCCGTACTCGTACCCGACCCGACCTATTTTTAAATCATCCCTTTATTATTAAGCGGTTATCATTATGTCCCATTCACTTTGAGTCTCTGACAGTATTTTTGTAGCAATAATATGTGAAGTTTATGTTTTCTTAGTGGCATGTAAATTGGGATATAGCTTTAGGCTTATATGATATGACATGAGTCTCAAAGTTAATGAAGTTCATGTTCTACGTTACAAATGTAATTAAGTTAGTATCAAGAAGGTTTCTGATATGATATTTTCATTCAGAATTAGAATCCGATAATTTTTAATCGTACCATTAAGTCATCTTAAGATGAAGGAAAATACAACTAATAATCAAATATTCTTTTATATGATCCATACTATATATGATCGAGGGATATTATCAATTTTTTTTTAGCTTATCTGATCTGAAAAGGCCATAAGGGTACGATTAAAAATTACATATTTTTTTATTTTCCTAACTTATTTATTTTTTTAGCATCGGAAAATTATGATCCGGTTAACCGAAAAATCCGTAAAATTCCACGGATAAAATTTTATATGGATTGGGTTGGATTACGGGTGGGTTGATTAAAGAATTTTTTTGACCTGGTATAGTTGGGTTGGATTGAAATATTGATAAAAAATTATGAATTCGTTCGTTGTACAGCCCTAAATATCGGGGTTCGATATCGGGATTCGAAAGTATGAAATTTGCTAATTTCGGGGTTCAATATTAAATAAATCGTTAATTTCTGGTTCGGAACCTAGAAATTGCTTCAAAATCTCGACCTCGAGAAATAAAAATTGATTTTTGTTTCAAAACCCTGAGCTTGGAACATTCTATCTTTTTTTTTTGCAATTTAGTTAATATTTACGAAAAATATATATATACATGATGACTATAAAATAAAAAATAAATAAATAAAAGTAAATTATTAAGTATGATAAATAAATATATTATTTTTTTACGTTTTATAAATATCTGCGTGGGACAATAGCACGTCTCATTTTCTTCAAAAAAAAAAAAAGAAAAAAATACCGCGTCTCGTTGGAAATCAGTAGGTCGGAAAACACAAGACGTAAAATTTTGCTTCAATAAATAGCCTTGATTCCAAAAAAAAAAATTCTTCATGAGCTCCTTTCCTCCTCTATGAGCAACGTGAGAGGGTTGCAAAAACTTCATATTTCAAACAATGATTCTGGTGATATCATCAAATACTAGAGTAAGAAATATTTTAAAATGCTAACTAATATATGGAATTGATGTGCTGAAACTCCAATCTCTTTGTTGGAGCATCTGAATTGCATTTTGTGTACTTGTATACACATTCATTTTAAGTGTTATTAAAAAGCTCAATAGTTTTCTCTACATAAATATTTCGTATAGCCCAATAGTTTCCTTATCCAAAAAAAGTAATAATATTTATACTTACTTATAAAAGCATCATTCTAAAGATCTATTCAAAATTTGAACCTAAAGGAGCAAACAATTGTTTACCCAATGCAATATGGACCGTCCATTTTTGCGATTTGATCAGATCAGTGGTGTAGATTTAATAATGAGATAAAAGATTTAAACCTTTTCGTTTAGACCGTGTTAACATATGCTTAGATGGTTGTTTCCTATCATATTCTTTCTTAATTTGTACCATAGTAAAGGAAAGAGAAAAAATAAATCAACCCTCTCTCATCATATCAAAATTGCCTCAAATTTTCTTTCTTATTCCCACACAATCGGATGGGTTCGTTTGCTAGTACTAGTACTTATAAAAACACCAATATGAAGGTGTAAATAATAAGAGCAAGAATGTAAACAATTAATTTACTATATGCTTGCTTATCTTCGTTCTAAATGAAAATAAAATTGTCACGGACTCACGGTATATTTTTCATACTAAATTATTTGAAATAGATAGCAAGTGAAGCAATATCATTATATCAGAGAGATAAAAGGCAAGTATGATCACAAAAGATATGTATTAATTAATATGCTAATCAATACACTTTCTCTATTTGAAACCAAAGATATATTTTGTTTAATAACTTTTTTAGTGAAATATATTATTTGTCATTTTTTTATTTCTAACATCGTTGTCATTCCTTATTGGTCATCGGTTGAGAAAAGAAAATATTAATAATAATTTTCTAAAATTAAATTTTGTCCGCACATTGGTAGCGCGATTACTAGTCAATGGAAATTTAATTACCTGATTTTTTTTTCAGCATTTATTTTGTGGTCAAACGCGTTCTAAATTGTATTTAACTTAACATACAACTTGGAATACACTGTATTGAATCTAGAATTTATTTTTAATAATTTTAATAATACATATCGAGTCGATTGTATGAATTCAGAAAAAAAATAGTTAATGATAAATATTGGGTTGATTAAATAAAATGTAAAAAAAATTGCTTTTCGAGTAATGTCAACTGTTAAGAAACAGCTCGCTACACGAAAGTATACAGAAGAGTCGGTCTTTCTGTTCATTGACATGCTTGTGAGACGAGCCATGGTATCTATCCTTAAGATTCTGTTTCTGTATTCGCAACACGCCTTTACAAGTTCGTCTCTTGTCCCCTCTTCAAACTGGAGAGCTTGACTAGATTATTCTAGACAACACGGAACCTCTCTACATCATCGGTTTCTGTTGACACTTGAGATCCCACGTCAACACAGAAGTCGAAGTTTGGGAAAAATACACTTCAGAATCCTCTGTTATAATTTCGTTTGATTAGAACCCGCTACAAAAAATGACTCGTGGGTCCCACAAGAATGGCAACGCACATATACACAGGGACCCACTCGTCTGTGATTCGTAACAGCATAGATCACAGAATTTGCTCCAAAATAAAGCGTCAAACTTGCTCGGAGGCGTAGGTAGAGTGGCAGAGAAAACAAGCACCTGTTCAACAAATATTTCTTCCGATTTTTTAACGCGAGTTCCTAATTTCCAAACCTTTTCCTCTCAATCGGCGGCGGCTGTGGCGGCGCGCCGGCGCTGAGTACGACTGGTGACCTCGTCTCTCCTTCTTCCTCCACTCAACGGTACCCTTTTCTCTAATGAAATTTCGCACAATTTCGGGTTACATTCTTTCTTTTGTGTTGAAATTAGTAAGAATTTGTACGTTTGGAAGTTGGGTGTTGGGTGTTGGGAATTTGGGATTTGAATTCAAATTCAAATTTTGGTTGAACTGGTGCTTCGATTTGAGATTCCATATCCTTTTCTTATGAATAAGCCTCGGACGACCTTGTATATTTTATTTTCCATTCCTATGAAACAACTTGGATTGGTGCTTAAAAAAAAAAGCCTTGAACTTGAAGCGATTTTACCTTTTATTTTTGTCTTAGTCTTTTTTTTTTTAATTTACATTTGGTTTGACGAATCATTATGGCTTTTGACATGCTTCGGCAAATTAGGCCAAAACTAAACCTAGGATATTTGTTACAGTCTAAAAATCTGACGTCTTTTAATGACTTCTGACTGAAATAGATTTTTTTTCTAGGTTTTTGTCATATCTTATTTAGTATCTGCATTAACTAGAAACCCCTGTGTTTCAGGACAATAAGGTTTTATAAAACTGGTCCAGTTACTAAACAGGCTGCTGCGGGGATGTATAATTAGTTATTTGCTACTCAAATTGCAGAGAATGCTCCGTGCAAAGCAACTTGGCACTCTCACGCAGTGTGCTAGGTCGTTCTACCTGAGCGGGTCTCGGTGCGGTAGTGCTGATGGCGCCTCATGCACCTGCTCTGATGACGACTCCTCTATTTCAAAGAGACAAAATGCCCCTGCCACTGCCACTGCCAATGCCACCACTAAGTCTATTAAACATACAAAACCAAAACATTTGTCTAGAGCTCCGTCAGATTGTACATCTGCTCCTTCTCACCATGCTGCGGGTCCCTCTGAACCCACCTTACCTAGCAAAATCAACTATACCGGAAATGCAAACCGTTCTAAGCATGCAGCTACATTCTATTTAAAACCAGCTGTCACAAGTTCTGGGGGATTCTCTGAGCTAATTGGTTCTAGACATATTGAAACTGTGCCACAAGAAAGTAGTTCAATTGATTCTTCTCTGAATTTTTCTTATGGTAACAAGTCTTCACATGTTGGCGGGACGACAAGGAATAAAAGAAGTGCTTCCAAAGGCCCTTCAAGCACTCATCAAAGTGTTGTTGAATCACCAACTTCTCACCCACCGAAATCACATCCAGAAGCTAGGAATGAAGTCCGTGGTTCTCAGCCCAGAGCGAATCCATCCTCTGGTAACTTCAGTTCAGGTAAAGCTCCTGTTGAGTTGACACCTAGAAAAGTGGATTGCCAGAGCACTGTGAGTGTTGGATCATTTAACAAGTCCCGCAATTATGGAACAATGAAACCCAATGCAGGAGGCCCTGTGCGAAACAACAATTTCCGGTCCATGAACTCAGTGCGTGTAGTTGAGCAGTACTACCACACACTGCAGCAACTCAAGTGGGGCCCAGTGGCCGAGCAGGCCCTAGATTCTCTGCAGTGTAAGCTCGATGCATATCAAGCTAACCAAGTTCTGAAGCTAATCTGTGAGCCCTCAGTTGCACTTGGTTTCTTTCAATGGTTGAAATGCAAACCTGGATTCAAACATGACTGCCATACCTACACCACAATGATTGGCATTCTTGGTCAGGCAAAACATTTGGGTGAAATGAGGAATCTTCTAGAAGAAATGATCCACGATGGATGTCAGCCATCAGTGGTTACATACAACAGGTTGATACATGCCTATGGCAGAGCCAATTACATAGGCGAGTCTGTTAGAGTTTTCAAAGAGATGCAAGATGCAGGCCATGAGCCTGACCGAGTGACCTATTGCACACTTATTGACATACATGCTAAAGCTGGGTATCTAGAAACAGCAATGGATTTGTATCAGAGAATGCAACGATCAGGCCTCTCACTTGACACATTCACCTACAGTGTTATGGTAAATTGTCTCGGCAAAGGCGGACGCCTGGCAGCGGCTTATAAACTCTTCAATGAGATGGTTGAAAAGGGATGTGTGCCAAACATAGTGACATACAATACCATGATCACACTACAAGCGAAAGCAAGAAACTACACTACTGTGGTTAAGCTTTACAGAGATATGCAAGCTGCTGGACTTCGGCCTGATAAGATAACTTACAGTATAGTAATTGAGGTCCTGGCACGATGCGGTCATCTTGATGAAACAGAGACAGTGTTTGCCGAGATGCAACAGGATTGGGTTCCTGATGAGCCTGTTTATGGCCTAATGGTGGACTTATGGGGCAAAGCAGGTAATGTAGACAAAGCCATGTTTTGGTACCAATCAATGCTCAACGCTGGATTGAGGCCCAATGTGCCGACATGCAACTCTCTTCTAAGTGCCTTTTTAAGGACCCAGCGGTATGCTGATGCCTACAGTGTGTTACAAAATATGCCGAACTTAGGTTTGGTTCCCTCTCTGCAAACTTACACTCTGCTGCTCAGTTGTTGTACAGAGACACAATATCCTCATAAAGGTGTTTGTTGTGAGTTGATGGCTGTTACAGGCCATCCAGCTCATATGTTCTTAGTCTACTTACCTAATGCAGAGCCAGGTGGTCAAAATATTCGGGATCATGCAGGTCGTTTTCTGGACCTGATGCATACCGAGGATAGAGAAAGCAAGAGGGGTTTAGTCGATGCAGTTGTAGATTTCCTTCACCGCTCGGGTCTAAAAGAGGAGGCTGGGTTTGTTTGGGAGGTGGCAGCTCAGAGAAATGTTTACCCTGATTCAGTGAAGGAGAAGAATCCATCATATTGGTTAATCAACCTCCATTTGATGTCAGAAGGGACAGCTGTCACAGCTATGTCAAGAACTCTGGCATGGTTTCGGAAGCAATTATTGGTCTCTGGCTCCGGGCCACAGAGAATTGATATTGTAACAGGGTGGGGTAGGAGGAGCCGTATAACTGGGGCATCATTGGTCAGGCAATCAATTGAGAATTTGTTGAATATCTTTGCATTCCCATTTTTAGCTGCTAACAGTAATACAGGTTGTTTTGTGGGATGTGGGGAGCCTCTTAATAGGTGGTTACAGAATTCATTTGTTGAACGGATGCATTTGTTGTAGACTTGTAGTAAGTTAGGTCATAAGTTTATTTAAGTTAGGTGATTTATGATGTGTGCAGATGCGATTTTGGTGATGATGCAACTAGTATGCATCTGCGGAACAGTGTATTTGCTGTTTGATGATGATAGCAAGATCCTTATTATTATGTATTTTTTTTTTTTGGATTTAGAAGGAAATAGAGCTGAGATGCTTTTGTTGCAATGTCCAGTGTTGCCATGTGTCTAATGCTAGATTGAGAATTAATCTATTATAGAAGTTGATTTTTGCTATACTTATTTTGTGTATGTCACGAAGTTCATTATTTTTCCTTTTAAAAACCTTGACAATGGCTGTCAAGGCCTCAAGGGTCATGTGTCACTCATAATTTTAGGAGCGCTTGATGTCCTCGTGTCTTTGTTATGCCTTTGTTTTACGTTCTAGATTTTCAATAACTTTATAGGACTTTTCTTTTAAGCGCAGTACTATTTTCTTTGCGTGCCGGTTATATTATTATATATTTATATTTATATCATAGAAATCTCGATGTTGTCTTTTTAACTTTCACGGCGAGAGAGCTGCAAAGGGTGATAGAATTTTGTAAGCCTTTCAATTTTTTCTTTTTCGTGTGCGGACAGACATTAAGCCTACCTATTAGAGAGCTGTGCTTCTACTGAAACAGATGTATATTTATCTACTCAAGTTTTCGAGTATATTTTTTATTGTCATTTAGCAACGACATACAGAATCGATTTGGGATATTACTCTGCGGCATTCAGCAACCACCCACTGAGCTACATCCAGGAGGCCAGAGAAAGTAGAGAAACTATAGGTACTACTAACAGTTTTAGTTAATAGCTTTTAATGTTTTGTAAGGTTGTCATATTTCTAGGCACACCACAGATGATAACTGGGAAGCATTGAGCTCCAAATACCTGGATTTGTTACAGTTCCTCCTGAAATATTCCAACCACCCCACGAATTGGTTATTCCTAAACGAGTCATGAAAGGTATAACGAACATGCCCTGTCTCCACATTGGATCAAGAACGGGATCAGAGGGATTAATACATTGCCAGATCATTAAAAATGAACCATAAAAACAACAATAAAAGTCTTATAAGCACCAATTAATGTATAGATGGTTCTTCAAATATCCATCAGAAACAAAAGAAAGTCCACAGGCTTTCTTCAAATATCTGCAACTTTCAAGATTTAAACAATCAATGGCACCACAAGGATTCAATTATTTGCAAAATTATAAAGCTGAATCAAAGAGAGCGCTTCATGCAATTGTGTTAAATTCATGCCATGTTTGCAGCAGAGCCACGGCGGCATTCATTGAGCATGTCCAAATAGAACTGACACTTGCTAATGTCGCTCCCAAAGTTGTTCACGCACTGCAACAAACAAACAATTACTTGTCAATCTTCGATTTTATCGACACAAGAAAAAAGATTTTGTACTCTTTTCTTACCACACAAGTAACAGGTATTGGTTTCATTTTCATCTTCTTTTATAGTTCATTTGTTTCTCTGTTGTACATTTAGTGCGCTTGACTGGTCCAAACTAATCCAGTTCAGTACTGACATAACACAAATTAACAACCGATATGATCATGAATTGTAATATGCAAAGGAAAAGGAAAATGAAGAATAAGTGGCATACATCTTGGAAGGCCTTTGAGTGGATCCCGCATGCATCATTACCCATTGTATTATTCACTGCCGGGCTTGCAGCAGCAGGAGCCTCTGTTGTCACATGTTCATGCTGAACGACACGTGGGCCCACAACAGCATCAACAGCCCTGTGAGCGATTGCACTACCAGTACCAAAAGCCATACCTACAATAAAAGAAAAGAAGCTATTCATTACATCCCCGATTTGAAATGATGGTAGTTTCATTCTTTGCTTTTCCTCTTTCTTAGCAAGGATCTTACTATATACTAATGTGGCTGCCTCTTAACAGCAACATCAAGTTAAACCAAAGTACAAGGATAACTGATAAAAAAACAAGGACAAGTAAAAAGAATGCATGTATTGGTAACAACAACTAGATTATAAAATAAACAAGTATGTAGTTTACAGATGCAAACAGTTATATACGTATACACCTAAATCATCAAATATAATGCATATTTCCACAAAAAAGAGATAAATCTCCCTTGAAAAATACGAAAAATGTTATATACCATGTTTTCCCTACAATTAAAGCTCACCCTATTAATATTTCCATCTTGGAGGGGCATATGAAAATGAAATACATCGATTGTACAAATGGTTATTTGGACTTGCCCGAAAACGAAAACAAGCACAAAAATAATTGGATTGTAACTGTTTACCTTGAGCAATAGTTGATCCAATCCCACCAAGGATAGATCCACCTTGGGTTGGAGCTGGAGCAGGTGGTGGGCTCTGATGCACTACAAAGACGAAAATATAACAAACATTAAACCCATTTAGTAGCTCTCCAAAGCCAAAAGCTAAAACCAGAAAATTATTTGCAGAATAAGTACCTGGTTGTGGTGGAGGTCTTGCCGGTGCGGCACGGGGAGCAGGACGGGGTGCTGACCTTCCTATAGAAGAGAAATTGCAAAAATGCAGCTCAGATAATGTGTAAATCAAACCCAATAACCCATTTCAGCTTTTTTCACGAAATAAATATGAATTCATGGATTAAAGTTCAGTAAAGGAAAACAAAACCTGAGCTGGGTACCAAAGACCAGAACTGGTTGTAGAGAGGTTGAGATCGAGAGAGGAGAAGAGAGAACCAAGAACCGTACCTGAGCTGCGGCGAGGCATGTTAGCGACTGAGAGAGAGAGAGAGAGGGAGAGGGAGGTATGAGGTGAAACCCTAGACGACTAATAAGTTGTGATTTGCGGAGAAATGGGAAGGAGTACGGCGACCGAGTTAAAAGCTGAATGTCACAAAACTTTCCGTTTTTACCCTTCATATTCGGCGAATATTCTCTATCAAACTAGGAGTGAAAACGGTCACATTTCGACCGTCCTTTTATTTCGTCCAAAACGAAACGAAACGATTAAAAAATTTTGGTTGCATTTAAAAAACGAAAATTTGAAATGGTTCCGTCCATGTGTATTTTCGTGATTTTTGGACGAAACGGTTAACACATTTGAGTAGTCAATTTCATTTTCAAAACGAAATGGTTAACGAAAATGCCCATTTTCGTGGTCTTTTTAGATGTTATGCAGCCTTGGCTATAATCACAAATACGATATGTAGTTATTTTTGAAGTTGTCATAATATGCTCCACAATAAACTTTTCAATATTTCATGCTCGGCCTCTGTGCGACAAACATGGAACAGGATATGAATTAATCCGATAAAAAAAAAAACCAAACAAACATTAAATCCCATGCGTGCAGTGCCACGAAATTGAGGAGATCTAAGTCATGTTTTAATTAACTGGTGTTGGAAAAAAAAAAAAGCACATGGCATGTATTCTTCTCCCAATTCTTAAGCAAGTCCAAAGCAAAACTTTTTCTTTTCTTTCGCTTCGCTTCATTTCTAAGATTAAAGAAACGGACATTTGATGCTTTGTTTCCATCGGGGGGGGGGAAAAAAAAAAGTTGTTTAATCAGGTCACGATCAATTAATACTTATCTTTTTCTATTTGTGTTTTGCTTTGCTTGCCATGTGGTGTTAGGAATTTTTACTTTATTCCGTTGCAAATTATAAATATCAAATACTGGAATTGGGAATTGATATGCATTTTCTAAACCTCTTTCATAAATTCTGACTTGTTCATGGTAGCGATAATAAAGCCTCCGTTTGGATGCAAGAAGAAGAAGAGGAAGAAGGAAGAAGGGAAGAAAAAAAAATTATAAACAATCCAAACTCTTCACAAAGTTACACACTTCCCAATACTTCTTCCCACTTCTTCCCACACCTATCCAAACGGAGCCAAAGAAAAGAAGGCAAGTGTAAACAAGAAATTGAAGAAGGCAACTATATAGTTAAGGTATGTACTTCCGGCTCTCGAACAATAATATATTTGATTGATATAAAAGATGAATACAGTAATTAAAACATTTGAACATAGAATTGACTCGTAAGAAAATTACGTTGTCTTTCTTTCAGGATCAAGAATAGATTTTATTGGGTTATCACCAATTTGGTAGAAGACCTGTGTACTTAGAAAAAAAGAAAGCAGCTTAGAAAGAAGAAGAGAACTGCTAAGATCGCATAGCTAGCTAGGAAGCTGCTGAGGGTGGTTACAACAGTAATCATGGATTCAGGGTGGCTCCGCAATTATTTGGAGTTGCAGCGATTGAGGTAAATTTTTGCGAAGAACTCGCACTTTTTGAACTTTGATTTATGGATTTATTCACAAAAAATCAGATGTGGGTAACATTAATTATTTACTTATAGATACGAGTATAACAAAACATAAAAGTAATTGATGATTACTTGAGTTCTTGGATTAGGCAATTTTCACGATTTCGACACAGGCTCCGTTTGGATAGGTGTGGGAAGAAGGGAAGAAGAGAAAAAGTGAGAAGAAGTATTGGGAAGTGTGTAATTTTGTAAAGAGTTTAGATTGTTTATATTTTTTTTTCTTTCCTTCTTCCTTCTTCCTACTTCTTCTCAACGCATCCAAACGGAGGCCAAATTCAATAATTAATTAGTTTGTGTTATAGCAAAACTTATTAAATATATTACCGCTTAATTGTAAATAAAACATACTGAAATCATAACTTGTTTAACAATTGGCCGAAAGATTAATTAATAATAGTTGAAAACTGTACTTAAAAATAAATATAGCATAATTGGAGTTTGTATTTGTGTAATAGAACTTAAACTAGGTGAAAACAAAGATCCGTGAGGATCCTGTCATGTCTTCGTCCCAAAAATTAGTCGTGGAGTGTTAATTAAATTTATTATGGAACAAACAAATTTCAAACAAAGAATATAAAATTGTAAGTGGTAATTGTTCTTACACCCTAAGGTTTTGTTTGGATGGTGTGGTAATAAGATAAATAAGAGAAGAAGTATTGAGAAGTGTTTAACTTTGTAAACAGTTTGGATTGTTTATAATAAATTTACTCTCTTATTTTCTTATTCTCTTATTCCTAGGGCTCATCCAAACGGAGCCAAAATGTTACTTACTTTTAGACGCCAGTACGACATAAATAAGATGTTACCGTTTTTTATAAATTACAATTAACTACCACATGTATAAAACTAATCCCCACTCAAATCTTAACGCGAGCAGGCAGCCATCAGTTATACATTTGGGAGAGATAACAAACGAAACAGAGTGGTTGAGAAGCATTGAGGAGGTGGAGAATTATTTGGTAGGGGACCTATTACGTACAATTGCAGAATCCCATGCTAGACTTATCTGGAATGTGGTGTTGGGACACGCTCACAGGTGTCTAGGCACAGCGGAAGCCAAGTAAACAAGGAGGTAGTAATTTCGACAAACACGTGACGGGCATAAAACAAACCCGCAAGAACAAAGTTATGATGGTACCACTTGAGAACCAAACAACAATAGCACAATCAAGCACAAGAAAATAAAGAGAGACACAAGATTTTACGTGGAAACCCGAAAGGGAAAAAACCACGGGAGCGATCGGTGCAAATCCACTAAATCAAGAGTTTTCTTACAAATACATGGAGATCATCAAGCTATCAACCTTCCTCTCTCTCTCACTCACACTCTCACTCACTATTTGAGGTGGAATTAACAAGAGATACAAGAGAAAATGGCAAACCCTAGATAGCTTCACCAAGGGAGACAAGAGAGCTTCAAGGGATTGGTCCCTTCTCTGGAAATGATGCGCACACCCCCTTCTCTCATTTCCCGTCTCCTTTATTTTCTTTCCGTATGGGCCAGCATGGGCCACGGCCCATTAGTTTGGCTTCATACATAACAATCTCCCACTTGAAGACAAACCTCCCACTTGATCACACAAGCATACATCTTGCACCTCGCTCCAAACACACCCGAGTTATTCAACCAACCCGGATTGCCTCCTACAAAATATTACCTTGTCGGGAGGCACCACCTTCGTGAACATATCGGCAACATTCTCCTTCGTGTGAACCTTTCTCACGACTAGTTGCCTATGGTCTAGAACATCACGAATGAAGTGGTATCGCACATCAATGTGCTTAGTTCTTGAGTGATATGCCGCATTCTTTGAAAGATGTATGGCACCTTGATTATCACAATGCACCACATACTCCATTTGCTTCAACCCAAGTTGTGCAAGCAACCTTTTCAACCAAAGCATTTCCTTCACCGCCTCGGTCAATGCGACATACTCCGATTCCGTGGAAGATAAAGCAACAATGTCTTGTAGTCGAGACATCCAACTAACGGCTCCACCACCGATAGTAAAGACAAAGCCCGTCGTGGACTTCCTTGTCTCACTACAACCCGCATGATCGGCATCAACATACCCTTCAATTGCTAATTTAGAATCTCCTCCAAAACATAACCGCAAGCCACGAGTGCCTTTCAAGTACCGAAGTATCCACTTCACCGCTTGCCAATGCTCCCATCCCGGGTTAGACATATATCGAGAGACAACTCCCACTGCATGTGCAATGTCCGGCCGTGTGCACACCATAGCATACATCAAGCTACCAACGGCCGATAAGTATGGAACATTTTCCATCTTCAATCTCTCTTGAGCATTCTTTGGAGAATTCTTTTTAGACAATTTAAAATGACCGGCCAAAGGTGTAGTCACCGGTTTGCAATTCACCATGTCAAACCTCTCAAGGACTTTATCAACATATTCCGTTTGACTTAACCAAAGCTTGCCTCTCTCCCGATCCCTATGAATCCGCATGCCCAATATTTTCCTTGCTTCGCCAAGATCCTTGGTTGCAAACCTCTTAGACATATCAAGCTTAAGAGACTCAATCTCATCATGATCATTACTAGCAATCAACATGTCATCCACATAAAGTAACAACAAGGTGAAAGTGCCACCCACCTTTCCTTTCATGTAGACACAATGATCATAGCCACTTCTTTCAAAACCTTCTTCTTGCATAAAAGTATCAAACTTCTTGTACCATTGTCGAGAGGCTTGCTTCAAACCATATAACCCCTTCTTCAATCTACACACAAGATTAGGGTTTGATTCATCAACAAAACCTTCCGGTTGTGACATATAGATCTCCTCATCCAAGTCACCATGCAAGAAAGCCGTCTTGATATCAAGTTGCACAAGCTCCAAGTCTAAGTTAGCCACCAATGACAAAACAACCCTTATGGAACTATGCTTCACAACGGGAGAGAATATCTCATTAAAGTCAACACCATGTTTTTGTCCATAGCCCTTGACTACTAACCTTGCCTTATGCCGTTTAGAACTATCGGCTTCATTTTTCAACACAAATACCCACCTATTTTTCAATGCCTTCTTTCCTTTAGGAAGTTTAACCAACTCCCAAGTCTCATTGAGATGCAACGAGTTCATTTCATCTTCCATTGCTCCAAGCCACATAGCCTTCTCCGAACAATTTATAGCCTCATGAAATGACTCGGGTTCACCCGCATCCGTGAACAAAGCATAATACAAGGAAGGTGAATACCTTTGTGTAGCTCTTGAAATCCGAGTTGACCTCCTCAACTCTTGTACCGGGGTATAAGTGTGCTCTTCTTCAATAATATCTTCATTATCATGCGCTTCCATCGGCTCACTCTCATCCTCATTATCATGACCACTTGCTTGAGGATCCGCTAGCATTTTGGGTGCAACACTAGCATCAACATGCTCCCCCACATGTCTTTCTTCACTTTGCTCCTTCTCATGATTTTCCATGAACATCACATCTTCACGAAATATGACATCTCGGCTTCTAATTGTCTTCTTCTCAATAGGATCCCACACCCTATAACCCAAATCATCACCGCCATAGCCAACAAATGCACACCTCCGTGACTTGACATCAAGCTTATTCCTCTTCACATTAGGAATTTTCACATAAGCCTCACATCCAAAAGTTCGTAAATGGCCATAAGAGATCTTCTTGCCACTCCATACGACTTCCGGTATGCCACCGTCCAATGCCACACTAGGTGATCGGTTTATGAGGTAAACCGCCGTGTTAGCCGCTTCGGCCCAAAATGATTTTGGAAGACTCGAGTGAGACAACATACTTCTAATCCTCTCCACAATGGTCTGGTTCATCCTCTCAATGACCCCATTTTCTTGTGGAGTGTATGGAACCGTCTTCACTCTCCGAATGCCATTTCTCGCACAAAAATTGTCAAAATCATTAGAGCAAAATTCACCACCATTATCGGTTTGTAAACACTTAATGGATTTTTCACTCTCTTTTTCAACACGAGATTTAAAGTTCTTAAATGTTTCAAGAACTTGATCTTTTGAGGACAAGGGATAAATCCAACACTTCCTAGAAAAGTCATCTAAGAAAGTAACAAAATAACTAGCACCACCAAGGGATTTGACATTAAATGGACCACACACATCGGAATAAACCAATTCCAATGGTTTCACCTTTCTATGGGACTCATTCCTCTTAAAATTCACTCTCTTTTGTTTTCCCATTACACAATGAACACAAAATTCAAGAGATGAACAATCAAAAGAAGGAATGTAATTTTCACTTTGTAACACTTTCATACCTCTTTCACTTAGATGACAAAGGCGGTTGTGCCACATGTGCATATCACCATGCTCACTTGCCATAGCAACAACACCCTTTCGAGGCGCTCCATGAAGAGTGTACAAACTCCCATCTTTGTGTCCCTTCATCAATGTCATGCAACCCTTTGACACTTTCCATGATCCCTCACCAAAAGATACAACAAATCCGCCATCATCAAGTTGACCCACCGAGATAAGATTCTTGGTTATCTTGGGAACATACCTCACATTGCTCAATTTACATCGCCTTCCATTGGCTTGCTCAAGCTCAACATCACCAACTCCAAGAATCTTGCATGGCCGACTATCACCAAGATAGACATTCCCACCATCTACATCCTTGTAGTTGACAAAATAAGAACGATCCGAGCATATGTGGAATGATGCACCCGAATCCAATACCCAAACATCCATGTTCTCCTTCTCGGAACTTGTCACACTTAGAGTTACCGCATCTCCAATCTCATCGGAAACTATACTCGCTTCACCATCTTGCTTCTTCTCTTTTTGCTTGCCTTTCAAGAGAGGACAATCTCTCTTCAAGTGACCTTCATTCTTGCAATGCCAACAAGAAAATTTTCGGCCTTTAGATTTTGATCTTCCTTTGCCTTGAGAACCACCCTTCTTGCCCGAGGAATTGCCCCTAGTCACCGGCCGTCCCCTATCAACCGTCAATGCCTCACTAGGCCCGGTTTCCAATTGGGTTGTGGCCTTCCTAGTTTCCTCATTCATCAATGAAGCAACAACATCACTCAATTTGAATTGGTTGCCCATTGTGTTTGCAACGGTAGTCACAAGAGTATCCCAACTTGTAGGCAAAGAGCTCAAAAGTAACAAGCATAAAACCTCCTCATCAAGGTTTACCTTCAAGGACTTCAATTGAGCCGCAATTGAGTTGAACTCACTTACATGCGTTCTCATTGAAATACCATCCTTCATTTTCAAGAGAAATAACCGCTTCATAGCATGCATCTTGTTTACACCCGAAGGTTGCTCATATGATCGCTCCAATGTGGTCCAAAGCTCATGAGCGGTCTTACATTGGTAGACATCAAACAAGATAGATGGTGAAATACACGGCCTTATAGCCGCTAAACACTTCCGATCTAGTAACTCCCATTCATGATCCTCCATGTGAATAGGTTGTGCACCCGGTCCCATCAATGGTAAATCTAAATCCCTTACCACCAAGTAATCTTGCATTAACATTTTCCAAATTGGCCAATTGCTATCATTCAACTTCTCAAATTCCATAGCTTTTTCCATTCTATCACTACTACACGTGTAACCACCGAAATACACAAGAACTTAGACCTATACCAATCCAAGTCTCAAACTCCTATTCTTGACACCAACGAGCCAACACGCTCTGATACCAGTTGTTGGGACACGCTCACAGGTGTCTAGGCACAGCGGAAGCCAAGTAAACAAGGAGGTAGTAATTTCGACAAACACGTGACGGGCATAAAACAAACCCGCAAGAACAAAGTTATGATGGTACCACTTGAGAACCAAACAACAATAGCACAATCAAGCACAAGAAAATAAAGAGAGACACAAGATTTTACGTGGAAACCCGAAAGGGAAAAAACCACGGGAGCGATCGGTGCAAATCCACTAAATTAAGAGTTTTCTTACAAATACATGGAGATCATCAAGCTATCAACCTTCCTCTCTCTCTCACTCACACTCTCACTCACTATTTGAGGTGGAATTAACAAGAGATACAAGAGAAAATGGCAAACCCTAGATAGCTTCACCAAGGGAGACAAGAGAGCTTCAAGGGATTGGTCCCTTCTCTGGAAATGATGCGCACACCCCCTTCTCTCATTTCCCGTCTCCTTTATTTTCTTTCCGTATGGGCCAGCATGGGCCACGGCCCATTAGTTTGGCTTCATACATAACATGTGGGACTCGGTGACGGGTCAGGTCTATTAGATTTTATGTTGCGCATGTCTGAGAAGGCAGTACGCAAACTCACCAAGTTTGATTATATTATTCGGATTTCGGTACCATCTATAAGTGAGGGTTCTAGTTCTAGCCATGAGAAAAAAGTGAAAGCCGTATTGGCAATAGCAAATCAGTTAAAAATAATGGATGAGGATAGTAAACTCAGGAAATTAAAGAATGAACTAGACGAAGAGACTTATTTTACATATAAAGTTAATAAAAAGAAAGAATTCGAGTTGGTTCAACAAATACAAAATACAATCAATAAGAAATTAGCACTCAAGACGTGTCTTGTAATAGTGGAAAATATCCTCGAACCCATTCATTACCTAACAAACGATTGGTTGCTCGATTCAGGACTTCCCGTGCCTTTGAAATACACAATGATCGATTCATACTGGGTCATCTCAACTGCTTCAGTTGATGCCTATGTCCAAAGTAAGAGAGAAACAACACCATATTTACAAAACCACTACATTTGTCATCTAAGTAAACTTATTCAAGAACTTCGTAAATATTGGTATCCCACCGCAATAATGGAACTAGAATTATTTCATGTAGCAAAATCAATCTCAACTGCTCCTCCTCAAAAACTATATATAGTCATGGATGTCTTATGGAGTTGCTTGTTATATAGTCAACTATACTCTACACGTGATCATAAGAAGAACACAAAAAAAGAGGTGAGTTGTTCAAAAAACAACGTCAGTCAAAAAGAGCTAGTCAACTTGTGGATCTCTGAAGGAATTCTCTCTCGAATACCAAAGGTTCCACATATTACAAGTTTTGTGAGAACAGAGATTTCTGAAACGGTAATAATTGAGGAAGAGGAGTTGAATAGCCAGCGTGAACTAGGAACAAAGCATTTCAATTGGGAATTTGATGAAGAGAAACTTTTGAGGGCACTCTTATCTCATTCCTTGTTGTCCGAGCACAACTCTTCTCATTTCTACATGTCATCGTCCTCTTATGCTTCTTGTGTGATTCCCTTCGATCTGCTAGAACTACTTGCTAAAAAGATACCATGGCTCGTCAGCAGATGGGAATTGATAGAACATACCTCATACGAAGAGTGGGTCGATAAGAGTTGGCTATCCTTTTTTGATGGTAATGGTCGATGGATTAATATACATCCAACGCCAAATCTATCCACCACTCTTGTACTCCGAGGTTGCAATGAATTATCCAAATTTTCATTAGAAGCAATGTTCTCTTTGTTGAAAAATCTCCGTGTTCTTGACCTCTCTTACACTTCCATAGAGCAAATACCATTTTCTCTCTCTAAAATGATAAACCTACGATTTATCTCTCTAAGAGGCTGTAACCAACTGAAGACTCTCACTACTAACTTTTCTTCAAACTCCACTTCATTTCCATTTGGACCTTTAGAATATATAGAATTTTTGGATTTGGGTGAAACTTCTTTAAACACAATACCTGACGATGTTGTAAAATCCAAAACTAAGCTTCATTATCTTGATTTTTCGTGTACACATATTACCTCTATGTCGGCTCTTTTCTTTCAGGACATTTCTTCAAGTCTCAAAGAGCTCTTTTTTTTTAGGTTGTACATTACTAGAGAGTCTTCCTTCCTCTTTGACAAATCTATTTAACCTTGAAACCTTCTCTCTTTCTGAATCACAACTCATTTCTCTTCCATTAGAGACTTTCGAGCTAATGCCAAAACTCCAAGATCTCAACCTTATAAATAACCGCCGGCTATGGTCATTGCCTAAGTTGGCTGGACATGCTAGTCTCAAATCTTTCAACTTGTCAGGATCACCCATTGCCAATTTATCATTGCGTGCATGTCAATCATTGGAGACTGTATGCTTAAATGATCTCAACCAACTAGAAGAACTTGATCTTTCGGCTACCGCAATCAAAGAATTTCCAATTTCGGTAATAGAGCTACGTCGGCTCAAACGGCTTGATCTATTAGTGCTCCCACAATTGAGAAGACTACCTTGGTACAAAATGCAACACATTCCAGAGGTATTCAATCTTGATCAATTCCAACGTGTTGGAGCTCAAATTTTCTTAACTGATTCAAAATTATTTTCTTGTTTTACATATGAAAATTGCGAGCACCTTTTAAAGGAAAATGGATGTCTCCAATACTTTCACATTTTAGTTTCATCTTACAATAATACGAGAAGTAAGAAAGACGGAGAACGTATTGATTTTACAGAACATGAGTTTCAGAATATTAAGAAACCATCATGCTATAAAGATATCCCATCAATGGCGAAAACATTCAAGCAACAGTTCCAACCAAGTCCCCTTCTCAAGCGGCATATCGAAATCTTTTCTCCTAATCGATATCCCACTGGACTAAAGGGTATTTTGGAGGTTACCGAATCCTTATCACTGTGGGATGATGCTTTTATCTCCTCCCTCACTGATTTAAATGATAGATTTCCAGAGTTGAAACTTGAAAGAATGCAAACTTAGAAAGTGCCATCATATGGATTCAATTTTCAAGGCCAACGAAAGAGTCCAAGGAGACAAGTTACAAATAATATGGGCCTTTGACATCCAAAAGATGACAAGAATTTTAGACCAGCTAGGATCAAGTCCGTATTTTGGTATTGAGTTTAGAGCACTAAAACATGTGCATTTAGAGAAATGTCCAAGATTAGAAAGCATCTTTCCAGGTCACGTGGTGCTTTCAAGTCTTGAGACACTATCAGTTCTAAACTGTGGGAATCTTAGATCAATCTTCTACGAATATGAAGTTACAAATAATGACCAGTTTAAAAGTCTCCACACCATGCAACTTTATGAGCTGCCAAAACTATTGTACATCCATGGGAAACAGAGTTTACCACTTAAGATGAAAGAATGGAAAGAGCTTTACTTTCGAGGATGCTGGAACCTTCAACGACTGCCTTTATTAGTGGCACCACGCAATCAGAAGAAGGTGCAAGTTAGTGGAGAAATGAGGCAATGTAATAAGCTCAAAGCTAGCATGAGCGAAGACCAAATCTCTTGCTATTACTTCAAGTCTCCTCCTGATCCTCTTGCCTCCTTTAGAGAACATGTGAAGAACAAGATCTTCCTCAGGTATTAAGATCCATTGCATACTTTGATTAATTTGTTGAGTCAAGATTTGTTATTATGTATGTATATGATTGTTATCTTGAATAATTAAATTTGAAAATTTTGTTTTTGTGTGTGCACTTCATCATTACGAAGATGAAGAGTTCATGCATCATGAACAGAGGAATAAATCTTCCCATGTGGTCGTGTGCGCTTAACCCGTCTAAGCTATTGTCCGTATACTATTTGTTTTCTTTGTAATTTTATTTTATTTTGACGATATTTGTTGATGATGTACGTTCATAAATGTAGCTAGGCTTGAGTTTTCTCTTTGTTTCTACATATCATAACAATGAATATGTTGTATAATTTGGTAGGTGTAAATATTTATTTAATTTATATGTAAAATTTGTTTGACTTGTTGTTTGATGTGTACTTATTTAATTCCATTTAAAATTCCGAATGGAGAGTTCATTTTCTGTAAGAAGGATCGGAGGTAACTGCGTAAGGAACTGTTGGATTAGGCCATTTGTGACATCCAAAGCTCCTCTTCGATCAATCTTTCAGGTTGAGTTCATCCTTAATTACTACGTATACCAAAGGTTTTTATTAATTTGTGTAAGACATTTTCTTTTCTTCCTTAATGTGTCTACTTGTACTTGATCTCTTAAAGACGTGCATTTGGAGGAGGCACTAAGGATAGTTAAAAGGTTTTCATTGATTGTGGAATTCGACCATTTTGTATGAAATAATTAACTCCGTGTCGCAGGAATATCTCATACAAGGTGCTCGACCAGGGATATATAGATAGCATCGGAGCAACTTCAACACGTAAGTAGCTGTTTTCTTCCGTCTTGGTAGCTCCAATCAAGAATCTCATGATAAAAAAAAAAAAAGGTACCTGTTTCTTTATGCCTCTCTAGCTGTGAGATCCTTCCTATATTTATTCAAGGTCGATTGAATCAATGTTCTTACACGTTACACTTATCCAGGGTTGTATTTTTTGATAAATAAAAGATGAAGCTCACTGTTATTACATGCTTCCCCATGCTAAACTGGACCAATTAAGCGGCAACGGAGATAGACAGAGCTTGTAATAAATATTTTACATCGTAAATAAATTAACTAGTTGGCGTACATGTACCATGCTCAGAGTTCAATTAATTGTTCAAAAGTCCTTTAGATGATATCTTTATTTCTTTTTTTTTTTTTTTTGGGAACAAGTCCTTTGAAGATTAGAATAGCTATATAATTATAAGTGACTAAATGTATATATATCTTTTAGCATCCGCTGTTTTGTTCGGAAGGATTGTTTGGTAAAAAGATTAGTGAAATCATAGAATCCTTGTGTTTATATTTATTTATTTATAATATGATAAATAAATCTTTGTCTTTATATTTATTGAACCGTATGTTTTGCTCATGACCGCCTAAATTGTGCTACCGATGTGTTTACGAAGGATCGTTTAATGAACGGCTTGAGAACAAGTAATAATTTAAGCTCTTGAGAGAGAGAGAGAGAATGTATTATTACCCAATTGGACAATTCTGTATCAAAATAATATGCAATTATGCATCTTTATTTATGGAGAAATACGGAAGGGAATAATTTGTTAATATAAATAAATTTCAGGGTCTTATGTGAAAAGAAAAGTCCAAAATTCTCATAAAGAGAAACCCCACAGAAAGGCGGGCCCCACTACTCCAAATTTGTAGTGGGCCTAAAGGGAATGACTTAGGGTTGGCTTTCAATTCATTTAAATAGAGATGAGCATGTAAAATTTTTTGGGCTTTGGCGTCGGGAAAATTTTAAAGAATGTTATATATTAGCAGGAATTATAATTGGAAATTGATTACTACCATCTCTATTTCTACCATCGCTACCATCGCTCGAAACGCTCCCATCTCCTAACCCAGCGAAGCGAAGCGCTCCTCTCTCCCCAGCGAAGTGAGCCCTCTCCTCACCCTGCGAAGCGCTCCCCTCCCCTCTCCTCATCCGGGTACGCTCCTCTCCCTTCGGACTCTTTAGTCTCTTTCTTCTGTGCATCTCTCTCCCTTCCCCCTCCCTTCGCACTCTTCAGTCTCTTCCTTATGTTCAATTTGTTGGTGTATATGTTCACTTTGTTCATTCATATGTTCAATTTGTTATTCTATATGTTCAATTTGTTTTGTTGCTTGTCAGATTTATGTGTTTATTTTATATCTCACTTTGTTAGTGTATATGTTCACTTTGTTCATTCATCTGTTCAATTTGTTATTTCTATGTGTTCAATTTGTTTTGTTGTTCCTCTCCTTTCTGTGTTTATTTTATGTCTCACTTTGTTGGTGTATATGTTCACTTTGTTCATTCATATGTTCAATTTGTTATTCTATATGTTCAATTTGTTTTCTTACTTGTCAGATTTATGTGTATATGTTCACTTTGTTCATTTATATGTTCAATTTGTTATTCTATATGTTCAATTTATTACTTCTATGTGTTCAATTTGTTTTGCTGTGCGTCAGAGTTCTGTGTTTATTTTATGTCTCACTTTGTTGGTGTATATGTTCACTTTGTTCATTCATATGTTCAATTTGTTTTCTTGCTTGTCAGAGGAAAGACAGAGAAGAGAAGAAAAGGCACGGGGGTAGAAGGAGAGTGAAGATGGACGGAGGGGAGTGTGGCAGAGAAGGGAAGAGAGGAGGTGGAGAAGATGAACGCGCTAGGGAAGGAGAGCGCGCGTGAGAGGAGAGAGCGGAAGGAGTGCGCGCGTGAGAGGAGAGGGAGCGGAAATTCTATTTTTGGTTAGCGATGGTAGCGATGGTATAAAACGCGATGGTGGTTATAATTCCTGTTTATAATTCGACGAATATACCATCTCAGCCATCGCTAAATACAAAGTGAACATATACAGTAAATAAGGTGAACATATAGACGATCTAAGTGGACACTTACAAACAAATAAGTGTTGTCATCACTTCTTCAGAAATTTACATGCATATTCAACTTATTTTCATTGAACTTATTTGTTTGTATGTGTTCACTTAGATAGTCTATATGTTCACTTTATTTGATGTATATGTTCACTTTATATTTAGCGATGGCACGGATGACAAAACTGCAGATGACAGTAATCAATTTCCATATATTACAAATACGATATATAGTGATTTTTGAAGTAGTCATAATATGCTCCACAATAAACTTTTCACTATTTCATGCTCGGCCTCTGTGCGACAAACATGGAACAGGATATGAATTAATCCGGTAAAAAAAAAAAAAAACCAAACAAACATTAAATGCCACGCGTGCAGTGCAACAAAATGGAGGAGATCTAAGTCATGTTTTAATTAACTGGTGTTGAAAAAAAAAAAAGCACATGGCATGTATTCTTCTCCCAATTCTTAAGCAAGTCCAAAGCAAAACTTTTTCTTTTCTTTCGCTTCGCTTCATTTCTAAGATTAAAGAAACGGACATTTGATGCTTTGTTTCCATCGGGGGAAAAAAAAGTTGTTTCATCAGGTCACGATCAATTAATACTTATCTTTTTACTATTTGTGTTTTGCTTTGCTTGCTATGTGGTGTTAGGAATTGTTACTTTATTCCGTTGCTAATTATAAATATCAAATAGTGGAATTGGGAATTGATATGCATTTTCTAAACCTCTTTCATAAATTCTGACTTGTTCATGGTAGCGATATAATAAAGGTTCCGTTTGGATGGGCCTAAAAATAAGAGAATAGCCATCTTCCTTATTCTTAACCATCCAAATTTATTATAAACAATCCAAACTCTTTACAAAGTTACACACTTCCCAATACTTCTTTTCTTTATTCCTCTTATTTCCACACCATCCAAACGGAGCCAAAGAAAAGAAAGCAAGCAAGCGAAATAGAGACCTGTTGGCTGGCTGTAATCAAGGAATTGAAGGAGGCAACTATATAGAGATATAGTTAAGGTACGTACTTCCAGCTCTCGAACAATAATATATTTGTTTGATATAAAGATGAATACAGTAATTAAAACATTTGAACATAGAATTGACTCGTAAGAAAATTACGTTCTGTCTTTCTTTCAGGATCAAGAATAGATTTAATTGGGTTTATCACCAATTTGGTAGAAGACCTGTGTACTTGGAAGAAAAGAAGGCAGCTTAGAGGCTCCGTTTGGATTCCAATATGGAAGAAGGGAAGAAGGAATAAAGAAATAAATTTATTATAAACAATTCAAACTCTTTACAAAATTATACACTTTCCAATACTTTTTTTCACTTCTTTTCTTCTTTCCTTCTTCCCACACCTTTTCCAAACGGAGCCAGAAAGAAGAAGAGAACTGCTAAGATCGCATAGCTAGGAAGCTGCTGAGGGTGGACGTAACTGTAAGGACGTTACAACGTAACTGCCGCAGCTGTTCCCACCTTATTTGAATGAATTAATGTGGTAAATTTTAGCGAAGAACTCGCACTTTTTGAACTTTGATTTATGGATTTATTCACAAAAAATCAGATGTGGGTAACATTAATTATTTATAACAAAACATAAAAATAATTGATGATTACTTGAGTTCTTGGATTAGGCAATTTTCACGATTTCGACACCAAATTCAATAATTAATTTGTTTGTTTTATAAGGAAAAACTAAAATTATATGTTGAGAATATATTACAGCTTAATTACAAATAAAACATACTGAAACCATAACTTGTTTAGCAATTGGCCGAAAGGTAATTAATAATAGTTGAAAACTGTACTTAAATTCCAAATAATAGTAGATGCTATATAAATATTACTTAAATATCTAATCGACTTTCAATTACTTAGATAAAAATCGGCATTAGTGACTTTCTAAGTAATTAAAATCCTGAATCTTGAAAGTGAGAAAAGAAAAATTGGAGTTTGTAATATGTTGCGAATGTCTGAGAAGGCAGTACGCAAACTCACCAAGTTTGATTATATTATCCGGATTTCAGTACCATCTATAAGTGAGAGAATAATGTATATCACAAATACGATATGAGTCCGTTTGGATGGGTGCAAGAATAAAAAAATAGTTTCTTCATATTTTCAAATTTATTATAAACAATTCAAACTCTTCACAAAATTATAAATTTTTCAATTCTTTTTTTCTTATTTTTTTATTCTCACACCATCCAAACGGAGGGATGGTGATTTTTAAAGTTGTCAGAAGATGTTTCACAATGAACTTCTCGATATTTCATGCTCGCCTCTGCACGACAAACATGGAAGGATATCTGGATATGAATTAATCCTTTCAAAAAAAAAACCAAACAAACATTAAATGTCATGCGTGTAGTGCCACGAAATGGAGGAGCTAAGTGATGTTGTAACTGGTGATCATGAGCACACCCACGAGACAAAAAAAATATAAATAAATACACATGGCATGTATTCTTCTCCCAATTCTTAAGCAAGTCCAAAGCAAAAACTTTTTCTTTTCTTTCGCTTCGCTTCATTTCTGAGATTAAAGAAACGGGCATTTAATTGTTGGTTTGTTTCCATCGGGAAAAAAAAAAGTTGCTTAATCAGGTCACGATCAATTAATAGTTTAATACTTATCTTTTTCTATTTGTGTTATGCTTTGCTTGTCATGTTGTGTTAGGAATTGTTGCTTTATTCCGCTGCTAATTATTAATATCAAATAGTGGAATTGGGAATTGATATGCATTTTATAAACCTCTTTCATAAATTCTGACTTGTTCATGGTAACGATATATAATAAAGGAAAGAAGGCAAGTAAGCAATATAGAGACCTGTTGGCTGGCTGTAATCAAGAAATTGAAGGAGGCAACTATATAGTTAAGGTATTTCCAGCTCTCCAACAATAATATATTTGTTTGATATAAAGATGGATACAGTAATTACAACATTTTTGTTTAATACAATAATATATATATGTATATTTTATATCTGAATATGGGAAGTTCGAGCCATGAATCTGGTTGCTTTGCTTGCTTTTATATATGGAATCATTTCCTAAATAATTAATTGCTAGCTAGGGTGTCAGTGTCACTCATCAACACTGAAATCTTAATTTAGACACGTACGTTCTAGGAACATGAGATACGTTAATTTGATAACTTTATACAGCTGAACCTGAGAATAAGAAAATTAAGAACATATATATCGATCGAATTTGCTAATAAGCAATTTGAATATAGGATTGGCTCATAAGCAAATGACATGATCTCTTTCTTCAGGATTGAGCATAGATTTTATTGTGTTATCACCAATTTGGTAGAAAAACCTGTAGATGGAAAGAAAGCTGCTTACAAAGAAGAAAACTGCTGAGATTTTTATTATGATTTTATTTATTTAATTATTTTCATTATTATTTATTTTTTTTTGAAGAAATGCCAGTAGGCTGAGAACTGCTAAGATCAGGAAGCTGCTGAGGGTGGTTATTAACAGTCATGGGAATTGAAATTTCCAGGTAAATTTTAGCAAGGACTCACACTTTTTGACCTTTCATTGATGGATTGATTCACAAAAACCAGATGTGGGTACATTTACCTATAGATAGATACGAGTATAAAAAACCATAAAATAAACACACCCTTTAGTAAAAATGGCACGTTAGCTATTCTCTCTCACTCTCTCTCTCTCTCTCTCTTTCTATATATATAGTTTTGCTATGGTGAGTTGCGATCAAAACTCCTAGATCTAGCTCAAAATGACTGATCCAAACCGTCCAATATGATCTCCCTATTGAAATCTCCATGCAGATCTAATTTTATATTTTTTTCAATTTTTTTTAATTATTTTTATAAAAATTTTAGAAAATCATTAATTTAATTAGTTCTGAACCGTTCAAAAACAACAATTTTTAAAAATTCGAAAAAAAATATTTAAAATTTTCAAAAAAAATTTAAAATTTGGTCTGTATGGAAATTTCAATTGAAAGATCATATTAGACGGTTTGGATCAATCATTTTTAACTAGATATAGAGAATTTTGATCACAACTTACCATAGCAAAACTATATATATATATGGATAATTAGTTATATACCCCTTAATTCTTTAATATTACATATTTACCCTCTAATCATATTAACTATGGGGCCGTTTGGATCGAAGTGGGAATTTGGAGAATTTGGGGAATTTCCTATTCCTAGGCATAAATTTATTATAAACAATCCAAACTCTTCACAAAGTTACATACTTCCCTATAAATTTATGCCTAGGAATAAGAAATTCTCCAAATTCTCCAAATTCCTAAGCGATCAAAACTGCCCCTATAATCTTATCTAATTGGAAATATACCCCTCAATTCTTTAATAGTGGAAATTTATCCTCTAATCATATCAACTATAGAAAAATATCCTTCTTTATATTGGAATTAATTTTTTAAATAATAAAAATAATTTTACAAAATTCGGACAAAAATGCCCCCTCAACTGACCTCTTTCCTCACATCCCATCTCTTCGTGCCTCCATTAATTCCTCGTTAAGGAATAATAAAAAATAAAATAAAATTTGATTTTTCAAATCATGGTCTCGCTTTTTTGCTCAAAGTTTATCTCAAACATTATTTAATCGAAATGATATCATGCTACGAGTGTAAGACAAACACATTTTTTTTCCCAATCTTTATTGCTTGAACCATCATGTGATAAGTTAAATACATTTTCATAGTGATGGATCTCGCATTCTCGCATCTACAAAATTGAAGAGAGTGATTTGAATCGAAAGCTTTTGATCTAAGTAGTTACCAAACATATTCCATGCACGACCTTTTTTTGCATTTTTTCTAGAGCAAAATGAGATAAGAGTAAAAGTCGAACAAACTATTACGTGCATTTATGCATAGAAGAGGTTAGACGGGTATTTTAGTCTGATTTTCTTAAAATTACTTTTTATATATAGTTATAAAATAACCAATTCATATAAAGAAGGGTAAATATCCATAACTGATATGATTAGAGAGGTATATATCTAATATTAAAGAATTGAAAGGTATATTTCCAATTTGATTAAATTAGAGGGGTATATAACTAATTATTCCATATATATTTATATATACGGCATTACCCCATAAATATATATGATGTTACCTTTTTATATTAACTATAATTAACTATATATATATATATATATATATATATTAGTCTAATTCCCATCCAATCACACGAGCAGGCCAGTCATACATTTGGCAGAGATAACAAACGAAACAACATGGTTGCAAAGCATTGAGGAATTAGAGAATTATATGGTAGAGGGCCTATCATCTAAAATTGCAGAATCCCATGCTAGGATTATCTGGAATGTGGGACTCGGTGACGGGTCAGGTTTATTAGATTTTATGTTGCGCATGTCTGAGAAGGCAGTACGCAAACTCACCAAGTTTGATTATATTATCCGGATTTCAGTACCATCTATAAGTGAGGGTTCTAGTTCTAGCAATGAGAAAAAAGTGAAAGCCGTAATGGCAATAGCAAATGAGTTAAAAATAATGGATGAGGATAGTAAACTCAGGAAATTAAAGAATGAACTAGACGAAGAGACTTATTTTACATATAAAATTAACAAGGCGAAAGAATCTGAGTTGGTTGAACAAATGAAAATTATAATCAATAAAAAATTGGCATTCAAGACATGTCTTGTAATAGTGGAAAATATCCTCCAACCCATTCATGACCCAGCAAATGATTGGTTACTTGATTCTGGACTTCCTGTGCCATGGAAATATGGAATTTTCAATTCATATTGGTTGATCTCAACTGCTTCAATTGATTGTCATGACCGGAGTAAAAACGAAACCACACTTTTTTTACAAAACCACTACATTTGTAATCTAAGCGAACTTATCGAACTTTATTGGCATCCCGCTGCAATAATGGAACTAGAATTGTTACATGTGGCCAAATCAATCTTATGCGATCCTCCTCAACAACTAACAATAGTCATGGATGTCGTGTGGAGTTGCTTGTTATATAGTCAACTGTACTCTACACGTGATCATGAGAAGAACACAAAAGAGGCGAGTTGTTCAAAAAACTACGTCCGTCAAAAAGAACTAGTCAACTTGTGGATCTCTGAAGGAATTTTCTCTCGAATACCAAAGGTTGCGCATATTACAATGTTCGAGAAAGGTGGTATTTTTGAAAAGTTAAAGGTTAAAGAAGAGGAGGTGAATGGCCAGCATGAACTAGGAACAAAGCATTTCAATTGGGAATTTGACGAAGAGAAACTTTTGAGGGCACTCTTATCTCATTCCTTGTTGTCCGAGCACAACTCTTCCAATGTTTATATCTTATCGTCCTCTTATGCTTCTTGTATAGTTCCCTTCGATCTGAGAGAACTACTTGCTGAAAAGATACCATGGCTCGTCAATAGATGGAAATTGATAGAACATACCTCGTACGAAGAGTGGGTCGATAAGAGTTGGCTATCCTTTTTTGATGGTAATGGTCGATGGATTAATATACATCCAACGCCAAATCTATCCACCACTCTTGTACTCCGAGGTTGCAATGAATTATCCAAATTTTCATTAGAAGCAATGTTCTCTTTGTTGAAAAATCTCCGTGTTCTTGACCTATCTTACACTTCCATAGAGCAAATACCATTTTCTCTCTCTAAAATGATAAACCTACGATTTCTCTCTCTAAGAGGCTGTAACCAACTGAAGACTCTCACTACTGACTTTTCTTCAAACTCCACTTCATCTCCATTTGGACCTTTAGAACATATAGAATTTTTGGATTTGGGTGAAACTTCTTTAAACACAGTACCTGATGATGTTGTAAAATCCAAAACTAAGCTTCATTATCTTGATTTTTCGTGTACACATATTACCTCTATGCCGTGTCTTTTCTTTCAAGACGTTTCTTCAAGTCTCAAAGAGCTCCTTTTTTTAGGTTGTACATTACTAGAGAGCCTTCCTTCCTCTTTGACAAATCTATTTAACCTTGAAACCTTCTCTCTTTCTGAATCACAACTCATTTCTCTTCCAATAGAGACTTTCGAGCTAATGCCAAAACTCCAAGATCTCAACCTTATAAATAACCGCCAGCTATGGTCATTGCCTAAGTTGGCTGGACATGCTAGTCTCAAATCTTTCAACCTGTCAGGATCACCCATTACCAATTTATCATTGCGTGCATGTCAATCATTGGAGACTGTATGCTTAAATGATCTCAACCAACTAGAAGAACTTGATCTTTCGGCTACCGCAATCAAAGAATTTCCAGTTTCCGTAATAGAGCTACGTCGGCTCAAACGGCTTGATCTATTGGTGCTCCCACAATTGAGAAGACTACCTTGGCACAAAATGCAACACATTCCAGAGGTATTCAATCTTGATCAATTCCAACGTGTTGGAGCTCGAATTTTCTTAACTGATTCAAAATTATTTTCTTGTTTTACATATGAAAATTGCGAGCACCTTGTAGAGGAAAAAGGATGTCTCCAATCCTTTCACATTTTAGTTTCTTCTTACAATAATACGAGAAGTAAGAAGGACGAAGAATGTATTGATTTTACGGAACATGAGTTTCAAAATATTAAGAAACCATCCTGCTATAAAGATATCCCGTTAATGGCAAGAACTTTCAAGCAACAGTTTCAACCAAGTCCCCTTCTCAAACGCCATATCGAAATCTTTTCTCCTAATCGATATCCCACTGGACTAAAGGGTATTTTGGAAGTTACCGAATCCTTATCACTGTGGGATGATGCTTTTATCTCCTCCCTCACTGATTTAAATAATAGATTTCCACAGTTGAAAGAATGCAAACTTAGAGAGTGCCATCATATGGATTCAATTTTCAAGGCCAATAAAAAAATCCAAGGAAACAAGTTACAAATAATATGGGCCTTTGACATCCAAAAGATGACAAGAATTTTAGACCAGCTAGGATCAAGTCCGTATTTTGTTAGTAGTGAGTTTGGAGCACTAAAACATGTACATTTAGAGAAATGTCCAAGATTAGAAAGCATCTTCCCAGGTCACGTGGAGCTTTCAAGTCTAGAAACACTATCAGTTCTAAACTGTGGCAACCTGAGATCAATCTTCTACTATCATGAAGTTCAAGATGAAAATCAGTTTCCAAGGCTTCACACCATGCAACTTCATGAGTTGCCAAACCTGTTGCATCTCTGTGAAAAACAGAGTGTACCGCTTCATATGAAAGAATGGAAAAAGTTTCACTTCCGAGGATGCTGGAACCTCCAATGGCTGCCTCTATTAGTGGGAGCACGCAGTGAGAAAGTGGAAGTTGATGGAGAAATGAGACAATGCGAGAAGCTCAGAGCTAGAATGCCCGATGATCAAATCTCCTGCTATTACTTCAAGTCTCCCCCTCCTCTTGCCTCCTTTAGAGAACATGTGAAGAACAAGATCTTTCTCAAGTACTAAGGTCAGTTGCTTACCTTAATTAATTTGCTGATTTAAGATTTGTTAGTATGCGTGTGTGTGTGTGTGTGCATGATGTTGCCTTAAATAATTTAAATTTGAAAATTTTGTTATTTTGTGTGCACTGTGTGATTATGAAGATGAAGAGTTCATGCGTCATGAACAGAGGAATGGATCTTGGCATGTGGCCGTGTGTGCATAACGCCATAACCCTTCTACATATATTGTTCATATACTATTTGTTTTATTTTAAATTTTATTATTTTTTGACAATATTTGCGAGTGATGTACGTACATAAATGTAGCTAGGCTTGCGCTTGAGTCATCTCTCTTTATTTATGCATATCATAACAATGAACGGTTTGTATGATTTGGTAGGTGTAAATATGTATATGTAAAATTTTTATGATTTGATGTTTGATGTGTACTTATTCCATTTAAAATTCCGAACGGAGTGTTCATTTCCTGCAAGAAGGATCGGGCCGGGCGTAAAGAGCTATTGGAGACTTGGAGTAGGCCGTTTGTGGCATCCAATGATCCAAAGCTCACTTTCCAGTTTCCACCATTCTTTCAGGTTGACTTTATCCTTATTATAATTACTAGTTTATTACCAATTAAAGGTTCTTATTAATATTGTTTATACTTACATGTACATACATGTAAGATATTTCCTTTAATTCTTCATTAATGAGTATTTGTACTTGTATCTTTTATTTCACGTGCATTTGGAGGAGGCACTAAGGATAGTTAAAGGTTTTCATTTGATTGTGGAATTTGACAAATTTTTTTTATGAATTAATTGACTCTATGTCATAGGAATATTTCATAAAAGGTGCTCGACCAGGAATGGTTAGCATATATAGGAGCAGCTTGCTAGCGCCCAAGTAGCTGTTTCCTTCTGTCTTGGTAGCTCCAATTAACCAAGAATCTATAGATAATAGAAAAGGTAATTAGCTGCTGTTTCTTTATGCCTCTCTACCTGTGAGTGTGAGGTCCTTCCTCTATATATATATATATGCTTGTTCAAGGTCGATTGAATCAATGTTCTTATACTTATTCAGGGTTGCATTTTGGTAAAAGATGAAGCTCACTGTAATTACAAGCTTTCCCATGCTGAGCTGGACAAATCTTAAGCGGCAATGGAGATAAATCATAAACAGAGCTTGTAATAATTATGCCGTTTCGTTAAATAAATCAGTTCGCTTAGATATACCATGCTCAGAGTTCAAAAGTCCTTCGGAAGATTTTTCATTTTTTATTTTTTATTTTTTTGGAACAAGTCCTTTTATAGTAGAAGATTAAAATAGATTAAATACATATCATTTAGCATCCGCTGTTTTGTTCGGAAGGATTGTTTGGTAAAAACTAAAAAGATTAGTGAAATCATTGAATCTTGTGTTTATATTTATTTATTTATTTATAACGGGATGGAGCAACCCCTCTCTCCCACGAAAGCGATTCAAATGGCGAAAACTAGAACTTGGATTGATTGATGTGCTCAAAGACTCCAACCGAGCTGCTCCTCTCTCTCAGGTTTATCTTTCCCGTTTCTCCTTCGGCAAAGATGCCGGCCCCAAAATTTCAAACCCTCCCTTAGCAAAGAATTCATTTCCAAAACCGCAACACCCCATTTCTTCTTTTGGCAAAGATGCCGACCCCAAAACCTCAAACCCCCCCATAGCAAAGATGTCGTTTCCAAAACCACAACAACCCATCCCATCTTTTGGTAAAGAGGCCGGACCCCAAACCCATAATCGCTCCACCTTTAAACCTTTTGAACTTAAATCCCGTAGAACCAACGTCAAATCCAGAATTGCTCCTTTACTTCCCACACCCCCTCTTTCTATTCTCTCCCTCAATCTTCTACATAGTCCTTCTATTCTGAAAATACTGGAAAGGTCAGTTCCCATGACCTTTTACCCGTTAGATGCAACTCCAATTAACTTGGACAAGGTTGAGGTTAATCAAAGCATTTCCAAGACACAGGGAGATTCGGTTTGGATCCCAGTGGTGCCTAAGAAAGCTCGTTCTTTCAATAATTGTTCTAAAGAAACTTTTAGCGCTTTGCTTGTCTCCAGAAAGAGGCATTTGATTAAAGAGAGGAAATGTTTCAACTGTTTGTTCAAAGGCCACTCGCGTTCTATGTGCAAACTCCCTATGAGATGCCTTGGTTGTAACAAGTTTGGCCATGCTATCAGAACCTGCTCGCTCTTCTGCGCAGCTAATCAAACTTCAAAATCCGAACTGCCTAGGGAAGAGCAGGTTTATGTTCCCTCTTCTTCAAGCTCAGGCTCAGAGCTCTTGCCAAGCTTTACCAACCACCCTCCAGTTCAGCAAGAAAATGGAGGGCTTGTGTCTTTACTTCGTTTTTGGAAACATAGAATTTCTTCCTTTCTTCGAGGAGACATTCATGTTATGTCAGATATGTATCCTCTCTTTCTATCTTTTGTTACTTCTTCGACAACGCCTTTTGTGTTATCAACCTTTAATGCTCCTATTATCTTGAGAGGATTTCATTCCTTTCCTTACTTTCAACCAGCTGGTCATTTAGTCCCTTTTTCCCATTCTCTTATGGATGATAGCCTTTCTAATAAAGTTGGTATGACGGTAGCTCCAACAATGCCAATCACGCCGTTTCAGCTTACAAATGAGTCAAACTCTCTCACTTTGAGTTGGATTGAATCAACTGATGATTATTCTTCACCTGGCTTTGATGTCCCTAATTGGGCCAATCAACAGGCCTCCTGTGACGAGAATTGGTCAGATGATTTTTCTGGAAGCCCGTTAGTTATTTCACCTCTTGCAATCCTCAGCCCACTGTTAAATGAACAAGGCTGTGATTTTTTATTGGACCAACCCAACACTGCTGACTCATTTGGCACCAAAGGATCTACTCTCAGAAGAAGTGAACGACTCAAGGATAAGTCCTCAGGACCCTACATCAGTGCTATAAACAAAGCACAGAAGGTCCAGTTCCAGTTTGCTGATGCCGCGCCGGCATAATTTAAAAAGGTTCATGAAAAAATTAAAAAACCTGTACCAGACTTCACCAAGATGAAGGGGCCAATTTCGAGAGAGCAAGCAGAAGCGGTGGTTATTGGTGCAGGGTTGGAGTTTACTGACGAGATGTTGGCCTTATTGGTTAAGGCTGGGGTGCTTCTCTGAGAGTAGCACTCTTCTCAACTCTGGATGTTTCTTTTTAAAATCTTTTCTATGTCTGCAAAGATTAAAATTCTTTGTTGGAATGTGAGGGGATTGAATGACAAAGACAAGAGGATTGCTATAAGACAAACAATTTCACTGGAAAAACCACATTTTGTTTGCTTTCAGGAGACGAAATGGGATAACATTAATGATATTTTGGTAAGAGAAGCTTGTGGTAGTAGATTGAAGGGTTATCTTTCTGTTGATGCTTTAGACTCAAGAGGAGGCATTCTAATAGCTTGGGATGAAAATTTGGTTTCTTTTAGTAATGCGTTGACTACCCATCATTCTCTCTCCATTGATTTTAATTTCAACTCAGATAACACCTCTCTTAGGCTGACGACAGTCTATGGGCCACCTACAAATGAGAACAAAGATGTCTTCATTACGAGTCTCCTTTCACTTTCTCCTGGATCAGATGTTCCTTGGATATTATGTGGTGATTTCAATATCATTACGAATCCTGTTGAGTCAACGGGTTATGAACATAGGAGATCTGATATAGATCTTTTCAATTATGTGCTCTCTAATCTTGAATTGATTGATCTTCATCTCACTGGAAGATCATTCACTTGGTCCAATAACAGAGATCGACCTACTTTTACAAGGCTTGATCGCTTCTTCATTAATCAAGCCTTATCTCTCAAATTTTCTAACATCCAACAAGAAGCTCTAGCAAATACTTCCTCGGATCACTCCCATATTCTTTGTTCATTAACAACTGAATTTCAAGGTTCAAATCTCTTTCGTTTTGAAAATTTCTTCTTAAAAATTCCTTCTTTCACGGACTTGGTTAGAAATTTTTGGTTCTCGCAACCGCTGGCTACTACTCCAGCTTTGCTCCATGACAAGCTTGGATTACTGGCCAAAGAAATCAGGCTTTGGTCTAAAGGAAGAACTTCTCTGGTTAAATCTCAAGCTCAAGTAATTCGTGATTTTCTACAATGGTGTGATACGGAGATGGAACACAGGCAACTCACAGATATTGAAAAATTAATTAAATGTCTTTTGAAGAAGAGGATGGTGGACATTTCGTTGTGGGAGGAAGAAATTTGGAAACAAAGGTCTTCTCTTAAATGGCGTTTGGAAGGAGACAGGAATACAAAGTTTTTTCGTGCAAGGGCTACAACAAATAAAAGGAAGAATTTTATTCAAAAATTAGAAACTCCTATTGGCACAGTGGTTGATCAGAAATCTAAAGGTTTGGCTTTTTTCAAGCACTTTTGCTCCTTGATGGGTTCTATTGTTCCTTGTACTATGCGGCCTGTTGACTGGACATTACTTTATGCACACTCACACAAAGAATTGCTTTTGGGTTTGGAAAGTCCAATCTCAGAGGAAGAAGTTTTACAAGCAATTAGAAATTGGCCTAACAATCCCTCTCCAGGTCCAGATGGCTTTACAGGAGACTTTTTTTATTTTTTTGCAGAAGAACTTGTTTCAGAGATCACAACTTCTTTGAACTTTGCTTTACAAATGGGCACACTCCATCCACTGAATGCGTCCCTAATCATTTTGATTCCTAAGATCGAGCATCCGTCTTCTCCGAAAGATTATAGACCAATCAGTATAGTTCACTCAATTCAGAGAATTTTGTCCAAAGTTTTGTCGAACAGGCTTAATCCTCTTTTATTGGACCTGATTTCTCCAAATCAAACAGGTTTTATGAAGGGAAGAAGCATAACAGAAAATTTCGCTTATGCTCAGGAATTGGTGAACTTTGCAACAAAATCAGAAACTCCTTTGGCTTTGTTTAAGGCAGATATCCATAAAGCGTTTGACACGCTAAACTGGGATTTTGTTTATGATGTCATGTTGGCTTTAGGTTTTCCACAGGTCTTTGCTCGCTGGATAAAATATTGTGTTTTGCAAGGAAGTTCAAGAGTGGTTGTCAACAGCCAAGCAGGTAAACCAATCACACTGAAACGAGGAGTTAGGCAAGGTGACCCAATGTCTCCATACATCTTCATAATAGCCTATGACTTTTTAGCAAGATGGTTTCAAAGGCTGGTGCATACTGGTGCTATTGCTATACCGTTTGAAGGAGTTTTCTCTAGTCTGTTTTATGCAGATGATTCTTTGTTATTTTTCAAGCCACATAATGACCAGGCAACACTGATTAAATTGGTATTGACTGTCTTTGGAAGCATTTCCGGTCTATGTATTAACCCGGAGAAATCTGACTTGGTTACAATACAAACAGACCCAAATGCTGCAATTCTTTTAGCAAATATCCTGGAGTGTAGATTGGGTTCATTCCCGATCTGTTATTTAGGATTACCATTGTCGGACCGACCATTGAAAAAAGAGGATTATAATCCACTCCTCTCTAAGTTTTACAAGAGATTAAATGGTTGGTCGTCTTCGCTGCTCTCGATTGCGGGTAGAATTGTTTTGATAAATTCATGCCTTTCCTCTCTCCCTGTTTATTTTATGTCAGTTTTTAAACTATCGGCTTGGGTCATTAAGGTTATAGATGCTCTCAGGAGATCCTTCTTGTGGCATGGGAGATACAACAATGAGCGAAAACTGATACTGATATCTTGGGACACAGTGATGAAACCAAAAAAACGGGGTGGTTTAGGAGTGTGTGATCTCAAAGCTTTCAATGGGGCATTACTCTCAAAGTGGCTTTGGAGATGGGTGTCAGATAAAAAATCTCTTTGGACCTCTCTAGTGGCAAACATTCAAAATTGTACTCTTTCGATGTATCCAATAGCAAGCAAAATTACTCACTTGCTGAGTGATTTTGTTCATTTTTTCTCGGTTGGTTTGCAAGTGAGGATGGGAGATGGGGCATCAACACTTTTTTGGCACCATAACTGGGGATATCAAATTATTAAATTCAACTTTGAAATTATCTTTTCTTTTGCCATAGATGAGAACATTTCTGTTCGAGATTTTTCTCTGAACATTTCAAATGTTTTGGCCATGTTCTCCCCTCTACTGTTGTCTTCTGCACAAGCCACACAGCAGTTGCACGTTCTACTTCAATTGACCAGCCCAACACTTTTATCCCTGAATCCAAGTGAAAAAGACATTTTTAGGTGGAATTTAAATAAAAAGAATGATGATTTCTCGACAAAGTCAGTTTATACCTTTTTGAAATCTCATCCTCAGCACAATTCTGAACTGTGCAAAATCTGGAAACTAAGAATTCCACCGAGATTCAAAGTCTTCTTATGGCGGATGCTACAAAATAAAATTGCAACCCTGGATACTCTGAAAAAAAGAGGTTGGTCTTTCCCGAATCGATGTCAGTTGTGCAAGGAAAATGAGGAGTCGGTGGACCATCTATTCAACTCATGCCCTTTCTATCTCTCTTTAAGTCATAAAATCTTTACTGTTGGAGGATATGTGCTACAGCCACTGGCAACACACTCTTCTATCCTATCTTTACCTTTTCTACAAGAATATCACAGGGATATCTATGCAACCATGTTTTTCATAGTGTGGAGAGAAAGATGTGATAAAATTTTTAGAGACTCCAAGAAGACTCCACAGGACTTGGTATTCGAAGTTTTGCAAGAGTGAAAACCGTTGAAAAGGCCTGGTTAATTTGTTGCTAAGCTTGATAGTCTCATCTCCTTTATTTTTCTTTTGTTTTATGCTTAATTTGTCCTAGCTTGGATCCTTTCTTTTTCTTTGTTTTTTGTTTTTTCGGTATTTTTGCTTAAGTCTTTAGCTGCTGGCTAAAGCGTTTGTACTTAATTTTTCATCAATATAAAGATAAGAGCTTTGACCCTTATTTTTCTTCAAAAAAAAAACATGATAAATAAATCTTTGTGTTTATATTTATATTGTTATATATATATCAAACCGTATGTTTTGCTCATGACCGCCTAAATTGTGCTACCGATGTGTTGACGAAGGATCGTTTAAAAAGGTTCGGGTTATCTTGAGAAATTCTTCAAATATGCCCAATTATTTGTTCAAGTTCCTGTGAGCAATATTTTTATAGGGGCTATTTGGATTCCTAAAGAATTTGAGGAATTTCATTTTTTTACCATAAATTTATTATAAACAATCCAAATTTTTCGCAAAATTATACAATTCCCAATAAATTTATTCCTAGAAATTGTAACTTTTTCAAATTTCTCAAATTCCTAAGCGATCCAAACGGCCTCATATTCTTTTTTTGCCGTCCTTGCTTTGTAGTTATTTAAAGGGAGATCATATCGGTGAAGTCTAAAGTCCAGCCCTTGAGGTTATTTCCCAATGGCTTGAGAACAAATAAGAATTTAAGCTCTCGAGAGAGATTATTTCCCAATTCTGTATAAAAAAATATGCATCTTACATTCTTACTTGTGGTCTTGTGGAGAAACACGGAAGGTGTTGAGTTGTTAATAAAGAAAAAATCAGGGTCTTATGTGAAAAGAGAAGTCCAAAATTTCTCATAAAACAACAGGCGAAACCCAACAGACAGGCGGGGCCCCCTCTCCGTCTCTCTTCCCCACTCCGCAACTCCGCTGTACAAGTAGAAGAGAAGAAAAGACACTCCTAGTCCTATGCCATATTGCCATGGTTCGTTAATCACCTCCTCTCTCTCTCTCTCTCTCTCTCTCTCTCTCTCTCTCTCTCTCTCTCTCTCTCTGATTTTGATCTGCGCTAAAAAAATTGAAGGCTTTTTCTCGTTTTGACAGTTCTCCATTGCGGCTATTAACGAGACAGACTCCGACAAACAGTGGGAACCCCTCGCACCTACGAAGGAAGCCCAGGTCAGGTCACACTTGCTACTCCTCTTCTCTTCTCTTCTCTTCTCTTCTCTTTTCTTTGTTCGTTTCTTTCAGTGAAAATTTGTTTCTTTCAGTGAATGACAAAATTGTTCTCGTTAATTCATAAACCCTAATGCAATGACGCCGCTTTATTTTTTTTCTTGAAAATTAAAATGCTTCAGTTATCCAACAGCTCTAGTTTTATATTAATAAATTCAGGAATTCTTTCTCTCTCAAAAGTACCATGAGGGCCTTCTCAAATTGCAAGAGAAAGATTTCACAAAAGCACGGCAATTGCTTGAAGATGTCCTGAAAGACCCACTCATATCTGATATTCAAGGAGATAATGGTGCTAGCGACCATCATTTGCGGCAGTTAAGGTTAGTAATTATTTGGTTTGTATTTTCTGTTCAGCAATTCAGAAGCTGATGGTATGCTTTAGCAGAATAATAATAACTGCTGGACAACACAATTTCCTCACTAGAGCATCACATTATGTCAATTGCTCCTTTAAGAGTGGCCTCTTTTCATAATAGGCTAAGTTGGTGAGTGTTCTAATTTTTAGGTGAATTTCATTTGCAATCACGGAATTCCAATAACTTTTGTAAGTTTTTAAGGCTTTCAAATTAAAACCTTGTGGGCTGAAAAAATGGTTCAGGTTTAATCATCCTCATTTGTAATTTCAGTACTGTTTATTTGGGGAAGTGTTCTACTGCCTTCAAATTTTTGTTTATTTAATGATAGAAGTAAAGCAAATTAGTAGTAAGCAAAAAAAAAGTTGTGATGAGAAAATAGGCTAATAGCAAAGTACTTTGTTATAGCTGTTAAAGTATGCCCAAGAGTACTGAAAGAAAGATCCAACAGTGTAACATTTTTTTACACTTTGCACCAAAGTAAATTTGTCACAGCTAACTAGCTATGAGCCTAAGAGAATTCGTTTACTGATTAGTCTGTGCTAATTCTTGGTCTCCTAGGTTTTTGTCTTTGAAGAACCTTGCAAGTGTATTCCTTCAGCTAGGACTCGACTATAATGAAAATGCAATGCAATGCTATCTTCAAGCAGTTGAACTTGACTGGGGTGATGTTGTTGTCTGGAACCAACTTGGCACACTGTCTTGCTCAATGGGTTCACTTGGCATGGCAAGGTGGGCTTTTGAGCAAGGACTCAGATGTAGCCCAACTAATTGTAAGCACCTATATTATGTTTTTTGTTTATTATTCCATTTTTCAAATCAATCAAGGAACTATATTTTCTAGTTTCACCATTTGCAGTAACAATGAAATCGGTCCCCTTTGTAAACATGGTAGTGTGATGGAATTGATTTGTGAGAATATGGGCAACACAACTGTCAAATAGTCTAATAGTACATGCCATTCTAGTGTGGTTACTTGGGTAAAGACTCAAGTACCTTCCATCTCATTGTTTGTTTTCCTTGGTGAGTATCTTAGTACAGTATGCAGGAACCTTAAAACTCTTAACTTCCAATCCTTGAACACTAGTAGAAGACATACAATTCCTATCAAGTGAACCTTAATGCTTTTATCAACTAAAAAGGAAGGACAGTCACAAACACACAAAACATGTCCACTCATAAGCAAATTACAGAGACGGCAGTCCTGTGACTTGTTAATTTGGGATAGGTAAACCTGTCAAATTGAACAAAAACTGTGGATTCATTATGAATCATGCTCTGATTCCTTATCTTCATGCAGGGATTTGCATGGAAAAACTCATGGAAGTATTAATTTCTATAGGAGATGAGGTCCAGTGTCTTGCTGTATCAAAACGTTTACTCGATAAGTGGCCTTCTCATTCCCGTGCCATGCATGTGAAGAATGCAATCGAGGGGACTGCTTTGGGACCTCACGGTTTTGACAAACTTGAGCCAGAGCATCCCAGATTGAAGTTTAAGAGAAAATCAGACTTGCCCAACAGTCCATCAAAAAGAATTAGACAGGTTATGATTTCAAATAGATGTTATGTGGTTAAATCCAAATTTTTTCACTGATAGAAGCATTGGGATGTCTATTTGACAATGTGTGCAATACTGAAATCTTGTGTTGCAGTTTGATTTTTTATGTGTTGTGGTGTTTTTGGGGTAAAAGTTGAAGCTGTCAAAGCATTGATAAAAACATTGTGAGAACAGTGCATATTTGTGTAACACATACTGCAAGTCAAATTGTTGCTAAAATTCTGAAAATTGAGTTCCAGGTCGACCTATTGTTGGTACAGTAATGTAAATAAATAAGTCATTGATAAGGGGATTGGGACAAGTTCGGACAAGCTTTCAATTTCTGGATTATGATGACATGTATATCAAAGATTTGAGTGATTTTTCTTTCATTTCAAAATTTGCATTTATTAAGACCATTGTCACTGATACACCAATTTGCTTTCACAGGATATTGAGGTGCAATTGACGGAGGCAACATGGTCGGCTCTTTTAGACAGAACCCTTAGCATCCTAACGTCAGCTGACATACATTCTTATTGCCGTCCAAAAGTTTATATAGATCAAGGTGTATCTAAAGAATCAGATGGCATGGACATCGGAACAATTGATAGTACTCCTTGCAACGAGCAGGAAGCGAGTGCTACTGACAAGGAGCAACAGTCTCAGGAGCGGCGTAGTACACGGCTTGAGAGGCTTAGGAGTCGAAAATCAGGGAAAGATGAATTTGAGCCAGGAAGGGATACAAATGTCATTTCCCAGAACCTAGAACAGTTCATACTTAAACATTCAACCAAAAAGGAGGTCGACTGTTCATGTCCTACCTTTCAAGTTCCTGATGTTTCAATGTACACAGCTGAGATCGAAGCCAATGATGTGAAGCAATTCATAGAACTTTTTCCAGAAAATTGCAATGCTGTTAAACTAGGTAATTTGTTGCTAGAGGAGTTTGCTGAGCTAGCACTCCCATATCGGGATTACTTTATTAAATTGCCCGAATTGGATAGGCTGACAAGACAGTGGGGTAAGGAGAGGTCCCAGTGTTGCCATATGTATCTTGCAGAGGTATGTTTCGACTTGGGATTAGATCCCAATAATAAGCTGAGGCGTGATGAGTTCCTCTCTGATTCAAATTACCATATTTGCAAGATCATTGAACATGTTGCCTCCAATCTCCCTGAATCTGTTATCAGAGAAGGCCAATTAAATGGCATGACCGCGGAGAATACCCCAAGGAATAAAGATAATAGTGAAGATGGTGATACTGTCATGAAGGAAGTGCCTAGTACTTCTGCAAACAAAGAAAGTGCTGATAAAAAAGATGATAACACTATTAACCAGGAAAGCGATGGCGGGATCTTGTCTTTCTGGGCCCGCTTTTATTGGATTTGTGGTTGCCTTTCTCTCTCATCAGGTGACAAAGGGAGAGCTTATGATGAGTTTAGCTGTGCCATCTCTCTTCTTAAAGGACCGGTCTTTTTACCTCACTGCATGAATGAGAGATTGCTAACTCTTGATAGGATAAATCGTGAACTAAATTCCATCAAGCTTGACTTTCTACTGAGGGATGAGAATGAACTAATTAAAAAGGTGCCACACACAGAGTGTATCAAGATGCTCCCTCCTCTCCTTTTCTCTACCAAGGATGTGAAGTTGGAAAATCGCAAGGATGTTGCACTGGAGGTATCTGCATTGGATCTGTTAATATCAGCATGTGAGAAGGAAGAGAAAATGAATTTAGATGTGTATTTTGAGTGTCACAATAGGAAGCTACAACTGTTGACAGCTGTTGCTGGTATGGATAAGATAACTGATATGGAAAATATAGGAAGTGTTAAACCAACGCGGATAGAAAGGATCGTTGGAGTTGTTAGAGATATAGAAAACAGCATGGGTCTGGTCAAATCATTTGTTGGCATGGGTGAATCCAGTGTAAGTTAATGTTCCTTTAGTTTGCAATGGATTTGATCATATCTGATTGTGTCTTTTCCGGTTTTTCATATTGCTTAATTATTTGAGAATGGCTAACATGCCATCGAGTCATTTTTCGAGATTTAAAATTCAAATGGTCAATCCGAGCTGTTTAAGTTGTTCTCCATATTGAAATATGATTGGAGACCAAATTTTATATTTTTTTCGAATTTTTTTGCTATTTATTATGATATTTTTAAAAAATATTATGATTAGAGTATTTCAGGCCCTCCAATTTGAAAATATCATAATAAATAGCAAAAAAATTTGAAAAAATGAAAAATTTGGTCTCGAAGGGTATTTCAATATTGTGATCAACTTGAACGGTTTGGATCTCGAAAAATGAGTCGATAGAAAATCGATGGCACGTGCCATCGATGGCTCGTTAGCCTCTCTCTCTCTCTCTCTCTCTATATATATATATATATATATATATATATATATATATATATATATATATATATATTTAATAACTTATTTATTTAACGAATTAATTATTATTTAAATGATTATTTATTTATTTTTTTGTTGTATTTTCTTATATCAAGTTATCTGAGTGTTTTTAAGCAAATAATCCAGCCCTTTGGTTTTTCATCAGATGCCTACTTCATTGAAAGAAACCTAATTGAGGCCAGTATATGGCCCATCATGTGTTTCAGACCTGTCTATAAAGTTCATGAATAGGAGAGGCAATGTGGGATGTGCATTATTAGTTATGATAATGCCAAAAGTATTGGTGAATATTTGTCACAGGAAGGTACAAGAACATTTATATTACCTCACTAATTGCAGTCTGCACAGGTAACTTTTACTTCTTTGGCATGCCTTGTTGCCGATACGCAATCTCTGCTCTTGACCGTTGTGCGTAGTTGCGTGAAGCTAATCCTTTCCAGAAGATCACTTATGAACAAAACAGAACAGATAGAGATTGCATGCCTTGTAGATGCAGTTATTACCTTTTGTAAGCTTCAGCACCTTGATCCATCTGTCACAATCAAGGCACAGGTAATGCCTGCTTCCTTTGAATTCGATAAGCTTAGTTTTTTTTTTTCTATAATGTGTTGTCTATGCGGCTTCGAAACATCGAAATATCATGTACACCCCTGTAACATCAGAATTAGCTCACATGTGCTTCATACTGCCATATATCATCCTCTATTTCTTTAAAGTTTCCGTGCTATTTTATTTTTTATTTTTTGGGGAGTGATATCAGAGATGGATTTTAATTTTTTATTGTGTTGTATGTTATATTTAGTCTCTTCTAAGCATATTCATGGTGCCTTTCATTTGGAGGGGTATTCGTCTTAAAATTGAGATTTTCAGGGGCTTGTGTGAAATCCCCCCTAAATTTTACTTTATGATATTGTCTTTTGTATGTTGGCCACAGGTTGATCTCATTGTGACGGTGCACGAGTTACTCTCAGAATATGGGCTTTGTTGTGCTGGTAAAGATAGTAAAGGCGAGGAAGGGGCGTTTCTGAAGTTCGCAATCAATTACCTTTTGGCTCTAAAATCTCTTCACTGTATGTTCTCTTTCAAAGACATCTAAAAAATTAAGATTGAAGTGATCCTTATGTTATGAGAGATTTGAACTTAATTATATGGTTTCAATGCAGGTGCAAATGGTGCGGAGGAAGATGCAGCTCATGATGAACACACTAAGGATGATGATGCAGAAGATAATGGTACCAAAATCCAGAATTTATTCATTGAATGAATGAAATACAACTATAATGAGAACCATACTTTTTTATGGAAACAGTAGTTACATTATGTGTATATATGTATTTCTTTTGGAGTGCAGAAATGGAGCTGGAATCATGTATAGATGGTGCCTTGGATCAGAGCTTCTTCTGCCTTTACGGGCTAAATATGAACCTAGATTCAACCAGTGAGGAGGACCTAGTGACTCATAAGAATACTAGTCATGGAGACTATCAAACCAAAGAGCAATGTGCTGATGTATTTCAGTATATATTACCCTATGCCAAGACATTGTCCGTGCGTATCTGTCTTATTCTTTTTCTGTCCTTATTTCTTACCATTTTTGGTGGGTCATCATTTCTTTTTCTAGTTCTATTGTCTGATAAGGTGCTGAATTAATTCTTTCTTTTGGACTAAGTAATAAACTAAGTATCAACATATCAGTAGAAACGTGAATTTATCAACTAAGTCCGAAGGTTTTATGAAGATGAAAATTAGAAAAAAAAAAAGAAGAAAAGATTAAATAGTGAAAAAGTACTATAAAATGAAATGCCTACTAATACCTGATCCTACTAAACCTACCAAGCTAAAAGAACCAAATGCTTGATTTTGGTCGTCTCAAATGACAATTTTAGCCCTTCTGGTCAACCTGTTCAAGTCCGGGCGAAGCTCGTTGGTCTTACCTTTCGGTAAGTACAATGGACCTTTTTTTTAAAAAAAAAAAAAAAAGGTCAGAGCCTTTTATCCCAAACAAGTTGGGGTAGGCTAGAAATGACATCCCAACCCCCGATCATTTCTGGTATATATGGCTTAGTTTTTACGCTGGCTCGCCAAGCCTATCGCAAGCATGCGGGCTTGAACCCTGGACCTATGAGAAGTCAGTCAGTGCTCTTACCACTTGATCTACTAGACCATAATGGACCTTTTTTATTTTCAAATAAAATTACCAACCAAAATGGACCTTTTTGTTATGGGTGATAGCAATTTCAAATTACTCTTCATGTTCTTGAGTTTTAACCTACTTTCATTATTCACATTTTTACACAGTTATTATAATTGTCATTTTTAGAGGTCTGGTTTAGTGAAAATGAGGAGGGTCCTTAGAGCAATTCGCAAACACTTTCTTCAGCCACCAGTAGAGGTGTTGGCTAGCAATGTCATCGATAAATTCTTAGATGGACCAGATTCATGCGAAAAAAAGCTCTTTGAAATATATGAATCTAAGGGAGGCACTGATGCTATCATGAATATCTTCTTCCCTGATGAGCAGAGCTCTGAGGAATTTAAAAAGCTATCTATCTCCAGGTTTGGTCCCTCTTCTTGATAGAGATCTTTGTTTCATTAGTAATAAATTTGAGTGCGTGAAACCAATGGCAATTACTGTCTTAGGCTAATGTTTGTTTATCCTTTTCATGAGAAGTAACCCTTCCGCTTCATTATGTAAAACAGCATAGAAAATTTTGTTTCCAAAAGAGCATAGAAAATTAAACCTCTGCTCTTGCGTTCTTATGAGAATGCCCAAACCACTCTTTTGTCCCTGATTATTTATCTCTACATGGATAGGAGAATGGCTAGTGCAATGACACTTACTTTCTACAAAAAAAAAGTGAGGAGCATATCTCGGCACACCTAACTTTACCAAAACCCTGAATTGGGTCTGTCTTTTATCTGTATTTTCAGCTATGTTATAATGTGGTTAATCCCAATGATGAAGGATAACCATTGCTAACTGTTCTTTCATGAATTGCAAGTTACAACTTTCACTACACGAAATCGTGGTCTAATTCTCTTTCTACTTTGTACATTTCAATTTTAGCTCAGAGCCATACTTGGAGGTGTATAGTAACCTTTACTACTTCATTGCTCAAGCTGAAGATACAAGTGCTACAGACAAATATGCTGGCTTTGTACTGAAAAAGGAAGGAGAAGAGTTTGTGGAACAGAATGCAAATCTCTTGAAGTATGATCTGCTGTACAATATTTTGCGGTTTAAGAGCTGGCAAAAGCTTGCAAACATATATGATGAGGTACTGCATAATTTATTTCTTTCATTCTTTGGGGATTGGATTTTAATTAGAATATGTGATTTTAGGTCTGAAGAGTTTAATTAATTGGTTTCATGATTTAATTAGATACTATGGTGCATGTGTCCATAACTGTTCTGAGGTTCTATTTATTTGTTTATACATATTTTTTAGAATATCTTTTGTGCTAGCAGGAGCTGATGCTAATTGGCCGTGTCATTGTAAAAATTAATTTGTGGGATTGGAGTGTTTATTAGTGGCTGCTTAAATTTTTGCGTGCGAATGTAATGATCGTATCAACCTGAATTGCAGGAAGTGGATCTGCTGTTGAATGATGGCAGTAAGCACATGAGCATATCTGATTGGAAAAAGAATTCTAGTCTGCATGAAAGGGTTCACACAGGGAGAAGGCACAGTAGGCGCTGCTTGCTGATGAGTTTGGCCCTAGCAAGTACTCCCGCTGATGAGGTACTGCTTTGTTATGAGCTTTTCTTTCAAATTCTTTGGTCTGAATTACGAAGAATAAGTAACACGCTATTATCTTGGCTTCTGTCTCAGAGTGAAATAAATGAGTTGCTGGCACTGGTGTATTACGACAGTGTACAAAATGTGGTGCCATTCTATGATCAAAGATCAGTGATACCCACCAAGGATGCTACATGGACAGAACATTGTCATTGTTCAATGAATCATTTTGAGAAAGCTTTTGCACTGAAGTATGTTCTCTCTACTGTTTCTTCTTCTTTTTTTTTTTTTTGGCCACAGACCCCAATACCTGCTTTTTCCTGAGAACCTTATGGTTAAAATTATATTTCATTTTAAACAACTTTTAGCATGTGAGCTGACTAAAATAATAAATTTAGAAAAATTAAATAATTATTTCAGTGTCCAAAGAGCTAATAAGACCAATTGTTTTGGTGAGTACACAGCTGGGTTTGTGGTATGGCTGTGCTGGGAAGAGGGGTTCGGGTTCAGTAGGTAATGCTGCATCTCTTTGCTATTCTGTAGATTCTCATAACATCTTTCTTCTTTAACTCAAATTATAGGCCTGAGTGGCTCCATGTGTTTTATCTTGGAAAGCTCTGTGAAAAGTTGGGGCACTCTCCTGTCAAAGCATTTTCATACTATGCCAAAGCTGGAGAACTAAATCCAACTGCTGTTGATCCTGTTTACAGACTTCACGCGTCACGTCTAAAGTTGCTTTATACTCAAGGGAGGCAATCTGATGCCATCCAGGTTCTTTCCTTTTCATATCTCAGTGTTCCTTACCAAGTTACCATTATGTAGCGAATTTCTTTCTAAATATATAAAATCCGGAAAAAAAAAAATTTAAGAAATATAAATCAACAGTGAATTACTCCTTGGTTCGATCAGTGGGATGCTACCAAGGTGAACCTCAGTAACATTTTTATAGTTGTGAATCTCAAATAAAAGGGGAAAAAAATCATTTTTACTGTTGACGCTTTATATGCAAGTGATTTTTTTTTTTGTTTTTTGTTTTGGTAGTTAATAAGCTAGGAGTAATGCTTGATACTATTCCTTGCTTTTGCTGTTTCTGTGTCGTGCATTAATTTATTGTTATCCAGATAGTAGCCGCTTATTCCTATAAAGGCTCAACCAAAGAGAGCATCTTAAGCATGCTTAATTGGAAAGAAGACGAACTGAACCCATTAAAAGAAGATGCTAGGAATTCACCGAAGGAGAAAGAAAGTATCGACCCTAAGTTATTGGACAAGGTTTGGCTTGTACTATATGACGACTGTATAGCAGCCTTAGGGAGATGTGTGGAGGGAGAACTGAAGCACTTCCACAAGGCAAGATACAAGATGGCTCAGGGGTTGCATAAACGAGGAGATCCAGGTGGATTAGAAAAAGCCAGAGACGAGCTTTCATTCTGCTTCAAGTCTTCAAGGTCTTCATTTACGGTGAACATGTGGGAAATTGATGGCACAGTTAAAAAGGGGAGGTGAGAGTTTCTCATTACAGGTCATTGCAGTATGCATAGTACAGTATCAAAATTAGGTTGTCATCTCTTCTTTTATAAGTAGTTCAAAAAGGAGAATTGTCAAAGAAAATGCTGCTACAAGTTTTCTTTATTAGTTATAAACTTATAATCTTAATAAGGTACCAAAAGTCTAAAACTGCTAGAGAAGTCAACCAATAGAATTCCATGGATAGGTAAAAGCTAATTTATTATGAACCAGAACTAAGTTGCATTCCAATCATTGCTATATAAAAAGTCCAAACAATAGAAGTTTTAATTGACTAATTTGGAATAGTCTTAAGCCAGAGGACTCGTTTAAGAGTGCCTTGCCCTAAAGCCTCCTGAAGATATTATGCAGCAGTGCATAGCCCAGTTCCCATTCTAAACCTGTGGCCATATTAGGTTGATGGATAGTGATTCACACTTGAGCTGGAACTTAACTCCTTTGCCCCAAATTGTTGGCTGGCTCACTTCAGCTTGAGTCGATATCCTTATCGAGCTGGAGCTGCACTTTTTTATTTTACTTCTGTGATATATGTGCTCGAAGAAAGATTTTACGGATTCCTTATGGTTCTTTTATGACAGGAGGAAGAATCCAAGTGTTAGTGGGAGCAAAAAGAACTTGGAGGTTAGCTTGTCAGAAAGTTCCCGCAAATTCATCAGCTGTATCAGAAAGTATATGCTCCTTTATTTGAACCTGTTGGAGAGAACTTGTGACCTGTCTACTCTGGAGAGGGCATACAACTATCTTCGTACTGATAAAAGGGTATCAATTATCTCAGTATATACATATTATAAATGTAATAGTGATGTTAAGTAGTGTATTTCTGTCTGGTATCTCAAATTAATTAAGACCAATCCAGTGTCAGTGACTTCCATGACCTAACTATGTAATAGTGATGTTATGTAGTGTACTTCAATGGCTTCCATGCTGTTGGCATCTACCTAACCATGACCTGCTGGACGCCCCTTTTGTAAACTGTCAAACCATAATTATTTTGTTTTGAAGTAGCATCTGGTTCTCTATGACTAGTACTTCAGCTACCCTTTTTTGCCTGTGTATTCAGTTAATCATACTAAAATAGTTTCATGTGCCCATAAAAATGTGAATCTATGAGAACTGTTGCCTGAGTAATCAGTTAATTGGTTGGTCTTCTTTGTTAGGGGTTTTTTTTAACACAAAATATGTATGTGACTCTTATTGACAGAAATTATTGGTAATATGCCATCTTTTATTATAATGAAAATAATTCTTCAATTCGAGAATTTCTATGCATTTTTCTAAACATGTGACATTTTACATAGACTCTAAACACACCATCTTCTCACACCTTTTCCAACCCAATTTAGTTAGAAAATATTCCAAAACTACTCAATATTCCTTGTTGTTATCTCTGAATAAATGAAGATAAAGAGGTTTATGTTGGGTACTGATTGAGGGGATAAGGAAAAAAGGGGATTTCTATGAATGTTTCTGATCTATTGAATTTAGGGAAGATGAGATATTATAACTCATCAATTTTCAGAGATATATTTGCTATTCTGATATTTTAAGGGGCACGTGAAATTATTCTAATTATATGATCCTGTGTCATGTTTTGCTGTTGATACAAGAAATCGTTTTGAATTCTGTTTTCATCTTAGCTATGTATCAAATGCAGCATAATATGCTGATATTGTTTTTGTGGTTGACTTTGATTGTATCAGTTCTATCTGTGTATAGTGGACTTGGTTCCTGTTGCATTAGGGAAATACATTCAAGTTCTTACTTCCACAATCCAAAATGCAAGTGACACTACTGCAGTTGAGCAGCTATTGGAGAAAATGTTCTCTGCTTTTATGGATCATGCAAGCACATGGGGCGATGTTGGCAGTCTACCTGAAGTTAATTGCCCCGAGCTATCAGAGACAAACCTGTTTGGGTAACTTACCAAACCATATTTGTATCCTTGAACAACTTTGATTGTGGATTAGGTAAAGTATTTATGGGTCTAATTGAGCTTTAACAGTCCAGTCAAGGTGGACAACAGGTATTCAGTCTGAAATCATGGCAGGGATACCTATTTTTTATTTGTATCAGGCAGGCAGTATAGTTACTCTTGGTTTAGCCTTGATTCTATAGCTTCTGAAAAATAGTTGCTGTTTGGCCCAGAGTCCGGTGATAATTCCTAGTATTGATTTACTCCTTGGCCAATCCTGGTGTGATGCCTGTTAGTTGTAATGCTCGCAATTCCTGTAATACTGCCTACTATTAATTTATTCCACAGCTAATACTAAGGATGATGCTTTGCGAGCTGTAATGCTTATGATATTTTATACTTATTGCTTATTGTTACAGTTATATTCACCAATTCATCCAGCTGCTAGAGAGTGATGTCCGACTGCATCAACTTGAAACCATAAATGAGAAAATTCGGAAGCGTTTCAAAAGCCCCAAACTTTCAAACCACCACCTCGCAAGAGTCTGCAAGCATGCTTCTCTCGCCTGGTGCCGTTGCCTTTTAATAAAACTTGCATCTATAACCCCTGTCCGTGATACAGCTGGGACCAACCTCACTATTGACTGTGTCCCCTCATCAGGAAATGATTTAGTGCTCTATGTCGATCTCCAGCCTGATGAGCTCCTGATGTCATCACCTGAGGGGCAAGAGAAGTCAAAAGGCCTTGACATGAACTTGTTTGAGAGTCTGTCTAGAATAAAAAATATGCAAATCTGGAAGGTGGCAGAAGAAAAAACGGAAGAGGCAGTTAGTTTGATGCGGTCTTGTTACAATTTCTACCGAGAGAGCTCTTGTGGGACATATCCTGCTGGTGTTAATATGTATACTGTTCTGGTACCTCAACCTGTTTTGACGAGTGATGGCATGCAAATACAAGTGCAACCTGTTCAAGATGTGGTGGGAAATCTGGACCTTAGCATCCCTAGAAAGCTTCTTTTGTGGGCTTACACTTTGGTTCATGGTCGGTATAGTAACATATCTATGGTTGTCAAATATTGTGAAGAAATGAAGGTAAAGGATTATACCTTGCATGTCTTTATAAATTTTGCATGCTCTTTGTGAAAAATTTGCTTGCTATTTAGTGAAATATTACTGAGTGCAGATAAGAACAAAAAAGGGGCTTCCAGCAATTACTAATACATCTTCTCCAGCTGCTTCACAACCTTCACCATCAACTATTGTCGCCAACACAACAGGTTCCCTTTCAGAATTGTGTGTTAAGGAAAAGTTGTCTTTGTATTCTTTCAATTAAAATTTAAATGCAGATGCACTTTTACTTTGAAGCAAGCTTTTAAATTTCAGTTTTTTCGGTATGACGGTCCAGGTCCCCATGTTATTTCGGTGTTATTTCGATGTTATAACGGCGATATAACGGTGTAGTGTTTTTTTCAAAGTTTGACACACATCAATTTTATAACTATCAACTTATATGTTTATACATCTCCAATACTCCATACAAATAGCATACGGCCATACCAAATTCAATATACTGCAGTGTACCAATATTGAGTAGCAGTAGCAGCTTGTACCAATTTAATAATAGTTCAATATTGAATGCAGAATTTAACAATAGTAGCAATAACAGCTTGTTATTTCGCCGAAATAACTGAAATAACGCGTTATATCGTCGAAATAACTGAAATAACGCGTTACGTCATTTTCTCAATTAAGACTGTAACGTTCATGCGGTTTGGCACAGAATACCGCTATTTCTATTATTTCGCCGTTATTTCGGAGAAATTTAGAAGCTTGCTTTGAAGTCTAATATAATTATTAAACATAGTTTTTTGCACATTATTTTGCAAAAGTGATAGCGTAGGAGTTGTTTGGTGAGCCTCAGTTGCTTGATCATAACATTAAATTATAAGTTATGTCAAACATTAATTAATATACCTGGAACTTCCTTTGATATCTAAATCTAGTTATTGGGGCCCTTGAGAGAATTTACTGCAACTTACCATTATTTTCAAAGTGTACATGATATTGTGGTTATTTGATTTTTTCAATTCACCTTACTGCTGCATGGTTTAGCAGGTATAGGTGGCAGCAAGGTAAAGGGAGACAAAGATGAGACGCGCGAAGCGGAAACAGTTGTCAAGCATACCGACGGGATGGAGGTAATAAATAAATTTTGCACTTTTTTTTGACATTATCTTGGTTTCAGGAATATCTGTTGTTCTGACCTTGAAAAAATGTGGCAAATGTAGATAACAACGACAGTGCTTCCAATGACTTCTGAACTGGCTAATCCTCAAACTTCAGTGTCAAATGTTGACACAAATACAGCAGGTTTACTTTAAAAATCTTTTGTGCAATTTATGTTCCTAATTTGAGTTTCTTTTTGAGAACATTACAAAAGGAACACACCATATTTAGTAGATTGACTAATCTAGGTTCTTTAGAAGCACAAAGCATCGATGTTTATTGCAGAGGGTTGGTTAAGATGGAAGATTTTTTCTTTTTTCTTTTTTTTAGTATTCTGGTACTTAAAGCAATTTTCAGTTAGGCATTACTGTAATTTATCTATTTATTGATTCAGTAGATACCTGTACCACTAAGGAAAAAGGAGAGACTGGTGAGATGCACGAACCCAAGTATGCTAAACAGTCAGAGGCTGTCAAATTGTGCATGGCACCTGTGCAGTTACAAAAGTGTGAATCGTCCAATGCAATTGAGAATACACAAGACGATTGTGGAGGGAACAAAAATAGCAATGCTAATTGAGTTTTAGATTTTATGCTTTATAGCATTCTGGTGTATATGTTTTGTACTTGATGGATTAATCGGCTAAACAGTCATTTTATAATTAGTTCTTTCGCCTTCTCTATTCTTGTTGATGTGCCTTTTGGACATAATAAATTAATAATTTGGTTCATCCGAAGAATTTTTATGGTGGTGCACCAACCACTCGTATGCCATTGGGGTGCATCACAAGCCAAAATGTTTGAATCCTTAATAAGCACAAATTTGCAGTGTTGCTTTTTTATCGAAATATTCTGCACATAGGATTTCACTTATTCGTAAGTTACCCATATTGGAAACATTTTTTATCCGACGGTAGTTAGAAGGGTGTTTCGGCCCCAAAGAAAACAAACATGAAAACAAAGCGTACAAATAACCCAAGTCATCAAGCCAATAACCAGAGAAAATTCATCATTACTTGTTATATTTAGGTAGTTGTGCAATTTATAAATGCGTGTAAAAGTGCAACTCGTTATCAGCAGCGAAAGATTTGGACGATTATTCCTAGTGAACACATGACAGGGGATCTACTAATTCAATTCTATCTACCGGAAACTTGTTCTTTGATCGATCTCTGAGAGCAGAGTTGTGTAGAAAAAAAGCCCAAAAAGGCCCAACTTGACATCCTCTCCGTGACAAGAACTTGTTCGCCAGTCCGTCCGAAAAGCAGTCAGTCCAGTCTAGGTGGTCAGATCGATCGGAAGAAGAAGAAGAAGAAGAAGCAGAAGCAAGAGAGAGGATGAAGTTCGTGATGGAGTTCGCGGAGAACCTGATCCTGCGGCTGATGGAGGATCCGAAGAGGCGCGACGAGGCGCAGAGGCAGCACATATACCGGATGAAGGAGCGCTGCGACAAGACCAAGGCCAACTGGAGCCTCCCTCTCCGCCCCTACGGCTTCTGGACCTTCGAACGCTTCAACGCCCAGCTCTCCTGGGACCCTCAGATCAGCCAGGCCCCCGGCCGCCGCGACCCCTACGACGACCTCCTCCTCCGCACTAACCTGCCCCAACCCCCCGCCGACAAATAACATCGTGAGCCTATCCCTCTGATATTCTCACTAGTTTGTTACTCTCACCAATCAAGAATTTTTGTAACTTGTGAACCTAGTTTGGCACTAACAGTCTGTTACCAGTGCACCCAACCAGGTCTTATATAAATTTTCAGTGCAGACCTGGATTGGTCCTGTAAACAATTATAATTTTATTGATTAGTTCTGCTAGTATTGGATTCTAATTTATTTGCTGTTTGGTAAAAGCAAAACCAATGCGAATCATGAATGGGGTTTATTGTTACTGAAGACCTTTGAGGGAGTAGTCTAACATGGCACTGGATAACTTCAATGTTATACCAGTGAAGGGTTATGTATGAATATTCGATTCGCATATTGAAAATATCTCTGTTCGTAGGTTGGAGCTGGTAACATCTCCTCATTAGTGTTTGGCTCAAATTTAGCGTATTTTCTCTAGAATCTGGTTTTTAATTTAATGTTGATTTTTTTTATTTTTTTGGTGGTAGACTTGTTTGGGATTAAAGGCTTTGTTGTTGTTTTGTAACCGGCCTGTAGACAAGTCTAATGTTAGACACAGAATGCATGCTGCTAATGAAAAATTGAAGAAAACCTAATCAATTTTCTACATGTCTCTTATCTTGCTTCTGATTCCTAGTTGTTGGTTTACTGTTTTCACAGGTAAAGACGTGACTGGCAGGAAAATAGACGGGACCTTCCTTCAAGTTCAGGTGTTCATGTAATAATTGTGGTTAAAATTTCTTTCTGCTGGCATTTTATCTTCGTGCTTTTTTGTATTTGTGATCACCTAATAGGATATTGTTTTTGAATATTTGGTCATGTATGTGCTGATAATATTGTCAGTAAACCATGCTTGCTTTCATTCAGCATTTTAATGAGGTCATTCATACACATTTGCTGGGAGTGAACTATTCCTTTTACATAGAATAATTCCGTTCACAGCCTAAACCATTTTCATTAAATCAAATAACTAAGTTTGGAAACCTTTTTTTTTCCCTTTGTATTTTATCTTTACTTGTTTAGGACAGATTGTGTTTTCTTGTTTTATTTGGGATATCTGGTGTCAGTTCTACATCATTGAATTGCAATCACTATTTTGTTACTTCTGTTGACAACTAGAGGATGTTGGGTCTTTATAATGATGAAAAGTGAGAACTTTTATTGGATTAATTTCTACCTTTTCTTGTTAATGAATGCTAGCATATGTTATAATTTGCTATGTGAATTTTGACGTATTATTTTGTTGTGAAGAATCAACATACACTTTTAACAATGATTTTCAAATATATTAAAAAATTAAATATAAGAAAGTAAATTCGTAAATATATTATTAGACATAAAATGGTTTGATGATTTTATTTAATGATATTTAAATAGTGTTTGGTGATGAAGGATCGGTAACTTAAGATTATTAAATATTCAGTTTATTTAATAAATGGCTATATATAGAGAGAAAGAGAGATTCTAAGTATTTATATAGGCATGATGTTTTCTTTATGTTGATTACTTCTATAATGTCAGATTTTAAAATTAAATTTTAATATTTGTTCTTTGCACAAAATGTTTATATTGGGTCCAATTTTTTACTTTATTCTCGAAAAAGCTCTTTTGTCCGGTGGGCTTATAAAGCGTAGAAAGAATCAAAAGATCAGGGAACAAAAACATTGGAGCTGTAACAGTTCATTTTAATCAACAGATGCCTAGGAGACTGATACATCGATCTTACAAAAAAGTTTTAATTCACCCAAGCTACATTCATCTATCGAACACCCACTACCAGGTGGCAGAGGAACTCCGATGTCTTAAAATAATAATATACTTTCTACTATTACTCGATGTGCAAAGGGAACATTTGGTGTTCTGTGTCTAATGATGTAAAGATACTGCAAAAGAAGAAATCAGGCAAGCCTTGCATTTTTCTCCTTGATTACACTTTGGGGCAGGCATTAACAAATAGAAGTCAGGAACCAGAGAACAGATAGGTGAAAATAAATCATGCAGTGTGGCACAAAGGGCGCGGAATAATAACTGAAAAGGCCCTCTTATATACAAAAGCCACTGAAATTGGTCCAAACGACTTGGATACCAGTAAACAAGTATGTTTAGTAGAATTGCACAAAACCCCCCAAGAAGGGACCCAATAAATCCAGTCATTCAAAAGTGAAACCCAAATTCCTAAATATCTACAAAACTCTTGCCAAGAGCCACCTCAAATGTCAAGGTGTGGATCATAATAGGATTCACTGAGACATGGTGACAAGATCTCTTCCTCGAGCATCTTTAAAACCCGGTTCATCGATGGACGCCTGTCAGGATTTGAGTCAGTGCACATGGCAGCTATGTCCAGTAGTGCTTCCACTGCCTCCACCTCCACATTGCTGCACCTCTCGTCCACTATTTCGTCCAACCGGTGCTCGCCTGTCAGTGTATTCAACTGAAAGAAGTAGTCGAAAGTTATTCATTAAGAAAATATTAGTAAATGAGGTGGGGGCTGGGTCTCCTTTCTGATTTTTATAGAGGAGAGATGGGGGGAAAATCACAGGGAGTACAATGTGCCTTCATACTCCAGAAAAATAAAGGACAAAATATTAAAAAAAAAACATAAAGAATAAATAAAACAATCATGACACAAGGATACTGGGCCTGACCACCATAATACTCACTTGGCACTATAGTTTAAAACAATCATGACACAATAAATAAAACAATCATCACAACGTTTCTCACCCATCCAACAATGTTTAATCCTTTTCTGAGGAAACTTGGATCTGTTGGTCTCTTTCCAGTAACTAACTCCAGCAAGAGAACTCCAAAGCTGTACACATCAGATTTCTCAGTTGCACGTCCATTTTGCAGGTACTCTACAATAGATCAGTAGAAAATTTATAATTACCCTTTGATTTGTAATATACAATAATAATGCATTAGGTGTTGTGCAAAGCACAAGCAAACCTGATCAACACAAGATAGAGAAGAGAAAAAAAAAAGATGGAGATGCATTGACAATGGCTTAAACAAATCAACCTTGACAATACATTCTTTAAATAAAATAAAAGTATTTTATAAAAAAAAATTAAGCCTTTTGATGAACGAATAAAACTTGCATCATCTTTTTTTTTATACACAATATATATAAAAGTATAAATCATGTCCCAATGTCAGGTTTCAAAACCAGAAGCTATTTTTGACGATTGTCAAGATTGTCAAATTAGTTTATTGTCAATGGTCCCTACCCAAAAAGAAATGAATTGTAACTAGCTGGAGGATACTTGCCTGGTGCCAAGTAACCAAATGTGCCAGCAACAACTGTGGTGACATGTGCATCTTCATCCACGAGTAATTTTGCAAGGCCAAAGTCTGACACATGCGGCTCGAGGCTTGGGTCAAGAAGAATATTGCTCGACTTGATATCTCTGTGCACTATTGCAGGAGAGCAGTCATGGTGCAGATAGGCCAGGCCTCGGGCCGAGCCTAGTGCAATCTTCATTCGTGCATTCCAGTTTAATGGTTGGTCCTCTTGTCCCCCCTCTGCAATTACAAAAATTTCAGCAATGGACACAGTAAAGATTAAATAACTATCAGCTTAAGCCTTTCATACAACTGATGGTAAAGAAGTATTCAATATGTCCATATAAGGTCAAACACTTTAAACAATATTTTGCATTTGTACTGGTGTGCTGGGAAGTTCTCAATATAAAACAACATTTTAAAAACAATATAACAGTAATTAATGATAATAACTATGTACCATGCAGGTATTTATCCAAACTGCCCAAGGCCAGAAAGTCGTAAATGAGGAGCTTTGCAGAAGGAAGTTTACAGTAGCCCCGCAGATTAACAAGATTTATATGCCTGATACTCCCCAATATCTCCAGCTCTTTTTCAAAATTCCAATCGCGCCCCTCCCGACCACGGTCGATCCTCTTTACAGCAAACATGTTGTTATCATCCATCACCATCTTGTAAACCGTACCAAATCCACCTGACCCAACCACATCATCTTCATCTAGTAGTTCAATTGTTTTTATTATCTCACTTGATGTGTAAGGGAGGTTCCCATGATAGGTTACAAGCTTAGCACCTATAAAACAATAAGAATCTCAAAAAAACACACATAAAGCAGTTGTCGTCACTGATGGTCCCAACCTCAGGTGCCATTACTGTACAGCCCTCACCAGGTCAATACAAGTAAAGCGCTGTTTGATTTTTATTTGTGTTTGTTTTTTAGTTATCGCTAGCTCGCTTTATTTTTAGTTTGGTACCAGTTAGCAGTTAGTCAGATTAATACTAGCTAGCCATCAGCATAACCTCCATTCTTAGTATTCTGATGGTATTTTTTGGATTCAAGTTTCATTTTTATGTATGGTCAAATGATTATTGAAGATTTATAAACTTAATAAATACTGAACTACATGTTTTGTAGTAGCTTGCTCTAGTACCAGAATATATTATCCTATCTGCAATATAATAAAATTAGGATGGCTTCTAAAACATACTTGCATCTTGGGCCAATTGCTTGTCCATTTTAACATATTTTCCACCAAAGTTTCTTTTTCTTGACAGCATGCAGATCCAAAGGAAAACTAACACTGCCACCAGTGCAACAGCCATTGTTGACATTGAGCCAATTATGAGGCCGTTGATGAAATGTGATGTTCTATTTGTCGCAATTGGTGAGACCCCTGAAATGTAGTATGATATAAGCATCAGTCTTGACAGATATATCCCTAGTTCTAATAGGCCTGTTTTCAACTGGCTGCACAGGTTGAGCTAGCTCGCAAAATGAAGTCAAGTTCAATTGAGCTGATAGGTCCAGGTTTGTGTGAAAATAGCGATCAAGCCAGGAAACAAAAGCAATTTTTTACTTAAATGAGAAATTTACACTGATTCCAAGTATCTCTTCTTTACCCAAGCCTAAATTGGACTTACAAGTAAATTAAGCCCAGCAAATTTTAATGTCAGACTCCTGCTTTTATGATTTGATTATGAAGTGATAGTTCTGGAACAAAAGTGAAATTTCAGGGGAATTTAGTAATATTTTTGCTTCTTTTTCCTTGTTCGCTTGTCATTTGGTAACTACCAGAGCAATAATGAGTATTATCAGCCAATACTGTGAAGCACTGAGTGCAATTTGAGAAATAACAACCATAACAAGCTGGAATGGTGATGGTTCAGGCAATCTCATTATAATCTGAAAGAGGTATTCAGTTTTAAAAAATATATCATAAACTTGCCTTCTGATGTGATAGATCCTGGATGTGGTAGAACAGCTGGGAAACCCAGAGTTCCTCTACAATCCTTCTGAATTGGCAATCCACATAGCTCCAAATTGCCAACAAACCTGGATTTATTATGGAAGGGATAAGTGTCATACTATTCCTACGAACACATTATGAAATAATATAAGCATATTTAACACATTCCCTATAAATGATGGTAAATGCAACAAATGCAATCTCCCAAAACTACTTATAAGAATACCCAGATATATTTTCTTCATCTATAAAAATGTACTTAATAAGAACATGGAATAAGTTTTGTTGACATCCGAGTTAAATCTTTCAATCCTGTAAATGACAACTTTTTGGTGCACATGAAATTTTAAGCAGCTTCAACTTTGGGGTTGATTTGTGAAATTAAAAAAAATTCTTCAATCAAGAGTCAACTTACGAGGTGCTCCTGAAAGTCGCAAGAACTCCCACATTTGGGATTTCACCAGAAAAGAAGTTGGTCGATAGATTTCTGAGAACACAAAAGTCCAATAAGAATAAAATGAAATATCAGCATGGAGAGAAAATATCAGGTATAATTCCCAAATGGAGCAGAAATTAAGTAGCCAAATTCTCACAGGAAACGCAGATTAGTTAGGCGGCCAATGGTTGGAGGTATTGTTCCTCTTAGCAAATTGCTTGAAAGATCCCTGTAATAAAAGCAATAAATTTAGTTATAAAAAAAACAAAAACTCAAAATTTGCAAAACATTGTGTTAAGCATACATACAAGATGGTCAGATGAGTGAGTTCACCAATCTCAGGAGGTATACCACCTTGCAAATAATTGGCTCTTAAATATCTTCACAAGTGAAAAACATCTGCATTACTTGATGATCGAAGTAAATGATAACTAAAATGTTATGAAGAAAAAGACTAAAAGAAGAAAACATACAATGCTTTTAACCCTGTACAGTTCTTGATTTCGGATGGAATGGAGCCATGTAAACTGTTTTGGTGTAAAGCCCTACAAAATGAAAGAAAAAAAAAATTAATTAACACATTGAAAATGAAAGGAAAATTTTTAAAATAGATAAATAAAAGAGAAAAGAAAGCCTTGCTCTTACAATCTTTGGAGTTTATGGAGCTTCCCAATGCTGGGGGATATAACGCCGCTTAGTTGCATATATGGCAAATTTCTACATCATGCACCCAAAGAAACAAAAGTAAAGAGAGGTCAATAAATTTTTCTTTTTACCCAAATTTATCATGTATTTGAAAACTAAATCTATATAAATTCCAAGATATCTATACATAAAGGAAGCATATATAGAAAAGGAGGAAAAGGAAATCACACCAAAGATTACAAGTAAAGCAATGCATTGTGTATGATTTGGGAAAAAGGAAAGAGGGTGAAAAAAAAAAGGGTTATTGAGAAAAAAAATTACATGGAACGAACTCTAAGGTCAGGAAAAGAACAAGAGACTCCAGTCCAGCCACATGGATTTGGGTCGGTTCTCTTCCAGCTGCTAAGCATCCGTTTTGTATCATTAAATGCCTCCTTTAACTCCATCAAAACCTCTCCTAAAACCCCAAAAACAAACCCACATTTTACAAAAAATGAACTCCAAATCTAAAAAAGGGAAAATTAAACATGATCAGATAAAGAAACAATACCATCTGGAGTTAAGGCAAAAGCTTCCATTGACAAAGAAGCAACAAGAGCTAAAATCCACCAAGGAATCAATCTCTCCATGGCTCAGTCTCTGTGCCACAGTGTGTGTGTGAGTGAGTGTGTGAGTGTGCGAGCAGAAGTGGTCGTGGTAAAAATGATAAAGGTAATAAAAGCGTTTGGTGGTGCCCCATTGTGGGAACTGTGCTTTTTAATTATGAAAGGACCAAAATGCAGAGAGGAGACGATCCATGGACCGGGTGCACGTAGTCCGATAGGTACTGATGCAGTGGGGTTGCGGTCTGAAAAGTCTGATCGAGGCACATTGAAGAGAGAGAAAGATTGTTGTGGAGAGAGAAGGAGAGGAAACAAGTTCCTTGGAGATCGTGCCTATAGCCGTTGCGTCGGAGATTTCAAAAGTGGGAGGGTGTGAGGTTTTTGGCTGCACCTGGTTTAGTATTAAATTATATGCTATTGACTTTTGCAGAAAGGAATAGATAAAAGTCTGATTTTTGTTTCAAAAGAGTCTTTCGCTTTAATTAATTGGGTGTGTTTGGATTAGCCATGAATAAGGAATAAGAATTAAAAATTTTCGGTATGCGTGTTTATTCAAATTCCTTATTCTTATATCATGATTTTGTTAGTATAAGAATAAGGACCCAAAAAATTTCAATGTTGTTTGGGTTGCACAAGAATAAAAATAAACACGCATATCGAAATTTCTTATTCTTATTCTTATTCGAGGCTCATCCAAACACACGTGTACTCTTAATGGAGTCATTATAAGAGGGGACATGTTTGCAGTATATCTTACATCCTCTTCGAAATTTAGAAATAAAGTTTTTTTATAAAGTCAAAACAAATTGACAATCGTGAATTTCATAGACTTCAATTTTGCTTCTCTTTTGTTTCAGTTTCCTTTATTTATTTCATTTCTTCTCTATTTTCATTATCTACCTGTTAGAGTTATGTCCTAGAAGTCAATAATTTAATGACTTAATTATTAGTTTATGTATGGGATGATATTTTATCATCTGTTCCTAGGTTTATTATTGACAGATTATTCAGGTTGAGAATCTGAATAGTAGATCTCTGTGGATCATTCTTTAGAATGACAATAATAAATCTAAACGGTCCATAATCTTGATAATTAACAAGGAACATTAATTATCATAAAAGATTAGTATGCAAGTTAAGTGATGATTAAGTTCTACTAATCATAGGTAAAGAGTTACCAACTTAGTTGCATATGTGTATGTTATGGAACATAGCACAGGACTTGACCCATCAAAATAAACATATGGATTGTGTTATGTGTCATTGTTTATTTCGTTGTGATTTTGGTTCTAAGTTTGAGATGTTTATCTTTTCCACATGAGGATAGGTTCAATAAATACTGTCTACCGCTGATTCCCGATAAGGGCTGCTATACGGACTTTATTTATGTTCTCTTGAATTGTGCGGGGAAAAGTTAATCATCAAGAAAACCGTATGTCCCTCATTAATTCACTTAGTGAGTGACGATATCTGTTTGGGCCCCTTGATGGAGATAGATTGTTTGCATGCAACTTTATACAATTATCTCTAGATCAAGAAACGTATAATCTGCAAGAATGACACATTCCTATCTTGGATTATACGATGATATCGTGAGACATAAGAATCAAAATAGAGAAACTGATTATTCTCTTATGCAGGATTGAAATATTGTAGCAGTACACTATTTATGTGAATTGGGAATCATAACGTGTTGCTAGATACCGCTTATGATTATTGGAATTAAATAGCGATTTAATTCCATGTCCAACATAGCATAAATCCTCAAAGGGTCACACATAATAAGGTGTTTAACCACACGTGCATTAATTATTTATTTGCAACAATTGGTTTTGCAAAATATGATAAGTTGATTAATTAATCGTATGCCGTTATGGACCGTTATGATTAATTAAGTCAAATAGATCATATAGAAATAATTTAATGCATTGACTAATTCCATATTAATTATTAAATAGTTAATAATTAATTATAATCAACACATTTAATTATTTGAGCTAATTGGGCTTTAAATTAATTGGTTAATTTAATGTCCAATGAAAGGTGCATTTAAATGGAAGAGTATTGGGCTCAACTCAACTTGAGGCCCAACCCATATATGGGGGTAGGTAGGTGCGGCTAGGGCAAGGGGCAAATTTGTCCATGAAAATTTGGATGAGAGCTAGGTTGAGTGGCCTATATAAAGGGGTGTTCTTTGGGAGCAAACCCCAAGCCTCCACACACCTCTCTCTCTCCTTCTCTCTTTGGCCGCACCTCACAAGGAAGAAAAGAAAATTTCAGAATTTTCTATTCCTCTTTCTCTCTTCCACACACCACCTAGCTCATGTGTTGAGCAAGCTTTTCCACTAAATTAATTGGAGAATTAAATAGAAAGGAAAAGCTTTGGAATTAGGCACAATTCTCTCAATTACTAGCATAATTGATTAGAGAAGGTGGTTAATTCCTTAGTGGACTCGAGGAGCACGGCGTGGAGGTTCTTGGAGAGCACGCCACCGACACCAACGCATTGGAACGAGCCTCTTGGTTGCGATACCAAGAGAGGTATACTTCCAATCCTTTTTCTCGTGTGTTTCAATGGCTTGTGTACTAGATCTTGTGTGTGCTATGTTTGCTTGGTTAATTAATTGGTAATTAGCATAAAAATGAAAATTAGCACACTTACTAACAGTGGTATCAGAGCACATGGTCGTACTTAAGCTATTTTAACACTTAATTAAGAGAAATTGGCTAATTAACGGATTAGTAGAGATGATGCGTTTGTTTGCTGTCTGGAAATGGTATTTTCTGTGTTGTTTCGCGTTTTTCGCTTTGATAAGTTCTCTGGAAGTTTTTTCCATCTACATGAAAGTTGTAGATCTGTGGATTGTGATTCTTTTGGCGTTAGATTCACATTTTTCTGAATTAGTATGGATTTACTGTGAATAAAATGGCGACAGTGCGCAGAACCAGTTTCTGCTCGTACTGTCCTGTTTTAATGGCTTGAAAGATTTATATTTTGAATATAAGTACCAGTGTTCTATGGCTAGAAATAAAGAGGACTTGAAGCTCTTTCTGAGCATGTATAACTTGTTGCATGAATCGGATTAATTAGTGGGTTTTCAAGTATGAAAAGGAAGATCTTGTCAGATCCAGTTTGTTGAGCAAATCGATTGTTCTAATAAACTGTACCAACTGAGAACTCCTTTAAAAATTTTGTTTAAATGGAGTTGTTCTATTTTGAGTTAGGATTCCAGGAAAATTAATTTCGTAATTTTTCGTGGATGTTTGGACCTTCAACTAGGTTAAAACCTTTCGATTGACAGTCTGTCCCAGTACAGAATTTGTTGATTGTTTAGGCTGTAACTTAATATTATTGAACTAAACTTGGTTGTTTTCTTTTCATGAATGGATAGCCTGTAGTCTAAACAAGTTTTTCTATGTATATTGTATATATAAAAACTGGATAGAAGGTGGTCTAACAGACCAAATGGTTGAGAGGATAAGCTGAAAATCTCATAACGGTGTTTCGTGCACTTGTAAGAGATTTGTCATTTTTGATTCTCCCAGATGGTTTAAGATCTCTTCTTGAAATTTTTACTGGTAATCACAATTATGATAAGGAGCTTAAGTAATTTATTTGAGAATTTTTGGAGACCGAAAACTGTTGTTTTTGTTGGATTCCATTAGTTACGTTTTTGGTAAATTACTGTTTTTCTAAGTATTCAAACTAGTTGAATTTAATTAGAAAACTCCTTGTTTGATCTCCTTTCTGTTATGGGATGTTGAAAGAACTTTCTAAATGAATTTAAACAAGTTTGGTTGTTTAAAATTGAGGATTTGTACACGGAATTTACTTATAGCAAACCATACGCAAAGATGCTTGAAAATCGTTAATTGGAAACAAAGTTCTTGTATGTGCTAACTTTGTTTTGTAGGTGGATAGTGGGTTTAGTATGGCTCAAGACTCAATGCCTTGTGGTTGTAAATGAATGCATGTGTGAATGTTTGTAATGCGGCCTTTGGTGCCATTAATTAATTTTTGATTAATTTTTTATGTAACTTGTGAGGCTTGCATGCCCCTAAGGATAGGAAGGGAATAGGATGTTTTCACATGTATTTTGCACCTTTATTTTATATAGGATTTAGATCCTTATAGAATTTAGTGGGAGGGCAAGGATTAGATTAGTTTTGCTCCATGGACGATGTGGCGAAACTAATGCAAGCGGGAGCCATACAAACCCACAACTATGAGATGCTTATATGTGATTGCTTGTGATTGCTATGAATTGTCATAGGCTAGGTATGGGTGTATGCTTACATGACCACCAAACAAGTGTCACTTAATTGATTGTCCCAAACAAAACATGATTAAGTTAAATCGCCCTCCTTCTCTCTATCCCCTTCTAACGTGTATGATCGTTCATTGATGCATTCTCGCCGACGCGGGACATCGTGTTCCATCATCCGTGTCGGGGTGTAAATCAGATTTACTAGGAGCAAATAGAGAAAGGTCACTTAACGATGTTTTCTAATCGGATTGGACATCGGGGCAAAGTTTGTGGATGTACATGTGATATTTCACAAACCAAGAATCATATGGAATGATTGGTTGGAGAACCTACCTTATCTAGTTGTTTTGGTGTCACGCCGACGCTAGCACCATCTCAACGAAAATAGGGATCTTGGAAAACCTACTATATTAGGGACATTAAATAAATATAGTGGGAGTTTTATTTGTTATAAATAAAACAATTGCATAAACTATATGACCTTAAATTGATTTTGTTATAGATGTTAAAATTGTTAATTTTGTTGCGATCAATCTTTGAAAATTAACAAACTCGTTTCTAAAAGTATTCACTTAAAGAAGTAATACCGATTCCTAAGACACGATCTTAGTGAAGAGAAATTTGAGTATGTCAATTCCCAAAACTTTCCTCAAACTACCCGAACGTAGCAACGCGATGATTAATTGACTTTTGGCGAAAAGTTATTCAATAAAGCGTATGCTTAATATCCTCATTTGAAATTTCTAGACCTTTGAATTAGCGAATTCATATGGACTAAAATTAACTCGTACGTTCTCATCCGCTTACTCAAGAAAGTGTTCTTGGAGAAAGTAGATATTAACTCCATCATTTATGATTGAGTATAAAGAATATGAGTTGACCAAGAGATTATTCTTTTAAAAGAAGTTATATGAATGTTTCATTAGCTTATAAATCGAAAGATTGAAGTAGCTAATTGATGACTAGAGATATTAATCTCCGATATCAAGGATTGTTGATATTGTCATTCGATCTCTTTGGAATTATGAAGGATATAATGTTACCTTTTTCGCACGCTGGTTAATGCAAAAAGGTGATTGATTAAGTATTCAAGAAATACTTCACCAATGTATGAGTTGAAATTTCGAGACTCTCATTGATGACCATGTGTCACATGAGATGTTTCATTTACCGTTTATGGGAGGCATTTGAAAGGTTGTCCGAAATACCATGATTATGACGATTAGAAATATTCTAATCCTAAAGTGTATTTGTCGTTCAAATCATCTCACTATCTCTAATTTACACTAGTAACTTGAGACTAGTTCATATGCTCGCATTTAACGAAATGTGTTGGCAATGAAGAATAAGAGAATGTTCGAGAGATATAAAGTAAACTCCGTATAGGAGATGACTTATTCATTTAAGTCATTACCATTGAATACGTAGAGTTATCTTTATTAAGAGTTTGTTTAGGAATTGAAGGTTGCATACCTTAATTCTAAAACCTCTCATAGCGTCTCCATTTCATATTTGATGATGGATAACTATGTTTAATAAAAGACAAGTTCTTTTATTATGAATTTGTTTATATGATTTCATGCATCTTGATGGAATTTGCTTGAAATAGATAAACAAGTTATGAATGACAAATAGGATGCGTAAGACTTGACATAAAGTATTTGACTTTCATGTTATATATATAACCGCTTAGTCACATATATAAACGAGAATCGCATTATGAGAGTCTACGTAACGTAGAGCTCGAAATTCAATTCGATTTCAAATCGATTGATATGCGAATCATGTTTGTTAAATGACAAAAGCGCCTTTAACCTACAAAGGTTTAAGGACAAGTGACTTGATTAGGACTTATACATATCGATGTATAAAGACCAATAAGTACTTGTGCAATGAAAGGTTGTTGATACTTTACTACTTAACCAACGATCATTGTAGATATTAACATATCTATTTGATAAGGTATAAGTATGAACCTTTTGACTAGTTCAAAGGAGTTCAAGTGTGAAGTTAAAAAGACCGTTCAAGGAAAAAGAAAAGTCTTACAATTAATCGTGGCAAATAAGTAGTTAAGTCATATGATTTGAAGTATTATCTAAAGAGTATGAAAATAGTTTCATAACTCACTCCATGAGGAACATTATGGAATAATGTGTCCAAGAATGGAGGTATCGAACAATATTTTGTATAGTTCGATCGAGAATAAATCAAATTGACTTATTCGACTCGTATTAGGGAATTATGTTTGAGGACAATATTGTTTACACTGAATGGTGTTCCATCAAAGTCTATTGAGGAAGGTTTCTTACGAGATTTTGATCTCTAAGTATAATACTTCTCGAGATTTGGTGTTGAGAAGCTTATTTCAAGTATTGTGGACTTGTAAGCTTAAACCAAATAAGACACTATATATTTGTAGGATGCTTTATATTAAAAGGCACTACTTCCACGAATATGATAAGAACAAAGTAGTTGTTGATAATCATAATGTAGTCTTGATGAATTGAAATTCTCAAGAAGAAGTAGTGGGAGTAAAGTGAGCATTAAAGGAGTTTATGCGTCACTACAAGAAGTACTCTTATGAGAAACTTGTCACTCCATACATGGTGCTTAGTGGGAGTTGAGCGGAACTTCATTCACAAGTTGTTTTGAAAAGAAGTTTAATAGTACGCTCCTTCCAATGAGGACTCAACCATATCACGAGTTGATGATGATTCGAGAAACTCATGGAATATATGAGGAGTCAAGAACTCGTTCAACAATTCATTGTGGAAATAGTTCATGAACCTCAAGTACCAGTCCTACAAAAGATCAACGAGAGTTGATTGTCTAAGCCGTTTGGTGCATTGGCTTCACGACATTCTCAAACTTAGCATATGAGAATCCGTTGATAAACAAGAAAAACGATGGAACGATCCGATTCCACATATATGGTTTGAATTCATATGATCTTTAAATAAAATCCATGTATAACAACAAGGTATAGACCTTGGTTGACGTTCATGAAGGAGCAATCCATCAAGAACGTTTTAGATCTTCAAAAGGAAAGATCGACATGGATAACAAATCGACTATGTACAAAGCGCGGCTTCTCGCTTGTAGCTATGTCTAAGTCGATGACTAGTTGACTACGTACAAAGCACAACCTCTTGCTTGTGGCTATGTAAAAGTCAATAAAGATCATTCTAGCAATAGTTGTATTTCATATATATTGATATATGGAAAAACACATAAAACCGCCTTCTTCGTATGAATGAAGGATGATGTTGTGCATTTGACACAAATCGAGGTTTTATGTATTGCTAAAAACATACGCATGCTTCAAGGATCCATAAATGGATTAAAGCAAGTGTTGTGGAGATTGGAATAAAAGTTTTGACAAGGAAGTCAAGGAGTTGAACTTCGTCAAAAGTATCTTGTATAAACAAGATATTCAGTGGGAGCATAATTGTATTACTTGTATTGTTCAAGATAACAATTCATTAAATTGGGAATAACATTAACATTAAGAAAATGAATATTGTCGAGATCTCTTTGGAGAATGCTTTCTCAAATGAGAACTTGGGCGAAATCACCTAATCCTAGGAAACAAAATCTATAAAGATAGATTATGATGGATGTTAGGTTTGAGCAAATATGCATATATTGACGAAGTGTTCTAGAAACACGAAAGTTACACTCCAAGAAAGGATGTCTAACTATACGTCATATGGCATGACTTGAGTGTTTTAACTCGGTCTATTGCAACTCGATTCAAGAAAGTGCATGAAATAGTTCAAGCATTCCTTCATTATGAGTTTCATTGTGTACGCCATATTTATGCATATGCCCCAATGTGTAGTATCCAAAAGATATGACAAACAGTTGTCGAATGGATACAAGAGAGACACATTAGGACGATAGTCAAGGATATCCTCGAGTACCTTATGAGAAAGAGTGATATAATGTTTCATCTCTTAAAAGGAGCTCGTGTAAGTTAATTACACTAATGCTAGTTTTTCGAAAGATTGATATAATCACAGTTGAACTACGTATTTTGCTAAAAGGTGGTGTTGTAAATTTAGAAGGTGTTCTAAATGGAATATTACAACCGTTTCCGTCACCAAAGCAAAATACATAGCAACTTGTGAAGCAATAAAAGAAGTTTATTTCGGATCGATTTCTTAGTTGAGTTATTATGGTTCTAAGCATCTCGAACCATAACTTACTCCTAAGAGCCCAATGTTACATTGGAGATTCAAATATGATCTATAACGATATCACTTGATATCATATGATGGTGATCAAGAATATATATAGGAGTATATATATATATAGTCAAACAATTTTTGGATAGGTTCGCGAACACAGCGAACACTCTAGCACGACCTCTACCTTGAGCAGTATACGAGATGCAGTTATGCATCCATACGTGGTGGACGTATGAGTAACTAGCTATAAGCGTATTATTTATTTTGAGGTCCGAGACATGTATATATGTAGATATATGACATTGTTCTCAATTCTTCGTTGGCTAGAAGTCACTACTGATTGACTCTAGGCCAAGTGGGAGATTGTTAGAGTTATGTCCTAGAAGTCAATAATTTAATGACTTAATTATTAGTTTATGTATGGGATGATATTTTATCATCTGTTCCTAGGTTTATTATTGACAGATTATTCAGGTTGAGGATCTGAATAGTAGATCTCTGTGGATCATTCTTTAGAATGACAATAATAAATCTAAACGGTCCATAATCTTGATAATTAACAAGGAACATTAATTATCATAAAAGATTAGTATGCAAGTTAAGTGATGATTAAGTTCTACTAATCATAGGTAAAGAGTTACCAACTTAGTTGCATATGTGTATGTTATGGAACATAGCACAGGACTTGACCCATCAAAATAAACATATGGATTGTGTTATGTGTCATTGTTTATTTCGTTGTGATTTTGGTTCTAAGTTTGAGATGTTTATCTTTTCCACATGAGGATAGGTTCAATAAATACTGTCTACCGCTGATTCCCGATAAGGGCTGCTATACGGACTTTATTTATGTTCTCTTGAATTGTGCGGGGAAAAGTTAATCATCAAGAAAACCGTATGTCCCTCATTAATTCACTTAGTGAGTGACGATATCTGTTTGGGCCCCTTGATGGAGATAGATTGTTTGCATGCAACTTTATACAATTATCTCTAGATCAAGAAACGTATAATCTGCAAGAATGACACATTCCTATCTTGGATTATACGATGATATCGTGAGACATAAGAATCAAAATAGAGAAACTGATTATTCTCTTATGCAGGATTGAAATATTGTAGCAGTACACTATTTATGTGAATTGGGAATCATAACGTGTTGCTAGATACCGCTTATGATTATTGGAATTAAATAGCGATTTAATTCCATGTCCAACATAGCATAAATCCTCAAAGGGTCACACATAATAAGGTGTTTAACCACACGTGCATTAATTATTTATTTGCAACAATTGGTTTTGCAAAATATGATAAGTTGATTAATTAATCGTATGCCGTTATGGACCGTTATGATTAATTAAGTCAAATAGATCATATAGAAATAATTTAATGCATTGACTAATTCCATATTAATTATTAAATAGTTAATAATTAATTATAATCAACACATTTAATTATTTGAGCTAATTGGGCTTTAAATTAATTGGTTAATTTAATGTCCAATGAAAGGTGCATTTAAATGGAAGAGTATTGGGCTCAACTCAACTTGAGGCCCAACCCATATATGGGGGTAGGTAGGTGCGGCTAGGGCAAGGGGCAAATTTGTCCATGAAAATTTGGATGAGAGCTAGGTTGAGTGGCCTATATAAAGGGGTGTTCTTTGGGAGCAAACCCCAAGCCTCCACACACCTCTCTCTCTCCTTCTCTCTTTGGCCGCACCTCACAAGGAAGAAAAGAAAATTTCAGAATTTTCTATTCCTCTTTCTCTCTTCCACACACCACCTAGCTCATGTGTTGAGCAAGCTTTTCCACTAAATTAATTGGAGAATTAAATAGAAAGGAAAAGCTTTGGAATTAGGCACAATTCTCTCAATTACTAGCATAATTGATTAGAGAAGGTGGTTAATTCCTTAGTGGACTCGAGGAGCACGGCGTGGAGGTTCTTGGAGAGCACGCCACCGACACCAACGCATTGGAACGAGCCTCTTGGTTGCGATACCAAGAGAGGTATACTTCCAATCCTTTTTCTCGTGTGTTTCAATGGCTTGTGTACTAGATCTTGTGTGTGCTATGTTTGCTTGGTTAATTAATTGGTAATTAGCATAAAAATGAAAATTAGCACACTTACTAACACTACCAACAATAAAATATAGATCATTAATTCTGATCTTAAAAACTACGGTTTATGTTTTTATCTTAAAAACATAAACCGTAGCCATTATAATCTTAAAAAATTAAATTTTATCATGTTGGACAAGTGTATGTGTCATATATATTTGACACTAGCCACTCCTAAAAAAAATAGAAGTTGAAGGAATGGTGCAATAGTATATGTAAAGTGACCACATTATCATTTTGGCTATGTTTGGTAGAGAATAAAAGAGGAATAAGATTCTTAATTCACTTTTAATCTCCCAAACATAGAGAAAAATGGAGGACTAGTGTGGAGTAACGACCAAAATAAGAGGAGTAAATTGCTGCTCCAGGATAGGTGGTGTAAATTTAATCCGTGGAGTAACTCCCCAATAGCGGATCCCACACATATTTCTTTCTAGTACATACCCTCGTTTTATAATCAACAAAAACTGATTTGAGGGTAGTTTGTGTTAGTTAATGTGTAATTTTGAATTTTAGTGCTAATTAGAATTAATTTAGCCATCAAAACATCACACACAAACGGATCTTGCACATAAGCTAATTTACACAAGAGAAAAGAGGTGGAATTTTACCTCTCTTGGTATAGCAACCAAGAGGCTCGTTCCAACGGCTTAGAAGTCGGTGGGGAGCCCTCCATGCGCCTCCTCCTAATCGGCCTCGAGTCCACCAAAGAATTTGGCCATGTCCCAAATCTTGTGCTAGCAAGAGAAAGGAGATAGCTAATCCTTTTTGCCATTCTTCAAGTAATTCTAGCAAGTAATCTTTTGGAATAGCTATTCTCAACACATGAGACCTATAGAAATGCAAGAGAGAGAGAGACCTTCAAGGGAGAATCAAAATTCTGCCTATGGAGGTGGTGGCGGCTAGAGAGAAAGAAATGAGGTAAGGAGAAAAGGTTAGATTTTGCTTCTTTAAGTGGTCCTTATATAGACCACTCTCCACCAACCTTTCTTTGACCTTTTTACCCCTCTAAGACCGGCCATAAAGTTGGGCCAAAAGGGCCACTCCACTTATTTGTTTAATCTCTCTTAGTCCATATTAAATCAATTATTTAATAGGCCTTTCAAGTTGCATTCAATTTAGGCTCAAATAGACTATTAAATTAAAAGCATATACTTTAATTTAATTCGCTTAATTAAATTAAAGTGCGATGAATAAAATTAATTATCAATATATTCATAATCATTTTAGGATTAGCATGTACATTAATTTATTTCTATATGATCCATTTGACTTAATTAATTATAACGGTTCGCACCGGTATATAATTAATTAATCAACTCATCATATTTCCACAGTACTCGCTGCTGCGAATAAATAAATAATGCACGTATGGTCAAAGTCCTATTTGTGTGACCCTTTGAGGATTTATGCTAATTTGGATATGGAATTAAATCGCTATTTAATTCCAATAATCATAAGCGGTATCTAGCAACACGTTATGATTCCCAATTCGCATAAATAGTGTACTGCTACAATATTTCAATCCTGCATAAGAGAATAAAAGTATTTCTCTATTTTGATTCTTATGTCTCACGATATCATCGTATAATTCAAGATAGGAATGTGTCATTCTTTCAGATTATACGTTTCTTGATCTAGAGTTGATCGCTTAGTTGCGCGCATACGATCCAACTCCATCAAGGGGCCCAAACAGATATCGTCACTCACTAAGTGAATTAATGAGGGACATACGGTTTTCTTGATGATTAGCTTTTCCCCGCACAATTCAAGAGAACATAAATAAAATCCGTATAGCAACTTTTATCGGAAATCAGCGGTAGACAATATTTATTGAACCTATCCTCAAGTGGAAAAGATAATCATCTCAAACTTAGAACCAAAATCATAACGAAATAAATAATGACACATAACACAATCCATATATTTATTTCGTTGGGTCAAGTCCTGTACTACGTTTCATAACATATACATATGCAATTAAGTTGGTAACTCTTTACCTATGATTTGTAGAACTTAATCATCACTTAACTTGCATACTAATCTTATAAGATAATTAATGTTGCTTGTGAATTATCAAGATTATGGACCGTTTGAATTTATTATTGTCATTCTAAAGAATGATCCACAGAGATCTACAATTCAGATCCTCAACCTGAATGATCTGTCAATAATAAATCTAGGAACATATGATAAAATATCATCCATAACATAAACTAATATTTAAGTCATTAAATTATTGACTTCTAGTACATAACTCCAACAGTTTGGTCATTTTATAATCAACAATTATGTAATATTTTTATATCCTAACTTACTCCTCACTTAATTTTCTATTTTTTCATACCAAACATGATTGTAATGTGTGGAGTAAAAAGACTTAACTACTTAATCCTTCCTAACTTTAATCTTCTTAACTTTAATCCTTCTTAACTTTAATATAGGTTACATTTTTTTTCTCTCCCATTTCATCACCCCCGCCTCCCACCGTCCGAAGCATAGCTATGTACAAATTCAACTTTTTATTTAATAAATTATGTTTGTATAACTACGTGTAATGATGTACATTAATACCTAACACTACTTCACTATTTTCGATGATAGAAGTCTAAAAGCATTTGATAATAGTCAACCGAAAGTTGAACCCAGTTGACAATTTTATCAACAACAATAAATTATGAGATTAAACATGACGTTATTGATACCTTAGAAAGTAGTGATTATATATAGTTTAATAATGAAGTTAAAGGATTTGAAAAATTGTAAAAAAAAATGATTATACTACATCATATTTTGCCATACATAATTTAAAGTCAAATGTCCAAATATTTAATGTTATGCATGTGGTCCATCCTTCTCAAAAGACCCTTTTCTTAAAATGTGTCCAACACTGTCACGTGCCATTCTTGAGTGAGGTAAAACAAATCCAAATTCTCTCTTGTAGTCTTGTTTATGTCGGATCCATAAAAATACTATACCCCACATGTCATTAGCTCTGTCAAAGTTTTTCTTTAAAAAAATAACTCTGCTCAATCGAACCATTCCAACGGCTTATACAAGCTACAGAGGAGCAAGACTTTCAAATAATACAATAGATGATAATGATAAATGTTGAATACCAAAGTATTTAGCATGTCTCTTCTTACTTTATTTCTCTTCTTGGAAAAGTTTTTTCACAATTTTATTTCTAAAATTTAATTTTTAAGGAGGCCGTAAATTTATAGTGTTGTGTACTGGCCAGACATATCAATAGCGAACGATGACATTTTCACACCTTTTGCGCTTAAAAAAAGCATTTTATACCCATTCTGTCATTTTCGCGAAGATAAAATGTCACTTTTACGTAACTCGATAGGTTCCAAAAATAATATATAAATAAAAACTGAAAAAGATAATATTGAATGTTAAAATAGGCGTACATCTTTAATTTTAGTCATGTTAAATTAGACTATTAATTAGCCAAAAATATATTTGTAGTAAAATATATAACTTCAAAATCAGTATAATAGTTACGACCGGATATTAGAAACGAAGTGTACACCAACAATTAATTTTACAAATAAAAGTCTATAAGGTTGATTAAATCTACACAAACTCCACTAAGTCCAAAGCAAAATCTGATTAGTTGAACAGTCACACGCAAATTATATAATGTTCGAATATACATATTGTACTACAATAATTTTAAATAAAAATGTAAATAGGACCAGAAGAATATTAAAATTATTTTCTGAGTATAGTCAGAGCTAGAAAATATTTACATCAGCAGAGTATTAAAGGCCCCGTTTGTTTGTGAGTTAAAGGGTGCATAACTTAAGTTATGCATTCTTTAGTCACCAAACACCTTTTACATAAAATGTCTTAAGTTATGCACGGGTCTCTTTTTTTTTCCAACAATACACCTTAGAAATATTTAATAATTAACAAATAATTAATAATAATTAATAAACAATAATATTTAATAAGTAATAATAACTATTAAAAATCATAATTAATAATAATTAAGTAATTGAAAATAATTAATAAATAGTATATTTATTATTAAATAATTAATAATATTTCATAATAATAAAATAATTTCTTATTATCATTAATAATTAATTTTTATAATTATTAGTAATTAACAAATAATTAATATTAATAAATAAATAAATAATATTTAATAAGTAACAATAATTAATAAAAATCATAATTAATAATAAAGATTAATTATTATAATTAATAATAATAATGATTTCAGAATAATATTTAATTAAAAATAATTATTAATATTTCATAATAATAAAATAATTTATTATCATCACTAATAATTAATTTTTATAATAATTAATAATTAACAATAATTTTAATACTAATTCAAATTAAATAATCCAAATATAAGGACATTTTAGTGTTTTGACATGAATAAATGCATGTATTAAGGTCCCGTTTGTTTGCGACTTAAAGGGTGCATAACTTAAGTTATGCATCCTTAAGGCATCAAACATCTCTTACATGAGATGCCTTAAGGTTACATAAGTTATGCACCCATCATCTTTAACCTTTTTTCCAACAATACCCCTTAGAAATAATTAATAATAATATTTAATAATTAACAAATAATTAATAATATATGATTTTTAATAATTATTGTTACTTATTATTATTATTAATTAATATTTATTATTTGTTAATTATTAATGATAATAAGAAATCATTTTATTATTATGAAAATTTATTAATTATTTTTTATTAACTATTAAAAATATTATTAATTATTTAATAATAAAAAATATTATTTAATTATTATAATTAATAATATTTAACAAGTAATATTAATTATTAATAATCATGATTTAAGAATAATAATTAATTAAAGATAATTAAACAATAATAATTTTTTTATTATAAAATAAATAATAATATTTAATTAAAAGTAATAATTAATAATTCATAATAATAAAAATGATTTATTATCATCATTAATAATTAACAATAATTAGGTTATAATGTATAATACATAATACTAATTCAAATTAAATAATTCAAATTTAAGGACATTTTAGTCTTTTGACATGAATATATGCATGCATTAATTTAGTCATCCTTACTACACAACCAAACATCTCTTACATAACACTAAATTAAACACTTATTAGGCATCATTAACTTATGCAACTCCTTACTACACAAACAAATGCCCCCTAAGTTAGTCATTCTTACTACACAATCAAACATCTATTACATAACACTACATAAACATTTAGGCATTCTTAACTTATGTAACTCCTTACTACACAAACAAACGCTCCCAAAATTATTTTCTTGTTTCCTTAAAGATTTTTATTTTTCTGAAGAATTGTGTATTGTAACTCGCAAGGATGGTCTAAGTAACAAAAATAAATAAATAAAAAAAAACTCTCGCTGTGAGGTACGTGCGACGGTACGGTCACATTGCTCCACGGAATTGCTTAGGCCACTCTCTCCTTACTCATTCATTCCTCTATTCTTTCGAAAATGACTAAACTAACCTCATCTCCAACGCTGACGTTTGGAAAACAAAAATAGGAAAGAAGGACATTTTCGTCTAATTGGGAGTGATTGAGTAAGGGAGGCGTGCACTGAGCAATTCCCCATTGCTCCAGGCCACACATCGGTAAGTGAGCTAGTTGTCAAAGGGTGCGTTTGGATCGTTGGAAGAAAGAAGAAGAAAAAAAATTATAAACAATCCAAACTCTTCACAAAGTTACACACTTCTCAATACTTCTTCTCACTTCTTCCCTTCTTCCCTTCTTCTCACACCTATCCAAACGCACCCAAAGAAAGAGCAATTTTCCCATCAAGTGGTGCGTTTGGATAGGTGTGGGAAGAAGGGAATAAGAGAAGAAGGGAAGAAGTGGGAAGAAGCATTGGGTGCGTTTGGATAGGTGTGGGAAGAAGGGAAGAAGTGAGAAGAAGTATTGGGAAGTGTGTAACTTTGTGAAGAGTTTGAATTGTTTATAATTTTTCTTCTTCTTATTCCTTCTTCTTCTTCTTCTTTCTTCCAACGATACAAACACACCCATTGGGAAGTGTGTAATTTTGTGAAGAGTTTGGATTGTTTATAATTTTTTTTTCTTCTTCCTTCTTTTTCTTCTTTCTTCCAACAATCCAAACGCACCCATAGAACACAGAAGGAATGGCCATTGTAATTTCTCATTCCAAATAAGCAAATACCAAAGAACGCACATTTCTACTTTTTTGATAATTGTAACTGTTTCTTCATGATATCATAATTAGGATCCGACAAATGATCATGGGATAGGTGAGTCTACCAAGCTAGGCCTAAAGGATTACTATTACTTTTTTTCCCCTACTAAGCTTATTGGCAGGTGTGATGGGCGTCCATTTCCTTCACATGTCTTCATCGTGTTTGCTTGTTAACCAAGATCTCACTCGAATCTACTTAGCCGTCAGTAAAACCTGCCCTCCTTCCTAGGCGTGCACGCTGGTCCGTTGAAGGAAGAATCCAACTTACTTGTGATTTGGAAAAAGGACTGCTTCCTTCGGTTGCTTTTGATTTGACATCCAGGGAAGGATGCCGCCGTAGCTACGCCTTCGGATTTTTTTTGTACTTTTCGAAATTTATTCTTAGGTGTCGGAGCAACTTTTGAAAGTTAAAGCTCCCATTTCCATCCCTTTTTTCGCTCTCGAAAAGCTCCCTCAAGATTGAAAGTTTTTCTTTTTGGAAGTCATTTACTAGTAATTCTCTCCGTAAATTCCCTGCTAAGGAAAGACCATAGGGCCAGCCAGTGTATAAATTAGTAAATTACCCGGGTAAGAGGAGAACGAATCTCTACTCTCGTGCTCGACAATGTCCAAGAAAATGGGCACAGTCCCACCTTTTTCAATTTTTTTTTTAACAGAGCGAAAGGGATAGTTTACATGCTTTTTTTTTGCCAACCGCAATTTCCTACCATGCCTCCCAATTTCCTCACAGCAATGACCAATGGTTTGTATTTTTATGAATTAAGCCATTTATGAATCTGGCGTCTTTTGTAGTTTTGTGAATGGATCCAAACTTCCAATAGCAACTCAATCCGATCCACGTAACTTAAATGTTCGAATTATAATAATAATAATTTAGTGAAACTCACGAGACTCTGGTGCGTGTGTTTCCTTCTGTCTCATGGTCAGGGTCCATCCATTTAAGCTGACACTTGACAGCTGCTATCAGCCTATCACTGCTAAATCTCAGGTGTCTCCTTGCCATTTCCTTAGTATATTTTGATATTTTCATTAAAAAGAAAATGCTAAGGCACTCTGATGAAAATCGGACGGTACTAATTTGGCCCTTGCTGCACGTGATTTTCCTTCATTAAAAGGTTGCAGCGCACGTCTCTTCATGCGGCTTGGACGTATATTAATCATCAAAGGGTTTCATAGACTTGGAGCACACTAATGTGACTCGGTGGGAGGCACCTTGTAATCATGTTAAATCAATTAATTTCACAGAAAACATAGTTTAACTTAATTTAATTTTGAGAAAAGCCATCCGATCAAATTCGGAAAATTTATAGGAACTTTTGCAATAAAAGTTATTACGCATATGTTATCAGGACGTGTACCACCATTTCCACAAACTTTTAAACTAACTTATATTTATACATTTTAAAATCTGAATACTAAATATTGAAGCCAAAATGTTTGTTGTATTATTTTTAACGACGTATGCTATCATGTATTATTTTATAATTTATCCATATTTTTAGGGCCGGAGAACCAGCAATTTTCATTCAAATAATTTTTTTTTTATAATTTATCAAGTTCATATTAATCAAAAGAGTAAAGAAACATGTATGAAAATTAAATAATTTATTCATTTTAGGATCTCTCGATTTCGAGGACCAGCTCTTGGTCTAGTGAAAAAAAATTACACATCTTTAGTGGAGGTTGCAGTCTTGCAGATTTGAAACCGGCTGGAGATTTTATGTGTAATTAAATTTTGAAATAAGTTAGATAACTTGATCCCATTTTATCTTAAAAATAAAATTCTCTCAATTCCTTTTGAAGCAAAATCCAAAAGTATAAAGCATCATTGTAACTTGTAAGATGAATAAGATCAATAACTTGGGTCTGATGTTTGAAAATCAAATTAATCATAGGGAAAATACGATGACAATTTCGAAACAATAAACATGTGGGATTACAACTCTTATCTAATAGATAATAACACCTCATGTCTTAATTTGTTGGGAAAAAAACATCTTTCAATAATGAAAGTATCATTTATTTGACATCAGGCAACTTTGTTTGTTTTTTTTTAACACACATTTAGGCGACGCTAATCTACATACACACCGGCTTATAATCTTTAAAGTACATGTAGCATTTGAGCAAATGCAACATATTCGTGTTATATTGTTTAGTTTGCTAAAAAATGAATCAGTGACATGAGAAATGAACTCGGCGATGTGCTTAGGCTGTGGATATTGGATACTAAGTTATAAAATACTAAAGGTTCCGTTTGGATGCGCTGAGAATAAGGTAGGAAGAAGGGAAGAAATTTATTGAGAATTGTGTAACTTTTGTGAAGAGTTTGAATGGTTATAAATAAATTTATTGATAAAAAGTGGTTATTCCTTATTCCTTATTCCGGAAAGAAGTCATCCAAACGGAGCCAAAGTAAAGGGAGCCATCATCATCATCATCGGAAGTTGCTAATCAATCTTTATTTTTTTTTTTGATGAACCTAATCGATCTTTATGATTGTTAATTTTGACGAAGATGATTGTCACAGACAATCTTTCAACACTGTTACACTGGTTGAGACATAATTAGCCTGACGCTCCTGTCAAAACGTCTGACAACTATGGAAGTAAACTGTAAACCCCAACACAAGAAGCACAGATCTTCCATTGACTCGCCACATTCTAACGAATTCAAATCGGTCCACAGGCGATCAAACGTCACAAGCTCGACTCCTTGTCTCCTTTGAGGTTGAGGAAAGAAAAGATTTATTAGGTGGTCGCCACGTCGCGCCAGAATCACCCCGGCCCAAGTACATAATAACTTATCCATTCATTCATTCGTTCATTCATCGCTTTTCAGGCTTTTGAGTTTTGTTTTGAGCTCAAAATCAAAACCTCCGTTGCCTCCATTTCCATTTTCCAACGACCAAAAAACACTTGTTAACCTTTCAATCTCGTGCGATCCAATCCAATTACAACCATGCTGGTTAATGATGGCACAATCAACGGCACCTCCTCCTTTCTTCTTCCTCTTCTCTCGCTCCACTAAACCCTCTCCTCTCCCCACCTCCTTCTCTCGCTCCTCCCTCCCCTTTCCTTCTCTCCGATCCAGCAACGCCAACGCCAACGCCAACGCCAGGCGGAGGGATCGCGGAGGCGATGCGTTTGCGTATGGCGGGGACTATCAGAAGTTGGAGGAGGAGATATTCGAGTTCATGCGCTGCTCCAAGAAGCCCGACGCTTTTCCTACCAAGAACGAGCTGATTGAGGCCGGACGGAGGGATTTGGCCCAGGCCGTTGCCGCGCGAGGTGGTTGGCTTGCGTTTGGCTGGGATTTGAACAAGGAACGGGGGAGACAGGAGGAGAATTCTGGTTCTGATAGTGGAATTGTGCGAGAGGATGGTGCGTTGAGAGAGGAGGCCGAGGTTAGAGAGAATCATCGTGGCGGTCATCCGGATTATCCTGAGGTTTCTGTCTCTGGGAGAACCATGTGAGACTCATTATTTTGTTTCTCATTATTTTGTGTTTAATTTAGTTTCATTTCATATATTGGCTTGGTTAGCTCTAGCTATTGAAAATTAATAGCTTTTGGTATCTCGATTAGATACTGGAAGTTAGGCCTGAATTAAATCTTTCTATTTCTTGTGCTGACAATAGGGAGATTAAGGCAATTGTCGCAAATGTTGTCATCGGGATATAGGGAGAATAAGGCAATTGTCGCAAATGTTATCATGGGGATGTAGGGAGAATAAGGCAATTGCTGCAAATGTTGTCATCGGGATATAGGGGGAATAAGGCAATTGTTGCAAAACTTGTCATCTGTAGGGCTAGTCAGTAATAATATATTTGTGGAGGGCTATTACATTTGTCTACAGGTTTGTGTCCGGTAAATAAATTTTTGTAACTTATGTGCATCCTGTGAGAACAACAAAACAACCACATTGCATGTAACCTGACTTATCTGGTTTGTTGGTTGCCAATCATGGACCTTATGTTTGGTTAGACATCGTGGCATCATACAGAGTATAATCTGTATAACCACAAAGGACTGCTGTGACATGATAAATTGGCAAATGTTATAACATATGTGATGGGTTTTATGCCTTAACCTTTTATCTAATTGTTAAAGGGACGAGGAAGAAAACTCAGATAATATTGGACTGGAGGGCATATTGAAAAGAATAGAGAAGCAAAGAAGCCTAGCAAAAGATAAAAAAGGACATGGTCAACTTTCAGACAGTAAGCGTGAGCTTGATCCCGGAGAAGTAGGTAAGGTCCAGTTTTACTGCTGTTTGTTGCATAATTTTAGGAATTCAATGTTGGATGGTTGGTAAGAACTGATTGATACCTGAATTGAGTCTTATCAGAGCTATGAACCCAATAACATGTATGAAACTTTCAGGGGAAAAAAAAAGATGGATTTGGTTTACTAAGATTTGACTTGAATTTGTATGTATCCACAGCTTCGACAGTTCTATTTTTTTCCATCTTGATATTGTTTCAGAGAGGCAATTAGTACCTTATTTTAGTGATAAGAACCAGGGATCCTACATTACATAGCAATTTCTTATTAAACATTCTCACTTTTTTTATATGAGAAGCAACATCTTCTTCCATTCTGTGTCATCAAGTAACAGTAACATGTTGATTGTTTGATTGACAAAGTTCCCAACATTTGTTTTTCTCAGAACACCCATGTTCCATATGATTTTTTCCATGACTTTGATCAATACAGCTAGACCTCACTGCTACGGACTTCTTTCTTTAATTCATCCAGTAGATTTTGCCAGAAATGGCAGAAGCTTGGTTATGCCCAGTTTAACCCAGAGCTGTGGTTTAACTCAAATCAAACTAAAAGCTTAGAACCAGAATGAAAACCACAGGTTTTTCTATTAAAATCAGTCTGATAATAAACTTATTCATCTTTTGTTTCAATTTTCTTATTCTGCAGCTTCCTTCAACCATAAGCATCCCATAGAAATAAGCAAGATGAGCAACAAACCCAACTTCTCACCACTCCAAGAGGAACTGCTGCATGAGTATCACATGGGTCGATCAAAAAATGGGAGAAGTTCAATTTCAAATGGCTCGGTTAATTCTGTAACATCTGATACTAGATTGAGTCTTGGCAATGACAACTCTGCTAGTAGTAGTGAAGGTTTGTGCTAGTTCAAATTTAATTCATGAAGTGTTCTTAAGTATTTATCTATCAGAAATTAATACAAGAGACATGATGTGTATGCAGCTGTCAAAATTGTTCTAACTGAAGAGCGAACAGCACTAGAGTCTAACACATTGAAGGATGATTTCAGCAATGGTAGGCTTCATTATAGTGCAGGTCTCAATGGCAGTAGGGGAAGTGGGAAAAAACCATCTCATGAGGTGGGAGAGATGCGACAGCGCATCCAGGACTTGGAGTCAAGCCTCAGCTCTACACTTGACACTGTAAGGTCAAGAGTAAAGAAAGTGCTTTCGAACGAAGTGAGTATTATCCATGTTTGTTAATTTAGTGATTTTAATCGAATTTTTGTGAAAAAAGTTTAAACCCAACTATTGTGTTTGGATATCACCAAGTTTTCTAATATCTGTGTCATATTTTTTAAGTAGTAGGCTTATGCCTACTAAAATTTCAGTAAACAAATGAAAATGTTACGGGATAAAGAAAGGGATATCAGAGAAAAGAATCAGAACTAATGAAATACAAGTGCAACATAATCATAACCCATATTAAAATAAAAAAATAAAAAAACTAGATTGAATAAAAATAGGGTTTAATAAAAAAATAAAAAGCAATCTTCTTATGATTTTTGGCGGTTGCGATTCTGTCTCATCCCCTTTGTTCGGGCCTCATTCATGAAAACCCTGACATAGCCTTCACGCAACCATCTTCAGTGCAATAAGGGGGAGGGATTTGTTTTGTTCAGATAATACCCTAGGGTACAGAAACTGGCAACCATAGCAAATTTTTTTCTGGTGGTGCATGCATTATCACTGAATTTTGACAATATTGCCTCTCTAACTCTGGGAAGCTATTGTTTTGATAAGCACAGATTGAATAAATAAATATACATGTTGGCATTCAAACTGCACAAACATGTTACTGATGAATTTTGTTATGTCAAAAGGCTTGGCATACATGAGTAACTTTTACTTGACTTGGCCTTGATCTAAACTAAGATGTGGTAGAAGGGCTAATTTGAGTATTGAAAATTAAGTTTTGGCTGGACCAGATAGATGGGAGCTCTGCTGCTAAGTTGGGCAATCTCTCTGATGATTGGGAATTTCGAGAAACTGACATATTGAAGGCTAAAGATGAAGTACGGTCACTTCGTGCAAAGCTCTCAGTGCTTGAAGGCAAGATGGCACTTCAGATAATGTATAAATCAGATATCAAAATTTGTTTTTCTTTTCTGAATGGATGCATGCATAAAAACTGATCCAAGTATATAGGAAAAACTAAAATGCTGCTTGTTTTGTTTATTGTTTTAACAACCTGCATCAACTATCTCCATAACAGGAAAAACCATATCTCATATGATATCTTATATCTGCCAGGAAAAACTGATAATTCAAAATAACTTGTATGCCATCTGGTTAGAGAAATTGAACAGCAATCAGTTTATTCTTCATTTCACGACACACAGGCCTGATGTCCAGAACTAATTCATTGGGCAAAGAAAGCACTCTATAGCAACCTGGATATGCTGTTGAATAATTGCTTTCCACCAAAAATGAACTTTTTAATTATGAACGTAGTTAATGTTCTGCAAATATGGATGAAGTGGATGCTTTTTATTCAAAAGATTATTGAGATCTTGTTTATAGTTTCCACATCAGGTTTGGTAATGAGAAACATTGCAATTCCATTGGTAATGGACCATTCTATGAAGGTCATTTTGCTTTTTCTGTTGGAACTTGTGGCTTATTTAAGCCTTAATTCAGTTGTAAATTGATTATTGCCCCCAGCATGTGAAATCTCATATTGTAATCTCTGATTTAATTAAATTTGAACAGAGAAGCACAGAAATTAATGGAAGAAAATCAAAAGAGGCTTGATGAGGCCCGAAGGGCTCTATGTGGCCTCCGAAATATAAGTGTCGTGTGGCCTAATCCTGCTTCTGAGGTCCTTTTGGCTGGCTCCTTTGATGGATGGACATCTAAGGTATTTCCTTTTATCGGTGCAATACTGTAGTAATTGACAATTGTGGATAGAAATGCTGTACATTCAAATTGCTTGTATTATTCAAGTATGGGAACATGCAAGGATATAAAATACAAATAGGCTATTTAAGTCAATTTGTCTTTGATTCTAGATCTGTAATTATCTAATACTATATCTTAGTAAACAATTCAGAAGAGGTTGGTTTAGTTAATTTGTTTTACATAGTGGTTTATGTTTCCATACATAAAATTTTTATGTCATGCTTTTGTTTGTGATGTACAGAGGAGAATGGAAAAGTCGAGAGAAGGCATTTTTTCTTTAAACTTGATGCTATATCCTGGCAAATATGAGGTAAGCTTACCATTTTCCTTTGTCGATAAATGAAGTAGCATATATATATGAGATAATGCAATAGATCAGCTTTTTGAACTTTTTTTGGGCTACAGATTAAATTCATTGTTGATGGTGTTTGGACAGTCGACCCACTGCGACCTGTTGTGCATCAAAGTGGTCATGAAAATAACCTGCTTACAGTCGTTTGACAGCCAATTTACCTTCTTTTCCTGCAATCTATTGACCATAATGCAGGTACAGTTTAGTAAAAGAAAGATCTTCTAGATTTAACTAATGACATGGGTGTCAGGTTGAATATTTCTTCTTTCATCTTTGCTCCCTCTTTTAATTCTTTCCATGTGGTAACAAATGCTGATCAGAGCTATTTGGTGATTACTGATTTGTAAAATATTGTATTTCGATTTTGTTGCAAAATCATTGTAGATAGTAAGAATTCTAGGCATTTTGTTAGTAACATGTGTGCATAATCCGATAATAAGAGGCGATTGTTGCTGCTTCAATTCTTCTCCTCCTTTTTTTTTTTCCTTCTTTTTCTTTGTCTTTTCGATCAACATTTCCCTTGAAATTAAAATTGGTCCTTTGCGTAGAAGATGATTCGAGAAATACCATGGAACTAAAATTGATATCGAAACACCATTACCTTAGAGTAACAAGATGAGAGGTCGACATTCAGAAAATGCATGTTAACATCTACGGAATATAACACAGAAGTAGAAAGATTAAGGTGACTAAATAAATACAATATATTATTTGGATATCATGTTTTGAACTCAATTCAATATGCATAACCACAGAAATAATAGGCAACAAACTACACAAGCCAAAACATATCTACTTGTAAGCCTTCTTCAAGCCAGAAAAGCTTGTAAAATTTTCACATACTACTGACTCCCAGTTCAGACTCATACCTGTTACTGGCGAGCACCTTTAAACCTATACCACTTGGCACAAAGGATGAAATAAATCAAGTTAAAAACACCAATCCCAGCAATTACCACGTAAAACATGTCTAGTCTTCCCTTGTTGAGATCCTGAGACAGCCAATTCTTTCTTCCCTCTGCACCAGTTGTCTTGTGGATAATCGTAACCAAAAACCCACTCAAGTAGTTGCCAAATGCGAGGTTCAGAAATGCTAGCGCACCTGCGACACTTCTCATGTGTTCAGGGAACTCCTTGTAGTAAAACTCGATTTGGCTAATCAAGTTAAAGGCTTCTGAAACACCCAAAATCATAAGCTGAGGCACCATCCAAAGGCTTGACATGGAAGAGATTGCACCTCCACCTAGCATTGTTCCTATGGTTGAACCATGGTTTGCAATGCTTCGTCTTTTCACCTCTACAACAGCAGATACAACCATTGCAACAGTGGAGAGGAGAATGCCGATCCCCATTCTCTGCAGAAGGCTTATTGGCTCTTCCTTCCCTGTTAATTTTCTGAGCCTAGGGACAAGAAGACGGTCATAGAAAGGTATCCAGAGTGTCTGTGCAAGCATTGCAAATACTGTGAAGGATGCAGCTGGGATTTGAAAGTGGGGTCCGAGATGCCTGTCAGACTGCAAGGCTGCTAGTATCACATAAGTCGACTGTTGTACCACTGCCAAGTAATATATGATACCAGTAGTCCATATTGGGATGATCCTTAGGAGGCACTTGACTTCTTCGACCTGTTGTATGCTGCATAGTTTCCATGGGTCGACTGGGAAGCCATTTGGTTTTATTTCATCAGATGAGGTTACAATAGCAGCCTTGTCGAGAAATCTGTTTTTGAAGAAAAATTCTTGACTTTCAGTAAAAGAAAAACATATATTAGTATGTACATTAAAGAGTAGATTGCATTTATGCGCATTAAATTACCTGAATTGGTCAGTGTGGTGTAGCTTGGTTACAAGGGAGCTGACATGGGGCGGGTCAAAGAGGTCCTGATTTGGGTCCTTGGGTTGCTTGAGACCCTTCTTTTTAGTCGCAGCAGCAAAAACCTGTACAATGCTCGTGAAGGGGCTTCCCTCTGGCAGCACCTTCACGTAAATTTTACTACCCATGAAGTAAAAAACACATGCGACAAACATCAGGATAGTCGGGATTGCAAGCCCAATAGACCAACTCAATGTGCTCTGTACATAGATTATCACTGTCGCAGATATCATCATGGCGCCAGTAAAGGTGAAGTAGTACCTGGAAATGCACTTAAATTCTTAATAAACACATAAATATGTTGATGCATTTGCATTTTGTGCTTAGTTGATTTTACATGTAGCTTATTAAACGCGTATGCTAAGTTTGGTTATTTGGTAAAAACTATTAAGCAATCAGATTTTTCTCAACTTGGATCTAAGCATTTCAAAAATGCTCCAGTCTCCCAGTTATTTTAATTACATGCTATATATGGTTATGTCTTAGTACCAGTTAAAGAAACTGTTGATGCCTCGCTTCCCATCTTCAGTATTGGGGTTGAACTGGTCAGCACCAAAGGGCATGCTACAGGGTCGGATACCACCGGCTCCTACGACTAGAAATGCAAAAGAGGCGAACAGCACCGCCATCTGACCTGCTGTGGCCTTTTGGCATGTATCACCGACCTTGCAGTCGTGAGGATGTAGTCCCGAGACTGCTGCTGTCAGAGTAAGGATGAACATTCCCTACAGATTGGTGGTAAAACACACAACACGTGTTAAATGTGAAAATTCTACTTTACAACTAAGCACATATAGCTTCAGTGTCGTGACATTTCATCTGTCTGTCTCTTACTCTCTTTCAGTCTTTCATAACAGAAATTGCTAACAAACTCTTTTATTGAAAGAAAAAAAGATATTTCCTAAAACGCTAAATTCAAGTCATAATGGAACATTTATCCATGAGCATTGAGCAGTATGAACTACACCGACAGCTATAGGTTAGGCGTATCGATTTTAGAAATTAAAGCACCCAAAAAACTTTTACAAAAAAAAAAAAATCATATAACAAGATAATATTCTGCCGAAACTTCTGTTGTTAATAAAATATTTACCTAAATATATAGAGAATTAGGAGAATATTGTTTGAAATTAGAACAATTTAAATTTAGTTTGTTATATTTGATGGGCCTGTAGAAAAGTCAAACTTCTATTCATCCATAAAACAGTTAGGAGTTGTCTCTATTCTTTGGTTTTCAACAAACGGACACAAAATTGTCCAAATCTGAAATAAAGGAAGGTGGATGGTGGACCACATTCAAACGATGGTTTACCAACTAAACTCTTTTTCAAAAGAAAAAGGTTACCTACTCATCAGTTTCTTGCGTTTGCTTCTTTTGTGATGATTATACAATACAATCAAATTTCTCCAAGGTTAACCAGAAACAATACAAGCGACAAACCTTTTGTTATCAGCTTACTATTATTTCTATTTTTCCTAGTTGAAACTGTGATTGGTATGCTTGGGCTAGATTGGTTATATTATTATAATTACTTTTATTATTAATTTAATGCCTGTCACTTGACAAAACTACATCTACAGATTTACTGCATCATTAACAGATCAGTGAAAATTTAGCATGATTCAATTTTATATCTTTCAGTCCAATTGAAAAAGTAAATTTCGGTCATATTCAGTTCAATTTAAAAAATATTTTGGATCAGATATATTTCATTCATACAATATCTTGGTAGATATGCAGTCACATTATTGCATTATGAAGAAGATACATATTGGAAAGGAATAATGAAACCTTTATTAAAAGCTTAACGTACCTAACATCAAATGAAAGGACATGATAAGATCACTTTGCTTGCTTGTGTTCCTTTTGTATGGCTTGTAGCATACTAAACACATTTTTGGTCCCATATCAAGGCAGTAAATCAGTGACTGTTTCTCTACTTTTAGCAAAGTACATAAAATTTTAAATCTCAGTGCACCTAATCAGTAAAAATTTAAATCTCAGTGCACCCAATCAGTGTACTTTCAAGTGAATGGCATAGTCTAATCATCCTAATCAAATAAAGCTTCAAATTCTATTCTTCATCCATACTCCATGTGAAATTATGAATTATTCTTCTTTCTGTACTTCTTTAAAGATTAGACATGACCCGATAGGTTCAATCCCTAGAATATTTTTGAATAGCTCCACCTAATGGATTATGGATCGCATGTTCAACTCCCATGTTATAACGTATAACAATTGATCTGAGGATGAATTTTCTGGTGTCGAAAATAATTATATTAAAGAGAAAAAAAAGCAAAGTAAGAGCTTATCTTCAAGATATTCACTTCCCAAGACTCTGTATAATGTTACTTGTCTGAAAAAAAAAAGCTTTTATTATTATTTTTTTTTGGGTTGAAAAAGAATGCTTTTCTTACAAGCTCATGGCTTAGGTATAGTTTAATTTAGCTAGTTCTATAATCAATTAATCATCAATACTATTTCATAAAGACCACAGTTGATCTATCTCAATTGTGGAGGATAGGGTGACGCATTGCTTCCGAAAAGAGGAGACCACTGTCTCTATTTGCATAGTAGACAAAATATTCGCTTCTACAATCTTTGACTTTCTTTTGGAAAAATTAGTGCATGTCCATCTCCATTGTGGAAGTGCCTCTCACATCCAAATTTTTATTTTTTTTTTGATGATGGTGCAATGCCAATCATAAAGATTTTTTTAAAAAAATTATTATATTAATTGGTTGCTGTTTCTCGTGATTTAGGCTGCTAATGGATCGGATTTGGACTCAGATTGAACCTTAAAAAACGAAAAAAAAATCAGAACAACAAATTTAAATAGGAACTCAAAACGACCCAATCGCGGATATAGTTGCAACATCAAATGTAGATTCATACTCGTTATTTTAGTGAACTCGACTTGCATTCGAACCTTGTTTTAGGTTATGTAATGTATTGAAATTGATGCGTCTCTAAAAAGAAACAAAATTATGATAAACAGCATAAATCGGACAAAATTATATATGGACACAAAAATTATGTTTCATACAATTTGAAAGCATTATTATGGGATCATAGTATTCGTTGACATTCCACAGGATCTCATGAAATAATTTTGAGATTTTTTTTTTCTAAATGCAGTATCTTCCACAAGATCATAGGACCCGTTTGTTTGTGACTTAAAAGGTGCATAACTGAAGTTATGCATCCTTTAGTCACCAAACACCTCTTACATAAGATGCCTTAAGGGTACATAACTTATGCAACCTAAATAGGTTGCATAAGTTATGCATAGTCCCCTTTAATTTTTTTTCCAACAATACCCCTTAGAAATAATTAATGATAATATTTAATAATTAACAAATAATTAATAATAGTTAATAAATAATAATATTTAACAAGTAAAAATAACTACTAAAAAATCATAATTAATAATAAATATGAATTATTATAATTAATAAATAATAATAATTAATAATATTTTTACAAGTAATATTAATTATTAATAATAATAATTTAATAATAATAATTAATTAAAAATAATTAATAAATAATTTTTTATTAAGTAATTAATAATACTTCATAATAATAAAATGATTTCTTATTATCATTAATAATTAATTTTTATAATAATTAATAATTAACAAATAATTAATATAAATTAATAAATAATAATATTTAATAAGCAACAACAATTGTAAAAAAATCATAATTAATAATAAAGATTAATTATTATAATTAATAATATTTAACAAGTAATATTAATTATTAATAATAACATTTAAGAATAATAATTAATTGAAGCCATGAATATAAGGGCATTTTAGTCTTTTGACATGAATATATGCATGCATTAACTTAGTCATGCTTACTACACAACCAAACATCTATTACATAACACTACATAAATATTTAAACATCCTTAATTTATACAACCCCTTACTACACAAACAAACGCCCCCATAATTCATTGTCAAACGTTTGCACTTGCAAACGTGGAGTAAATAAAAAATAGTAGGGGTTCGTATCTCAATATAGTGCTTCACATTATTTGATGGCGCCAACCGCGTCGCCTTATTATAATAATACTAACTAATTGGAAATTTGACAAATCGGATAAGAACTGAACAACACCGAATATTCGATCTCCTGTGGCTTTATTATTAAGGAATCTGTGCCCTGCAATACTAAAATGCAAGTGATATCTTTTGCATCAAAATTTTTATAACCTCATCGGAGTTTAAATCATGACTGATTAAATGCATGATTTAACAAAATGGTGAGAATAGCAAAAGCAAAATCGATTTTGGAACGGGTCACAACACAATGGGGTCACCGTCAACCAGAGCCACAGAAGATCCGAATATGAGCCAATATAAGGGTCTACTGTATAGGCTTAGCAGGCGTTCAGAAAACAACACCACATGATGCGCACTAGATAAGATGATTAAAACCTTCGGGCGTGCTTTTTTAATTGGCAAAAAGCAAAAAATAATTTAGATGTACAATTTAATTTGTTTGAATTGTTATACTTAAAATACGAAAGATAAGTTATATGCAAGAGCTGGCCTACAGTATGGTGCATACCATTTGACATTTCCATTTCTATTCATTTCCTTTTGTTTTATTTTTTTTAATAGAAAACCCCGCAGGCGATTTCTCCTCCTTTCTTTGGGTAGTTTGGTACCAACATGGTGGCTAGTTTCAGAAACAGTTGCTTCAAATCTTATAACTCGAAAAACATGCAAGCTACAATGGGACATCATGATCCAATTGATAGTCCTTTTTTCCTAAAAAATAAATGAGGTATGTATCTCCTTCCTACACAACCATAATACAGTCTAGCCCACATGTATATGCCATATGGGTTTTTCTGTGGCATTTTTCCTGTGTATCACCAATATATTTTGCTAGATCCTATTACACTAAAATAATATTTATATATTTTTATAAAAATATGTATTGTAGTTTTGATACTGCTGCCACGGAGCACATATGTATATTGAAAATAACCTATTCCAAAAATATCTACAGTCAGTTTAGGTTTTTTTTTTTTTAAAAAAACATTAGTCAATAGTACAACTAAAAGGAAACACAAGTCGTTAAAAATCATGAGAAAAGGATACAAAAGAGGAACAGGGTCACCTATGCTGTCCTGGTGCCAACTTGGCTTCTACTTTCTCACATGACCAACTAGGCATTTAATGAACTCTGTATCTTTATTTATTCCTACCAGATAACTACTGGATAACTACTTATTATGTCATTAATATAATTTCCAAAGATAACAAAATATAGTCGTATTTTGTAATTCCACACTTACAAATTGTTTCTAGCTAAATAAATACTCACCTATTATCCATTACAGTGCCAGAATAAATACTTATTTATTATTTAATACACATTTCGATATTATTGAAATGAACTCTTATCTATTGGATGTTTTCAAAATTTCAAATGAACACTCATTTGTTTTTTTAACATATCACTTGGATACACTTGGATATTGTCACATACACACCAAAATATTATAGAATATATACACTTGACTATTAAATTTGTTCCAAATGTTAGCTAAAAGTTGTTGACGATATTTAAGGTTGGGAATTGACAGATAGTACAAATTTTTTTATTCATTTCCTATTTATTCGCGTTTAAAATAAAGAACCAAGTTCAACGGCTAACTTTCCTCCTTAATTAATTAATCAACCCTCGAAGAAACAGTTTTCAACTCCCTCACGACAATAAATAAACAAATACTTGTTCCAAGGAATTAACTAATTAATTAGCGCTTTCTTTATTATCTAATAGAAGTATAAAACCAAACCGTTTAAAAATAAGAAAAGTAAACAAAAACAAAAATGTATGTATGTACTGAAGTTGATCAAAGGAGACTTACCACTAGGGAAGCAATGGAAGAGTAGGCCAGAGTGGCATAGCGGCCGAGATAGGCGTCAGAGAGGAATGCACCGATGATTGGTGCAAAGCTGGTTGTGCCGCTGAATGCGTTGATCAATGTTGCGGCATCGACACTTTTAATGTGAAACACACTTGTCAGGTACACTAGCAAGTTCGACGATGTTCCGAGCGTTCCGAGCTTCTCAAAGGTTTCATTGCCTATACATATTATCAGTCATTATTCAAGTACAATAATTACCAAGGAGAATTTTCTAATCCATAATTTGGTAGTTTATCTTATGAGTTATGACTATTCTTTTTAGCTTTCCTAAAAGGGAACAGAGGAGGTCTTGTTTTTATTGATTGTAAGAGGAACCAGTCACAACTTAATTAGTTCTCTACATAACATGAAGCTTTTTAAAAGATAAATTAAACATTGAAGTGCATTTTATGCAACTGGGTCCCAAAACTATCTGTACGACTGTAGTACTGTACTAACAAAAATGGTATGAAATACAATAACTGCTCCTGTTTTGGATTGAGAAAATTTCCAATGGATAGTTGAATTTCAAGTCAACAAATCTGACACATAAAATGAATGATGCCAAATTGCCAATGAAATGAAAACCAGAACAGAGGATGCACAACAAGCTCTTAACTAAAACCAAGTAAATGAAAATTCCCAAACAGCTAGATTCATAGAACATAAAGAAACACTAATTAGCAACAACACCGAAAAATTAATTAGTAATAAACCCAGAAAAATAGATAAAAAGAAAAAAAAATTGCAATGAACAATACCAATAATGTAAGGCATAGCCCTCCAGCCATAGTACTTGACAGCTGGAGAGGAAGGAGAACCGCCGTTCTCCATTTTCTCCAGTTTCTCCATCTTCTCCGTTTCCTCCTTCAGCTTCACCTCTTCTCCCATTTCTATCTGCTCTCTTTCTCTCTATTTATATATACAAATACAATACAATACAAAGACCTCTGGTCTGTGTCTCTGATTCCCCTGCTGTGCTGATAGCCTGATACCACGCCTCAGATTTGAATGGATTCCTTTTGCCTTGGTACTGGCGCTGATCTTATACAATTACAATGAGGGTCTCCTCTTGGTCTTGGTGTTAGAGGGATTTTATAATGGAGGCAATTAGGCATGCTCATGGACACTCATGGTATCTATCCGCAAAAGAAGCGTAATTCCAGGCACATTGCGCCTCCGCCTTTGATTTCTCCAGTTTGAATCACTGGAGATGCCCGTTTAGTTGTTAAGATGTTATTGTTTGTTGGTTATGCTGTGCATGTTAATTAATCTGATTATCACGTATCAACACTCAAGCAGATATACTGGCCTTTCAATAAAATTGAATTAATCTCATCAGTAGGACAGAAAAAAAAGGAAAAAAAAATGGAGATCATTTGTACCTGGCCCTGCTCGCTTGAAGCACAATATTTGCAGTCGTCATATATGATATATGAATATATGATAATAATTCACAAGAAATATATATTGCTGTCGACACAACACAATATAATTGTTGCAATCTATTCTCCGTAAAACTCATCTCCAAATAATAAAAGAAGAAAATTTACCCGAATTACTGTTAATATTCGTCAAGTTAATTTTCTTTTCTTCCATTTTATGTTGTAATATTTTGAACATAATACAATTTTTCTTATAGTGCTGTTTAATAATTTAAGCAGCAAGAAATAAAAACCCACAACAATATTTCCCTCAGCAATTTTATGGAAAAAGAAAAACTAAAGGGGTGACGGAAGTAAGTATATATATCTGCAATTGTCGGAGGTACTTTCTTTGGCACAATTGTCTTGTTTAAATGTGATTTTTTTCAATGACCAGAACAAATTCCGACATCAGAATTACATTATAAGAGAATGATTGTTTTTTCAATGACCAGAACTACGATTGAGACGGCAGTAAAGAACTACAAATGATACTTAGAAAAGTTTAAAAAAAAAGGGAATGATGATTTTTAAAAAAAATTTAGGGGCCGTAGCTTGTTTTTCACCGCTGTAATGTAGAATTCACACTCTTGATGGAGTGTGAATCATATAAACATTTTTATTGTTCGATGTGAATTCTATTGAAATTTGAATTTATGCATAGTTAACAATTCTCATGAGAGATTTGAATATATGTAATTGACATATGTCGTAAGTGCATGTGAATGCCATATATAAAATATCAGACATCACATTTTGTCTCAGATTTATCATCTATCTGAAGTCTTCTGATAAATTGATTGATAAAACACCAGATTGGTAAGACAAAGCTTTATAAGATGCTTTGCTTTAATAAATACACTCCTTGTGAACTTTTCTTGTCATATTTTCCACTGGAATTCCACAAAAACTAATTAAATCAAATCAGAGCGCTGAAACGTAGTTTTACCCAAAATCTTTTAAGGACACAAGGCCATACAACATCATGGTCAAAATACAAATAAAAGTGATGATTAAAACATTTCTTTTGCTTTAGTAGGTAGGTCCCTTTTGTAACCGTATGAGAAAGCGATTGAATGATGGGGGAGAACATAAAATAAAATAAGAAAATAATATAAGCTTTTATATAACTAATTTGAAGAATTTTTTTCTAGGCGCGGTCTATGGACTATATCTCAGCACCACGTGCCCCTATTTATTTTGCTTGATAAAAAAATATTTGCTCCTTACATTATTTGGCTTACCATAACAGTTTTCATATATATATTTTTTATAATTATTATGTACAATATCTGAGCACATTCGTTTCAAGCATAAGCATAATTACTAGGTGTGTAGAACAATAACTAATTTTACAAGTAAATTCTCTTGCTGAAATTGCCATCAACATTTACAATTGATTTGCAACTTCCATTTGAATGAATATGAAGAAGTTAATTGCAAAATGCCGAGAAGTATATCAACCTCACTTATTTTTATGAACTAATCAAATTATGACGAATTTTAGGTATGAAATATTATGAAATTAATTGAGAAATATTTTCTAAAACTGCTGATGTGATAAAAAAAAACCGTTTTTATTAATTTTCGAGATAGAAATGCCTTTATTAATAATTGCCAAAGCTGGGGTCCGTATCCCTCTACCAACCTCTAATCTCGACGGTTAAAATTTTTCGGGCCTATCGATCTGGTTACATGCATGAGGCTCCCTTAACCGTTGAGATTAGATCTAACGGTTCAAATCAGAAGTCGGCATTCTACCAATCTTAAAAGGTGGATAGAGGATGTGATTCCGCCAAAGCTGTCCATGTGATAGAAAACCATATAACCTTTGGCGGAGATAGAAATTCTTTTAAATTATTGCACAATCAGTTTTACAAAAACTTTTAGTATTGTAGTTATGTTATTAAGATTCTAGCACATATGCAAAATATTTCAAAAGCATGGTCAACACTGGACAAAAATTGATTAGTGCCTTTTGTTCTGTTAATATGAGTTTGTTAATAAATGCTTGACAATTTAGAGAGATGATTTTCGACAGTTAGATATTGATATGTAAAACTTTTAAGGATTAATACTTAAAAAAGGGGGTCAGTACTTTGTTTATATAAATTTTTATTAAAGTATTGTTTAGAAGAATTTTTATTGTCGAACCTTTTCTTGCCAAAAAAAAATTACTAAGGGATACAAATACTCACATTAAAATTAAAAATAATTTTCCATTTGCTAAAAAAATTAATAACAAAAAATTGAAGCTCATGAGGGCAAAAAACAAATCAGTTTCGGGTCATAGGATTTTTTAGACCTACCCCTAATTCCTGATAAATCCAGTACCATCTGCCCCACAAAATTAAAAAAACAAGTTTGAAAGTATTGTGCACAATAATTCAGTGAAAATGGAACACCCAATAAATTCGTTTTCCTCTTGTTGCTTAGTTAGGATGCAACGTTTTTTGGTTGGTTTGGTAGCATGGCAATTCAATTTACAGGAGGGATTGACAATTATTGGAAGTAAAGTGAAGGTCGTTCCAAGTCTTCCTCACCTGTACCTGCAAGTTAATTAAAGTAAGTTGCGAGGAGGGAAGAAACCATAAAAAAAGGGGCAAAAATGTAAATTATAGACAATGTGCTTAATGCATCATTATCCGTATATCATTTTTTGTCCTATTTTTTTTTTATAAAAAAACTGTCAATTATTCATTAAGTTTCCTTTGATATAAAAAATGATTAAGTATTTAACATTTATTAGAAATATAATGTTTTCATTCAAATCAGAGTAATTTTGCTTTGCAAGTATTGTCATACTAATAATATGATTTGCCATAGCTAGCCTATATCAATTTAGAACACCGACGATTCTATCATCATAATTAAAAACCATAAAATAATATTTAATTACATACATCATCATCACGACAGTATGCTATATATATGCAAATCTATTTCAATTATTTTTTTCGACAGGCGATAATATTATATACAATCAATTTTAATACCAAGTAGAACTTAAGTGATACTTTTGATTATTTAAGAATGAAAATAAAAATCAAAAGATGATTAAGGACTGATTTGTTGCGTACTTTGCTCAGAGAAACCTTTTGCTTCTACTTGTTCCCAGGTAGCGGTCCTGTTTTCCATTAGTGGCGGATCTAGAAAAAATATCTAGGTGGGTCTGACAATCTCTGTTTAAGTCTTCAGCCCCACTTTTGAGTGCTCCAATGGCAGAAAAAATTAGCTGGGGCTAAAGGGGGGCTCCAAGGGCTCGACGGCGTGAGGTGGGGCTCTAGCCCCACCCGCCCCGGTGGTAGATCCGCCCCTGTTTTCCATCACATATATATTTTTTTAATAAAATAAGAATAAGAAAATGTGAAAGAGGAGATAAATTAATTTACGTCTATCCATATAGACTACCTGTAAATTTATTGACGTCATAGCTAATATAATAGTTAGGACCAATTTAATTATGCATAATTTAAGGAACAGTTATATCTACCGCTACTCATAATCACTTGGCAATTCTAAGACTATGATTAGGATTGGAAAGAGCACATAGCCCCTACACGTAAAATTGAGATCTAGTCCCGCGCGGGACCGTCCGGCGCATAAATCACAGCCGTGTGATTTAATCTCAATGGCAGAGGGAGTCCCGTGCATGTAACCTGATCGATAGGCCCGAACCGTCCAGATCAGATCGGACGGTTCGTAGGCTGCGCTGGACGGTCCCGCGCGGGAGCAAATTCGGATTGCTACACGTATGCATCCAAGTATCCAATTAAACTTGTGTTTAAAATTACTAAGTGAGAAATAGTGAATTTTCCCTCCTTTTGTTATGCAGCCCGCAGTCGTGAGGCATAGCATAGGTACAGTGAGTGTATAAATGTACGCACGTAAACATATGCATGTCAGTACCCTTTCTTTGTAAAAATTATTCCTCATTTCGAAAGAATACCTACATCTACACATGTCTAACAGTTCTAACTTCTAAGGGATCAATTATCTAAGCGGTATTTTTTATTCTTCTTTTTCTTTGTTTGAAGCGTGTGCCGTTGTTCCATTTACTCACTCTATTAACCAGCTGAAACCGGATTTGAATTTGCGCCTCCGTAGAGATGATTTATGTCCCCACCATTGTGCTAAGCAGGATTAATTAGTCCCTAGGATTTTTTTTAATGCATTCTATTATGATGTTTTCATGATGCATGTACAAATTCCATGTGAAGTTGAAGTTAACTACTACTTATTTTAGATTTTTTCATCAATCAATTTATATGTTCTTTCTTGTAAAAAAATATTTATTCACCATTAATTTTATGAAAATGCTAATGGAACTGAATATTTGAATTTTCTATAGTCGCTCAATGATAAGTAGTTGATTTCAAATTCCCGTAAAATCGATGTAAATTACTGATCAGAACGTGACATGACCGTTTTCTTCTTTCCAGGATTTGACAAGTATTGTATTTTTATAAGTGCCTGCCAAATCCGTGTTAGACCCAACAAATCATCAATAGAAGTTCAGGTCACATTTTATGGCAGAAAATTAGCATTGTTAGTGAAAATGACATTGTGGTGCTTGAGTTGTCCATACATTGATTGCCCCACTAGTTTTCCTTTTCCGCGCTAGATGGGAGCACAATATATACTTTTTATTTTTGTTTATTTCTTTTGAGATTGATGGGAACATACTTCTTGTAATTTAGGAATCTACCTGTACAAATGTGTTGATTTTTCAAAGATGCAACAATAAGATGGATTTTCTTTTATATTTATACTTGTTCAAATAATACCATGACAAATGTTAGATCATTGAACAAATTTGGAACATGCGAATTCAAACGGTTAATTTAATATGAATATTTAAAAAAAAAAAGTTAAGTAGGTCGATAATTCTACATCGCATGCATATGTCACACGTCCCATCTTTGCTTCATGTTGGAAGCTTACCAAATAGACCATTGATACAATACATAACGAAATGTTAGGTAGACAAGGTTCCACTAGACCTGACTAACGTGGTGAAATGGCACGGAATATGTCGTTTCGTTAAGAAAATGGCATTGTATTTCATACCGTTTACCGTTCCGTTTAGAAAACGGAACAAGAATCCATACCACTATTCGTTCCACTTAAAAATTACATGTATTTTTGCTGAAAACAAAGTGAAACAGTTCGAAACGGTACAATTCTGTGTTTCGTTTGTCGTTCCATTATCGAAACGCTTCATTCCACTCTGCCACTTACCGTTTCGTGAGTGGTTTCACGTCACGGCAAACGGCATAACAACTGCCGTTGACAGCTATAGGTTCCACACGACCACACTCCATTAGTATTTTGTAGGCACTAGGGGATAGAAATTGACCTGTGAAAATGAGTAATTAACAAGAATATGTACGCCACATACGGCCACAGTCTGAATCAATGTGGAAATTAAACTAATCATCACGAGACTACCTATATCCTATTTCTTCTATACTTTTTGAAATAGAATTTCTTCTATATTTTCGTTTTAAATCTTTCAATTCTCCAAAGAGGCCATGCTCCGGATCTTTTGTGGCGACTGATTCTGCATTAGAGAAAGGCGAGTCATGTAGGAGACCACGTACCCTTAATAGAAGCTATGAACTGACTTGTCGTACTAACATCTCACGGAGTGTATTGCCATAGTGGATCTGTACTTGGATAACCTAATTGAATTTGACACTAGAGGGTTAAATCGAGCTTCGCTCGATCTTGACTGTCTCTATTATTTTCAATCCAAAATAAAAGGACCAAAAACAATAGAAAGAAGATAAGATTAATGATTATCGATAAAGATGAAGATTATATCATATATTGATGGTAAAGATGAAAGCATTGCTGATGTGTGTCGTCTTGTATATTATTAAATAGAATTAAAATACTAAATTATCAATTTTATTATTTTGCATAAAATTATCATCTTTGTTATTAAAACCCCATCAACACCAATTGATCCCCGAGCATGAATCAACCTTTAGAAAAGGAAAAAAAGGAGATTGGTCACATACATCAATAAAAAGAAAATCATGCTAGATCAGGAAAATAAAAGAGGGAACCGGTAGGTGAGAAAGAATTCATGTTTAAGAAGATAAAAGAGTAAAATGCGAGGTGAGAAATAATCACTATTGCTCTGATAAGGAAGAATCATCAAGGAAAAACTTAGTACTCAATTTGATTCAGATTCTCATAAAAAAAAATTAATAATTAATTTGGAACCAAGGCTGGTATACTGTCACTGAATGAAAAACATATGTTCATTATGTGTTATACCTTCAGAAAACTATAAATAAATGAGGTGAAAAAATAACTTTTCTAATTACACCGACTTTTAATCAATAAAACTCTTTTTGTCGTTCCTGATTTATTATTGATAAAGCCTTTTTCTTTTCTGTTGTATATTGCAATATACTTGAAATTGAGCAATACAATGCATAAGATCAGGCATAATCAGAAATCAGGACACCTTAATTCTGGGTACGATGCTCAAAGTCTCTCAGTTAGCATAAGTTCAAAATTAGGATTTAATAGAATAATTTTTTTTTTATAAAGACTCACCTAGAGAATTAGGATTCATGAACCACAATCTTCATGTATCAACAATTAGCGTACTCTAGTAAATACTTCTCATCTCATCTGTAAAGAAAATTCATATTAATATTTGCATTGAAAATTAATAATGAGTTCTTCCACAGATTTTCAAAAAGAATCAATAGAATGTATTGCAAAGACCTTCATAGTTGAACCAAGAAGGGAAGAGCAAAAAAACATTACCAGCCAAATCGCATCCCTAACCATTTCTTCAAACACCTTGAAGGCACCAAATCCAAACACTCCACGAATAGACCAAAATAAAAAAAATACTAAATTAAAAAAAAAGAAATAAATCTTAACACTGCTGTATATATGAACAAAAAAATAAATCATTGAGATTAGAAGCAGACCTGAAGAGGTGAGAGGGAGGAGGTCAAAACCGAGAGACAAAAAACCTAGAAGCGACAAATCAAAAAATAGAAAGTGGACCAATAAATAAAAACTAATCAACTGAAATGAGATTCTTGGTGATACCAGCGAACTTGGAGCTGGTCCTAGACGACGGGCCTACATGTCACCTTATATCTCGACATCTCGCCATCCCTGACGACGGGCATCCCACGGTCAACATAATCTAGCAAAGACGGGGTCTCTATGGATTGATCGTGGTGCGTAGAGCTAAGTTCTTGGGCCAACTATTGTGGTGGATCGATCGCTTCACAGTCCAAAAATTAAAAAACAGAATCGTTTTTTTTCTATAATTGGGAGAGACCGATTATTGCTTGGTGGAGGAAAAGGAGTGTGAAGAAGAGAAGGGAGGGGACGGGGCAACGACATAGGGCTAGAAGGGATGCCAGCGGGATAGGGCTAGAGTTGGGCAGATGAGGGAGAAGAGGAGAAGAGGGACCGGAGAGGGGCGTGAGAGTTAGCCAGTTCTACTGGAGGAGGAAGAGAGAAAGGTAAGGCAGAATTGGGTCTCGACAACTATGAGAAAAAGAAAAAATTTGCGCTGCAAATTAAACGTCACCTGGTGAACCGGGTAAATGTTAACGATGATAGGAGTCGATACAAAAATAGCTACAGAGTTTTTCTTTACAAAAGTCAGGAAATATTAAACGCACAAATCAAAATTGCTCGCCGTGTCGGTTAAATTTTAGCGAAACCATTCTGGACTCCCACGCATCTTTATTTATAATACTGATACTGATACTGATGTTTTAAAGAGTAGAATAACTGAATAAGGTCAAGTTTTACATTATTTGAATTTACCTATTATTCTGATGTTAGATGTTTTGTCGGTTTGTAAACTAGCGACAGACTATGACAAGAATTCCACTTTCAAATTTTTTTTTTTTTTTGACATTCAATTCCAATTTCAATTAGGAATATGAAATTGTTTGTCGTCAGAAGTATCATGCACGTCACTACTCTATAATTATGGGATTTTATTATTACTTAAAGTAAATGCTGTGCAGATCAGAGCAATGATTTGCTATCTGCCTTTCTCGGTTTCCCCTCGTCATGGGAAGATTTTTCTGAATAAATAATAATAATAATAATAATAATAATAATAATAATAATAATAATAATAATAATAATAATAATTCAATAGAAGTAGTAGAAATGTGCAGGCCCAATTAGGCTCCATGGCCCAATATTGGTGGAGTTGAAATTTAAAGTAATTGTTTGCAACGGTTAACTAAACAAAAGCGAATTTAAATTCATTCCTAGAAAAAAAAACTACTTGTTTGGAAGGTTTTATTATATGGCATAAAATGAATATTAAGTGAAAACTGGCATCGGCTTCGGGAGTCACCAAAGGCTAGACATAGGAGATATGGCCCACCAGTCAACGTAACTCCTAGTGTCGGCTTGTACCATAATTAATTGGATAATCATTAATTCAACAAAGAGAAAGTTAAATAATAGATATTTTTTCTCGAATTAATTGATGATTTTGACTCCAAACAGTAAGCTCCAACCAAAAAGAAAAGCTAACAATAAAAAGCAACGTCTATACTAAATTGTACCATGGAGCCGTGTTTGGTATTGACAAAAAAAAAGAAAAAAAGAAAAAAAAAGAAACAATGATACATCTCTCTATGTATCTAATAACATGCACAGCTGACTTGTAGAATGTCTCTATCTATCACACATGAAATTTCTTGAATGTTAGGTGGTTATTACTGTACTAACGATGACTCCAAATAGAAGCAAGCAAAACGAGGTGCGCTTCCAACCCAACAATCTTAAGTGGATCCTAAGCTGTTAGAAGCAAAGCACACTCTACTTCTATAAAATTAAATTGTTGTTACAAGCACACTAATCACCAACTCATCTTAAAGTGGCTGTAATTCACCAACTTCCCTCAAATCTTTATCTTTTTGTAGGCCACCCCTCGTTGTTGGTACCAAATCATGCATACTCGCAAAAAGGGGAAAAAAATGCCAAAAGTAACATTAGATATTTCGGGCAGTCAAAAGTTACATTGATTTAAGATGTATATATTTTTTATATGAATTGCACAACTTTGGTGGTTGTCTCCTAATAATTGCTTATGTAATGCTGTATGGCATTATTACTGGTTTCATACACAAAAGCAATTATTGATAGCTGCAATTAACTTCTCGCCAGAAACTTGGGAGGAATTTCAGGAGGCAATCTGAAAATATTCAACTAATGTACTGTCCTTACGATGTACGAAATAACAAAATGGGCTTTTGACGGGTGCTGCTGATTTTATAAGGTGAGCCCAAATAATAAACTGTACAGTCTGTACACTAACAAATAAAATGTTTGAGAGTTTGTTCAAGCCTAACACAACATAATTTTGTTATTTTAGAAAGGCCTAATTTAGCCCACCACCCTATATTCAAATCATCTCGTCAATACTCAAAAAAGTTTCGCAAAAACAAGGAATACTGGAATAGTGATCAGCTTATCTTTTTCTGCCCGGTGCACTTGTACCAGTAGTTTTTGATGCCCCTGCAACCTGACTCGATCCTCAGTCGAACGGTCAGGGCTGAAGGCCAGTTGAAGGCTCTGAGGTTCACAAGTGGAAGAAGGTAGAGAAGAAAACAAAGAGCTAAGAATGTACATAGTAGAAGAGAGCTACTATTTTGGCTCTGTTTGGATAGTATGAGAATAAGAGTAGGATTAGTTATTTAGGATTAAAATTGTTAGTCTCAAATTCTTAAGAATAAGCTTAAAATCTTAGAATAAAGGTTTTTGTTTGGATGATGTATGAATAACAATGAGATTTATCTTTGACCATTAACGGACCAAAATTTGAATCTCACTTCTTATTCTAACATCTAGTCAGATTAATTAATCTTACTCTGATTCGGAATAAGCCCGTAATCCTAGATTGTTTGGATTGTCTCTTAATCCAGATTAGCTATTTAGTCCAAAAGAGCTCTTATTCATGACTATCCAAACAGAGCCTTAGGTTATAGACATTGAAGATTATAGGCTCCTTGACATTTTATTTATTTATTTGTTTTAGGTTGCACGGAAAATGGTTTGAAATGCTCAGGCATTCTTGTCAATTGTGAACGTTTTAATCTGGATTATTTTCATGGCGCATTTGAAAATGTTCAGTCCCAGGCCAGTTGCTCAATGGCCCATTATTTGTAAGTGGACTTGAAATGCAAGTCATGGCAGTTCTAATTTATACAAGAGTCGATTTATAATAGAAACTCAAAAATACAAATCTATAGTCAAGGTTTGGTAATTGAAGTTGAAAGCAAAAGGAGCCTCCAATAATTAGAACAAATCATCTCACAGACTCACACATACCATGCATAATAACATCCCTTAGTATTTCTCTAATTCTACACTGCAACTATGTCTCAAGTACTATACTGCAAATAAAGCACACACCAGTCCCCACAGCTGATTAGATTATTAGCAATATTTTTTTCAGTACATACATAATGATTTAGTAAGGAATGGCCACCTCCTCTTCTACTTCGGCACTAACCTTGGGTTGGCACCATTTGCTGTGCTGTTGAACTGGTAATACTTGGCACAAATGATGAAATACACTAAATTAAACATGCCGAGTCCTGAAACAGTCAAGTAAAACAAATCCAGTCTGCCCTTGTTGAGATCTTGAGCTAGCCAGTTTCTGCTCCCATTTCGACCAGTTGCTTTATGAACAGTCATCACCAATATGCCACTGGCGTAATTCGATACAGCTTGGCCCAAAAAAAACACTGCCATACCAACACTTTTCATATTATCTGGGAACTGATGGTAGAAAAACTCGGTTTGGCCGATCATATTAAATGCTTCGCAAAGGCCGAAAAGAATTAGTTGTGGCAGCAACCAAAAGCTAGACATAGAAGAGATAGTCCCACCCGTCGATGCAAATTCCAGTGGTGGCTTATGTAATGCTATGCATCTTCTGCGCTGCTCAACAAGTGCTGAGACTACCATGCCCAAGATTGAAATAGCTATGCCAACACCCATTCTCTGTAGCACGGTTATCCCCTCTTCATGCTTTGTAATTTTCTTTAACTGTGGTACAATCAGACGATCATAAATCGGGATCCAGACTGTCAACGTAAGCATGTTGAACACCACAAAGGATCCAGCCGGGATTTGAAAACCCCCACGACCGAGCCGGCGATCCATTTGTTGTGCTTGGTAGACAGTATAGTTGTTATGTTGTGATTGTGGAATATAGAACAAGACGCAAGAAAACCAAATTGGAATAATGCGAATGAAGCATTTCACTAGCTCGACTTGCTGCACCGTGCAAAGCCTCCATGGATCTGCTGCTTCTCCATTTGATTGAATTTTATCTTCTGGAGTTACCACTGCAGCCTTGTCAAGGAACCTGTCACACAAAGTTAAATGCAAAAAGTTAACATCAATGTTTCTTATGAAGTCGTGAAAAAAAATCATCAATGAGGCCGTTTGGATCGTTTAGGAATAGGAGGAATTTCCTATTCCTAGACATAAATTTAACATAAAGTATTGAAAAGTGTGTAATTTTATAAAGAGTTTTGTTTGTTTATAATAAATTTATGTCTAAGAATAGAAAATTTTTTCTATTCCCAGAGCATCCAAACAGCCCCAATGAGATTAAGATCTATATATACTTCTAATTGGACAGTACATGATGTGACTGGCATGATATTGAATTATTAACCACATTTCCTGTATCCTTTAAACTAAGCCAGTGTCTCGGTGAATAATGTGACTGATTTGGGAAAAATATCTGGAGATTTTCTTTAAAAATTCGGTGATGTGGCCCACAAAAGCTAGTGTACATCTAGGTGAAATTACTAACTGGGCTAAGCCTATCTCGCCGAAATTATTTTATACAGAAATTCAGACGCAAAAAATTTTAATAAAAAGAATTATTTATTATTTTTTTTAATAAGAAGAAAGTTCGAACGCGTTTTGAGGCCCAAATTATTTATTATTTAAAAATTGGACAGCCTATCTCGTGCTGAAGATCAAAGATGAAGCCCAAACTATGACAGTTGAACAAATTGTTAAGATTTGAGTATAATCTTGACTTAATGACTTTGTAACTTTAGCCCAACACAACATATAAATTCGGCCTTGTTAGATTTTCAATTCTCAACTTAATCTAACCTATCTGGTTGTTCAACTGAACTCACCTTTCTAATCCTTTTGAAATAATGAAATGCGCTCAATCGAGGTAACGAAAATTTAACTAAATGGCCTCGAAGTCCTCTATATTAACATGGTATATATATCCAACCTCAACTTAAAAAAAATATATAATAATAATAATAATAATAATAATAATAATAATAAGAAGGAAATATATTTACTTGAATTGGTTGGTGTGGAGAAGGTTAGTTGCAAGACTGCTCCGGCGGGGAGGGTCAAACAATTCCTTGTCAGGCAGTTCTGAGATCTTGACCCAGCGCTTCTTAAATGCTGCCACCGGAACTTGTACAAAGCCAGTGAACGGGCTTCCCTGAGGCTTCACTATCACGTACAACTTTGTGCCAATGAAGAAAGCAATGCACGAAAAGACCATTAACACAGCCGGGATGCCGAGGCCAATGGCCCAGCTTATATTGCTCTGCACATAGACTATAACTGTTGAGGAGACCATCACAGCACATGTGAAGGTGCAATAGTACCAGTTGAAGAAACTGCTGATACCCCTGCGGCCTGAATCCATACTTGGGTCGAATTGGTCAATGCCGAATGCCAGGTTGCAAGGGCGGATACCACCCGCTCTGATGATGAGAGAAAATAGGCAGAGATGAGAACAAACAGTTGAGATGGTGTAGATCCTTGGCATACATGCTGGTTGCATGCCGGCGGATGCAGATTTGTGATAGCAGCAGTCAAGGTCAGAAGCACCATCCCCTTCAGTCAGAATAGGGACAAATATGAGTCCGGATGAAATTGGTAAATATAAATGAATTTAATTTCTTATGTGAGCAATTTATCATATACAATAATAAAAAAAAAGGAAATTTAAGCAGATAAAATCACAGACGGTTATAAGTGGACACATGACAAAAACGTTTTTTATTTTTAGAGAACAAATTAACGTGACAAATTGTATTAATATTTAATTGTATTGGAGTAAACTTGTTGTATTAAAACTTAAAAGTAACTTTTAGGTATGAAACTTTGAATCTGGATTTTCTGAATTTTGGCCAGTCTATTTATAGAAATATTTTGGTGGTGGATTTCTGGATCTCTATGTAATTTAGAAATATTTTCCTTAATGATCTTGAATAATCAGGAAATCAATTATTGAAAAGGCTATATATGTATTGGAGTCTCAAAGTTTTGACCATGCAAAAAATTATTATAACTTTTGTTTTCACAAGTCACAACTGCAGGTTCTAGAACATTTGACTCGATGAGTAAAAGAAATTTAAACCGCTGCCTAGTTTGGCAGTCTCTAATTACTGATGAATGAAGAAAACAAAAGAGTACAGCTAGAGAGTTACTATATGTACATAATGTACTACAAAGTAATTAATGTCACTTGAAGATTTGTTCAGCACACATCTTTAAGTGGGACTTAAAGTTGAGCGTGCTGTAGAGCTTTATCCATTTATAAGTTCAACCAAACAAAGGATTGAACCATTAAAACAAAACTCTCTTCAAAATAGAGAATAAATACTTAATTTTGACAAGACACACTTCCAAACGACTCTCTTCCAAAGAGGAAAAAGAAAACTTATGACGTGGAACACAATAAAATTAAGTAGGTCCATTATTTATAATGGAAATTTATGAAACAAAATATATAATACTTTCAAAAAGAGAAACAAAAAAATGAAGCGAAATACCAGTAGAGAAGCCAGAGAAGCAAATGCAAGAGTGGCATAGCGCCCGATGTAGTTGTCGCTGAGAAAAGCACCAAGAAGTGGTGCCATGGCTGCGGTGCCAGCGGCAATGTTCATCATTGTCACTGCCTCGACGTTCTTCATTTGGAAGATGGTTGTCAGGTACACCAGCTGGTTTGCCATTGTTCCCATCGTCCCCAGCTTCTCGAACGACTCGTTACCTTGAATTATGAATCCTGGCTAGTTAATCATATCAACTGTATGTGTGTCTTCGTGTGTACATTATATATGTTTTTTTTTGCGTCGTGTGTCGGTAATCTGTGTGTGTACATAAGTGTGAGTGCAATTTACTTGGCTTATAGATTCAAAGATGCATGTAGCATCTTCTTTAATAAAAAACAGATCTCATATTTTTGTTTTATGAAAAAAAGGTATGTGAAAACAAAAAGAACAATAGACCATCAAAATTATATGCAGTTGTCTGCACTGCACGATTAGTTCCAGACCTATAAGATAAGGCATGGCTTTCCATCCCGGATACTTCACAGAATCTTGTGCGAGATCGTTCTCTCCTCTGTCTACTCTCTCCATGGCTTGTTTCGAATACTTCTCTAATTTCTCTCCCTTTTGAGTGCTCATAATGGTCTGCCTTAAGAGAGGTGGCGGAGAAAAGGGAAAGGGGATATACGTGTGTTTGTTTGTGTCTGTTGCTCTGTTTGCAAGAAATATAAAGAGTTATTAAAGACTGAGTCTGCGGATGACTTGGCATTGCACACCCGGTGAGTACACTAAAGTGTGCACACTATAATGCAATTGTGCAATTCAGAATTTTAATTTTGCAATTTTATCAGTTTTTATTTGTATCCAATTTTTGGGTATGATAAATTTAAGATGTCAAGGTGAAGGGAAAGATGAGAAATAAAATATTTAATTCCTATAAATTGTAGAGGTTTAATTCCTATAAATTGTACATGTTTTAATTCCTAATGGCTCAGTTTGGATAAGGTGTGGAAAGAAGAAAAGAAGTGGGAATAAATATTGAAAAGTGTGTAATTTTGTGAAGAGTTTGAATTGTTTATAGTAAATTTATTCTCTTATTCCTTCTTCTCTTTTTCCTTTAATGGAATTCAAACGGAGCCAATGGTTGTCCGATGTATTTTTATTTCGAACTCGCCTTTCATCAGCATGCCATGCGCATCATCCTGCATCTTCGTTAACTGTGAATCCGCTAATTAAAAATTCAAGTTATATTGAAAATTCAAAGTTATACGTGAGTTATGGAATTTTCCGGTGTTTTTAAAACCGTACATGCATCCTACGGTCAGGTTGTCAAAATCTGATATATTTTTTTAAGGGGCCGTTTGGATGAAGTGGAAATTTGAAATTTTTTTTATTCCTAGACATAAATTTATTATAAAAAATCCAAACTCTTCACAAAATTACACACTTTTCAATACTTTATGCCTAGGGGTGCGTTTGGATAGTTGGAAGAAAGAAGAAGAAAAATGAAGAAGAAAAAAAATTATAAACAATCCAAACTCTTCACAAAGTTACATACTTCCCAATACTTCTTTCCACTTCTTCCCTTCTTCTCTTCTTCCCACATCTATCCAAACGCACCCTAGGAATAGAAAATTCCTCCTGAGGCTTTTTGGATAGCTTAGGAATATGAGAAATTTTTTCTATTCCTAGGCATAAAGTATTGAGAAGTGTGTAATTTTATGAAGAGTTTGGATTGTTTATAATAAATTTATGCCTAGGAATATGAAATTCTCCAAATTTTCACTTGATCAAAATAGTCCCTAAGATAATTTAGAAGTCAAGTCTTCTAACTTATTTTTTTTTAATTAAATGTCTATAAAGACCCTAAGATAATTTTGTGAAGAGTTTCGAACTTGCGACATCTAATTTGAGATGCATTATTTTCTGCCACTAGACCAAAAGCTCATTCTCCAAAATCTAATATTGTTCGGTATTTTTCAAAATTGTCTGTTACTTCCCCTCACAATATCAAATACCGCCCTTCTAGTTACTGTTCTGTTTCCAGTATTATCGAAATTTTCGATATTCAGTACCTTTTTCAAAACACTGAAATTTTTTGGGCAAGTACACATCATCCTACATCAATTTGATACGTGCATTCAAATTTAAAGATGAGGGAACTTGATGAGCATATATTTGTGTCCTATCCGGATGCATGTAAACGGTTGATAACTTATTCTAGGCTTCTAGCGTTTGAATATTTACACAAACGGCTGTTTCAATTAGTTGTTTTTCACACATTATCCTGCAGTCTTCCATATCTTTATTAGAGCTCCAACATTTGATCTTTTAAGCGGACAAATCTCAAGACTGAGATATGTTTTTTCTTCACGTTCTAATCGCTTCACTCTTTCTTTTGTTTCGTTTTTTTTTCCTTCTTATTTTCTTATTTTGTGTTATTTTGTTTGTTACTTATTTCTGCTCAACCTAATTGGGCATTTTTACTCTGATCTTTAATTTTCTTTTACTTTCTTTTTGATTGTAAGTTCAATAATAAATTAAAAATTTTGACTCCTAATTAGAATAATAAATAAAGAATTGAATGACATTGAATAAGCCGCACTTGCATACGAAAAAAATAAATGCTGCCAAGAAACATTGACTAATGATACTATGGTACAAATTAATATTTGTCCTATTTTAAATGAGGCTTTCTTTTTTTTTTGTTTCTTTTGAAATTAATTAAGTTAGCGTCTTATATTATGATATACAAGATGTTTTCATTTATAAATTAAAAAAAAACAAAAGCAAAACCAGTGGACAATTGTTAGGAAATTGGCTGCATTAGATAAAAAAAAGAAAAATAATAAAAAAATCTTTGGGAAACCGCTCACCGACTCCCACACCTCTCCAGAAGAAAACAAAAATTCAAAAATCTTATTTTCATTATCTGTCCTCTTGGATTAGCGTGAATTAAAATTTTTTTCCTTGTTTTACTTGGAAATACAAAAGTATACAGTAGGATGAGTATAGTTTGTGCAATTCTTGAAACATAGAAAATATTGAAGGGGAAAAAAAAAACATGCATAAACTTTAACGATGCCGTGTACAAATCATATCTTTTTAGTCCCATTACAACCTATATTTATCTATGAAAAATTACGAACGCCCCCTAAAATATCATTACATGCGAAACCCTCTGTTAAACATCATCACACATTTTGATTAGAGTGGAAAACAAATTTATTATTGGGTGTGTTTGGATTGTTGGAAGAAAGAAGAAGAAGAAGGAAGAAGAAGAAAAAAAAATTATAAACAATCCAAACTTTTCACAAAATTACACACTTCCCAATACTTCTTTCCACTTCTTCCCTTCTTCCCTTCTTCCCACACCCATCCAAACGCACCCATTGACACTAAAGGCCCATCCTGATGGGTAGTTTATCTTTTTTTGAATGATGATTAAATGGTAAGGAAATATTAATCACAGAAAACAGATGACCAAAAGAGGATGAATGGAGTCTTCGCCAATATATATATTTATATTTTTTGGTTATAATATTTGTTTCCTGTGGGACCAGCATCCTCCGTTGAGTTTTTAAAGTCATTAGAGTGTCAACTTTCTATCCGAACCGTGCTATCTAATCTCGATAGACAGATTTTTACGGATCACATGAATATTGACGAGTCTAATATTAATCACAAAACATTCATTATTGATCGGATGGTTCGGATTGGAAGTTAGCACTCTATTCCGTTTCCTGTGCAGCAGAATATGGAGAATGGTATTGGTATAGTATCAGGTCAGGCCCATTTTCAAAAAAAGATTCAGCCAGTTTGAAATTGTCTTTACTGGGCCTGTAGTCTAAGGCGGATCCACATGCTTTGAAGCCCAAACTCTCTGTTTCTGTTTTGTTAGATGTTGGGTTGAATGAATTTCGGAAGGTTTGGCGCACACCCTTCTTCTTTCACCTTTTTCAAGGACATGGAAAAACCAACAAGGAAATATTCAGCAATCTTTCATTCCTTCCGTCCACTATTTTAGGTTAAACTCCCTCTTCTCTCTATCTTAGGTTCAACTTATTTCACCGCGGTTGTGGTTTGTTGGTGGGAAAGGGGCCAGGATTTCAAGTTGGGAACATGCAATTTGTTAATTTTTTTTTCTTCTGTTAAATTTTAGGAGTAGCCACATCTTTAATTGCAAATTGACGGTAAATTCAGGTCAAAGTTGTTTCTTGACCATGTTTGTTTGTGAATTTTGATAGGAGTATTGTAGGTTTCAAATCACAGTTAATAGCCACATCTTTATAGTAGAGTTTCTTGCTGATATCAGAAGTTGGCCATGAAGTATGACACACTTCCGGGAATTGCTTCCTACACTCCCCTGGTTTAGAGATCCACTACTTTTTCTTTGAAAATGACTTAAATGTCCTTGGTGGAAATGCAGTGCAAAAGAAAAAAAATAATGAGTGAAGGGCATTTTAGTCCAAAGATGCACTTTTAACTGTAAGTCAAATACCATCCCTGTTTCATATAAAAATTTATAAACAGGGCAAACTACAGCAACCTAAAGACCAGAAGCACCATTTGCTTTGCCCCTGGACCGGTACCACTTGGCGCAGATGATGAAATATACAAAATTGAGTGCTGCTACTCCAGCAATCATCATGTAAAACAAATCCAGCCTACCCTCATTGAGATCCTTAGCTAACCAGTTCCTGCTCCCGTTACGACCAGTCACTTTGTGAACGATTGTCACCAGTGCACTGCTGGCATAACTCGAAATGGCAAAACCCAAAAGAAGCACTGCACTAGCAACGCTCCTCATATTCTCTGGGAATTGTTGATAGTAAAACTCGTTTTGGCCAATAATACTGAAAGCTTCAGAAAGGCCGAAGAGCATTAGCTGAGGGACCAACCAAAGGCTAGATCGACATTGGTGTTGGCTTATGCAAAGCTACGTCTCTTCTGTGTTTTTCAATAGATGCTGAGACTAGGGCTGTACAACGGACGGGTCAATGGTTTTTAATCAAAATTTTAACCCAACCCAATTATATCGGGTTGAAATTTTTTTTTAACTAACCCACCCGTAACCCAACCCAACCCAACTATTTTTTTACATATGGAATTTCACGGGTTATGCGGGTTATACGGTTTACGCGGGTCAAATAAATTGTTAATCAATTATACATTGTACATAAATAAAAATAATCACATAACTTAAATTAAATAAAAATGAACACATAACATATATGATCGGATTAAAATAAATAGTCCAAGCAACAACGCAACAAATATTTGTCTAAAATTCAATAATCAGAAATTCAACAACACAAATTATCGTATTTTATAATTAACTATAAATGGCATATATTTAAAACAAAAGTATTTATTATGAAAAATTCATCAAATTTCATCACAAACTGGTCAAATTTCAGCATTCTTTCAAGCACACAAGAATTTAGGCAGTTCTCCTTCTCCTTCACTCGCAATCCAAAGATTCCAAGATTGCTTTTTTAACTTCTTTTACCTACATGAAGGATTTACCAAATTTCTGTATAAAATGATCAAGTGTCGTTTTCTTAGAAAAGCTTGATTTATAGTAAAAAAAAACAGCATCTGAATTCTGACAAGTTCATTTAAACATCTCTGATAGTAAAAAAAATAAGAAGCATTTAGCTAGCTGTTACTGAGAGATTCAGACCACGTTAAATTTACAATCAAGTTTCTTGTAATTCTGGTAAAACAAGAAATTAAACTAGCATTAAAAGAAAATAGTGGTACAACTACATAAAAGGCCCACTTGGCAAGTTGAGTTAGGGATTACATACAAAATTGTGAGTTGGGATTGTAAAATTAAAATAATTACATGTAAAATGAATCAATTAGGGTTGTAAAATTGAAACAATTACATGCAAAATTAATCAATTAGAGCTGTAAAATTAAAATAATTACAAGTAAAATTGAAAGAGGCTTACAGCTGAGGCTTATAGTAAAATTGAAAGAGGCTTACATACAAAAATTGTGAGTTGGGATGTAGAATTCGAGTTCTATTGAGAGAGAGGGCCTACTTCCTTGCGGATATTTTAGAAAAGAGGTGGAACCAACGTGCGAGGATTCAATGGCTAAAGTGTGGGGATCGAAACACTAGGTTCTTCCATGCTACTGCTTCAGCGAAAATGCGAAAAAAAGCAATCGCCTCCTTGCTAATTGAGGGCCAAAACACAACAGATCAACAGAGTATTTTGCATGCCTTCACCGATTTTTACTTCAATTTGCTGGGCAAACCAACTTCTGTCCATGATTGCTCCCTCCAAAATCTCTACGAGCAGATGCCCTTGCTTCTTGATCTACAAAACCCTTTCTCAACTACTGAAATTGAACATGCCGTGACATCTCTCTCAAATAATAAGGCTTCAGGCCCCGATGGTATTCCAAATGAGTTTGCCAAGCTTAAATGGGACACGCTAAAAGCAAACGTCCTAGAAAACTTTGAGGATTTGTTTAATGGGACACTTAACATCCGGGCTCACAATTTTGCTCATATTACACTTCTGCCTAAAACCGAGGAATCAATACTATTAACTTCTTTCAGACCGATTATCATCATCAACTACATTCCAAAGCTAATCTCAAAGGTCCTTGCTAACCGCCTGAACATTCATATTCCTAACCTAGTTTCCACAAATCAGTCAGGTTTCGTCAGGGGGCGTTTGATACAAGAAAATTTCATCTGTGCTAGGGAAATAGCTGTGCATCTCACTAAATGCAAGGAACCAGCCTTCTTACTCAAGTTGGATTTTTACAAAGCGTTTGATACAGTTAATTGGGTCTTCCTGCTTAAAGTGCTGCAAACTTTTGGCTTACCTCCACAATTTATAGGCTGGATTGAGTTGCTTTTAAGTACAGCCACATCGGCTGTTTTGCTCAACAATCAGGTGGGACCCACCTTCCGTCACACCCAGGGTCTAAGACAAGGCGATCCGCTTTCGCCTTTCTTATTCATTCTAGTGGCAGACGTTCTAACAAAGTTCTGTGGAGTTATCGGTTCTACCAGTAATGTCAACATTTCAAATAAGCTGAGCACCCCTTTCCATATTCTTCGATATGCCGATGACACTGTCATTTTCTCTACTACAAAAGGAAATTCAGTGCAATCCCTTAAGCTTGCTTTGACAATTTTTTCTCTCTGCTCCGGCCTTAATCTCAATCTGCACAAATCGGCTTTGGTTCCTTTTAACTTGACCGCTCAACAAACACAACAAGTGCAACAGATACTTGGCTGCAGCCTTTCTCAATTGCCGCTATCTTACCTGGGATTGCCGCTAACTACATCTAGACTGTCGAGAGAAGTTTACAAGCTTTTAATTGGAAAAGTAGAAAACAAACTGGCTGGTTGGAAAAACAAGTTACTCTCCAGAGCAGGACGCCTCACCTTAGTTTCCTCAGTTCTTTCCTCCATTCCAGTCTTCTTCATGTCGGTTTTCAGGTTACCTTCATGGGTTATCAAGGCAATCGACAAGTTGAGGAGGAACTTCCTTTGGGGGCGCTACTCAACCGGCAACAGAGGAATGAGTTTGCTTGCTTGGGATAGGGTATGCATGCAAAAAAACTTAGGTGGTTTTGGAATTCTGAATTTGAGACTATTGAACATCTCCTTGTTGTTGCGCTGGCTCTGGAGACTTTCTGACAAGCCCTCTTCGCAATGGTCCATCATAGCTAATTCTGTTATTGCTTCTAGATACCAGCACGCGCCACTGGGATGGTCAACCCATGGCTCATTCTTTTGGAGAGACCTGCTTGAACTACGACACATCTTCTCAATTTCTACAACAGTAACAATTGGGGACGGTTCTCGTACTTTATTCTGGTATGCCAATTGGGGTAATGGCCATCTCCATTTTTTTAACAAATCCTCCAAGCCAATTACTCCTAAGCTGACAGTTCAGAGAGTTTTGCACGATCCAGGGGCTTCTCTACATGCTCCATGGTCGAGACAAGTTAATGAAGCAGTTCAGTTATTGGATACTGCCTCCACAAATGTAGGGCCAGACATGATTACTTTGAAATGGAATTCAAATGGTTCTTTCTCAGTCAATTCAGCTTACAGAATGTTAGTCTCCAGTGGCAAAACCAGCTTTCGGGCCTTTACTGTTTGGAAGTTAAAGTTACCCCCCTCTATCAAGCTCTTTGCTATTTTGATGTTTCACAACAGACTCCTCACGCAAGAAGCTCTGCACAGAAGAAATATTATGGTACAACCAGGCTGTGTGCTTTGCAATTCTACTAACTTGGAGTCAGCAGATCATTTGTTCTGTCTCTGCCCCTTCGTTTTACAAACATGGCAAGAATTAAGGACTCTCTTTCCCAACCTCTCAATACCAAAATTTAACGATTTACATTCCTTTTGGGAATATACTCTCTATCTTAGCAATTCAAGTGTAGGTTGAAATACAGCCGTACTGGTGATCACAACCATTTGGGCAGTTTGGTTGGAGCGAAACAATCGAATTTTCAGACAACAGCAGAGAAGTACTGTTTCTATGTGCCACTGGATCGTCTCTCAGCACAAGTTGTTCTTAGAACATTGCTAAGTTTAGGATATTTAGTTTCTTAGTTCTTAGTTTTTATGTTTCTGCTTTCTTTCTTTCTTGCTTGTTAGCCTCTATCAAGCTTCCTCTAAAAAAAAAATTAAAATAATTACATGTAAAATGAATCAATTAGGGTTGTAAAATTGAAACAATTACATGTAAAATTAATCAAGTAGAGCTGTAAAATTACAAGTAAAATTGAAAGAGGCTTACAGCTGAGGGTTGAGACCTTGTACAGTACAACAGTGGATCAAAGAGACGAAGACTTTGTATAGTATACAAAAATTGTACTCTTGTACGCTTGCATAATGACTAGAACAAGACTCTTGTAAGAGTATCAAAGGAACAAAGACAAAAACATAATTAATAAACGATGCAAAGGATATTGTTTGAGTCTGATAGAAAAATAGCAACTTCGCAAATAACCATTAGCACAAATGACAACAGTATTAATTTAACTAACAAATTTGTAATATTTTGAAATCAATTACGTACCATTTTCCGAGGCATCAAAAAGGAGCCGAGGCGTCGCTCAACAAATCGCGTATATTCACATGTGCTGTGGGAAAGAAATGATATTAATGTTTAATTTGGGAATTGCGATGAATAAATGTCATTGTCGGAGTAATGGAATGTAATTAATAAAACGGGTCGGGTTGAAAACGGGTTATCAATACTAGACATATAACCCAACCCAGTTGAACCGGGTTCATAAATTTAAAACCCGACCCAACCCGATTAATGTTACAACCCGTTAAAATACGGGTCGGGTTGGACGGGTTTTTATTTTCCTTGTACAGCCCTAGCTGAGACTGTTGTTGCCAAAATCGAAATCACGATGCCAACACCAATCCTTTGTAGAATGGTTATCCCACCTTCATGCCCTGTGATTTTTCTCAACTGAGGTACAATCAGACGGTCATAAATTGGTATCCAGATTGTCATGGTAAGCATATTGAACACCACAAATGATCCAGCTGGGATTTTAAAACTGCTTTTGCCGAGCTGGCGGTCTGTTTGGAGTGCTTGGTAAATTAACAACATAGGTGCCATGCATTGTGAGGGGAATATAGTACATAATGCAAGATGACCAAACCGGGATCAGGCGAAAGAAGCATTTCACCACCTCTACTTGCTGCACGGTGCAGAGCCTCCACGGATCTGTTGCATCACCGCTTGATTTAATTTCATCTTTCGAAGTAATGACTGCAGCCTTGTCAAAGAACCTGTTACAGAAAATAATGGAAGAGTCGAATATGACAGTGTTGATCCATAACTTATCTAGCGCGTATTAAAAAATTACATAGTATATCCTATATCATAGTTTTGTTTATTAATTTTAGGTTCTCGGTGGTTGTATAACAGCTCAAACTTGTTTCACTTTTCCTCTGGTGCTTTTTACTTGGCTTGAATAGTAAGCCATCTACTAATTCCAGGAAAAGATAAAAAATGAAAATATTAATGTGAGAGACCTAATTGGGCTAAAGAAGGGGGAAGACTGGAAGTCAACACCATACAACATGATGGGAAGCCAACACCAGTTGCTATGGCAAGTGAGCATGGTGATATGCACATGTGGTACAATCATCTTTGTTATCTAAGTGAAAGAGATATGAAAGTGTTGCAAAATGAAAATTACATTTCTTCTTTTGATTGTTTATCTCTTGAATTTTGTGTTCATTGTGTAATGGGAAAACAAAAGAGAGTGAATTTTAAGAGAAATGAGTCCCATAGAAAGGTGAAACCATTGAAATTGGTTTATTCCGATGTGTGTGGTCCATTTAATGTCAAATCCCTTGGTGGTGCTATTTATTTTGTTACTTTCTTAGATGACTTTTCTATGAAGTGTTGGATTTATCCCTTGTCCTCAAAAGATCAAATTCTTGAAACTTTTAAGAATTTTAAATCTCGTGTTGAAAAAAAAAGTGAAAAATCCATTAAGTGTTTACAAACCGATAATGATGGTGATATTTGCTCTAACGATTTTGACAATTTTTGTGCGAGAAATGACATTCGGAGAGTGAAGACGGTTCCATACACTCCACAAGAAAATGTGGTAATTGAGAGGATAAACCAGACCATTGTGGAGAGTATTAGAAGTATGTTGTCTCACTCGGGTCTTCCAAAATCATTTTGGGCCGAAGCGGCTAACACGGCAGTTTATCTCATAAACCGATCACCTTGTGTGGCATTGGACGGTAGCATACCGGAAGTCATATGGAGTGGCAAGAAGATCTCTTATGGCCATTTACGAACTTTTGGATGTGAGGCTTATGTCAAGATTTCTAATGTCAAGAGGAATATGCTCGATGTCAAGTCACGGAGGTGTGCATTGGTTGGCTATGGCGGTGATGATTTGGGTTATAGGGTTTGGGATCCTATTGAGAAGAAGACAATTAGAAGCCGAGATGTCATATTTCGTTAAGATGTGATGTTCATGGAAAATCATGAGAAGGAGCAAAGTGAAGAAATACATGTGGAGGAGCATGTTGATGCTAGTGTTGCACCCAAAATGCTAGCGGATCCTCAGGCAAGTAGTCATGATAATGAGGATGAGAGTAAGCCGGTGGAAGCTTATGAGAATGAAGGTATTGTTGAAGAAGAGCACACTAATACCCCGGTACAAGAGTTGAGGAGGCCAACTCGGATTTCAAGAGCTACACAAAGGTATTCACCTTCATTGTATTATGCTTTGTTCACGGATGCGGGTGAACCCGAGTCATTTCATGAAGCTAAAAATTGATCGGAGAAAGTTATGTGGCTTGGAGCAATGGAAGATGAAATGAACTCGTTGCATTTAAATGAGACTTGGAAGTTAGTTAAACTTCCAAAGGATAAGAAAGCATTGAAGAATAGGTGGGTATTTGTGTTGAAAAATGAAGCCGATGGTTCTAAACGGCATAAGGCAAGGCTAGTAGTCAAGGGCTATGAACAAAAACATGGTGTTGACTTTAATGAGATATTCTCTCCCGTTGTGAAGCATAGTTCCATAAGGGTTGTTTTGTCATTGGTGGCTAACTTAGACTTGGAACTTGTGCAACTTTGTTGTACTAAACGTCTCTAGGTTTGTCGATTACAAAACAATATCATTTGGCATTTAACAATCTTCTTTGAGTTTATAGGAAGAAGATGCAATTTATGAAGACTTGGATAAAGACTTTAAGAAAGATCAAGATCGAGTCTTTGGAGAGCTTGTATGCTAGTTTAGACAAGGATAGAAGGTATAGTCCTTGTTTATCCTTGAAATGGTCTACATAGTGAAAAACTCAATATACCAGCAAAATTCTGTTTTCTGTGACCCAGCGTCGTACAACGCTGAATAGTGGCACACAACGTTGAGGTTTCTAAACTAGAACATCTAAATTCTAACTTTTGTGAATCAACGTTGCACAACGCTATATAGAGTTAGGCAACGCTGAGTCAAAACGTTGTACAACGCTCAGTAGTGTTGTAAACGTTACAGTTAAAAACTTGGAACTTTTTCTAATACCATTGTGCAACGCCATATAGCGTTGAAAAACGCTGCAAAAATCCCAAGTTATTTGTGCTGTTCAGACAGCGCTGTCCCATGTAAAACCCATGTAAACAGTTGTTTTTACATGCAAAGTTGCGGGCAACGTTAGCCAACGTCTTTCAGCGTTGAGTAACGTTAGCGTTGTGTGATGGTATATAGCGTTGTACAACGCTTTGTTTAATCTTTCAAAATTGTTACCTTTGTCTCCCTTTAACGTTGTGTAATGCTATTCAGTGGCAAGCAACGCTCTGACAATTTCCAACGGAATTGTCGGAGTTTTCTTTTGGCTGTACACTCCTTCGTTCTGCAACGGCAAATAGTGTTGCACAACGCTCTGATAGACCAACAGCTATATTAACTAGCCGTTAGAATTTACAATGGTCATATTCCAGCTTTGTATAACGCTATTCAGTGTTGTACAACGCTGTGTCCAGTTTTTGTTGGTAAACTGCTCCTTTCGAGCCCTATATATATCCAACTCTTGTTCTCTCTCAACAGAGAGCTTTGCTTTGCAAAATTAGACCATAATTGATCCTTTGAGCAGAGGGATACTCTCTCACTTGAGCTTTTCATAGCTATACCATCTTGAGAGATTTAGTAGCCTCAAACACCACCGCCCCGACATTGTCGTTAGGTGTAGGTTAGAATAGGTTGAGAGCTCTTCTCCTTTAAGGCTGTTGTGCCATTCGAGTTAGGCCGATCCGCCTCGAGTGTCCTTGTGATGAAGTGATTCGGTTCGAAGTTGTAGTCCCGTTCGTTGTGGAATTGAACGGAGCGCGCCCTTTCGTGGTAGCGGAACTCCCGGGTACGTACGACTAAGGCTAGCATTTCCTAGCGGGTCAGAACTCCGTAATCATACCGAGTGTTCAATTTCTCTCTCTTTTTTTCTCTTTATTATATTGCTATACTTGAATTGCTTGTGTGCTTGCTTGTATTGGGTACCAATTGAATTGTGTTAGGATAGTTCATACCAAACCGGTCCAAAACCATAATCGCTACCACTAAACTTTAGTTAAGCCGCTTCCTTTAGGAACAACAAAGTGGTATCAGAGCGGGAACCTCGATTAAGCTAGTCTGAATATCGGTTTTCGGTTATGGCGGCTCGGTTTGTAGAGAGACCGGATAAATTAGGCCAAAATTGTAAAAATTTCTCTTTTTGGAAGAGATGCATGGTGAACTACCTCATTATCTTAGGATATTGGCACATGTTAGAAAAGAGGTATACCCCCGAATTTATGCCAAACTATACCAATTTGGCTAGGGAATCCCGTGATAACCAAAGGGACAATGATTGTGCTGTTAATGCCATATTAGTCTCGGTCCATTAATCAATTGGTATAACCCTTAGTCGGTTTAATTTAGCACATGATATGTGGATGGCTCTCCTCACCCGTTATGAGGAAAATTCTCAAATTTGACACTCTAGATGGTATGAGTTGTATTCTCAATTTGATAATTTCCACATAAAGGATGATGAATTCATTGAGGATATGTACACTAGTCTTGTACAACTGTAAAATGAATTCACTGAAAGAGGTGAGCCCCTAACAAATGACAAGATTGTATGTAAGATGATGCGGGTTATGAGTGGAAGGCGCGAATGGGATGCTCATATCACATCGCTTGAGACCATTATTCGGATGGACCATGAGTACACCCCGGATCAAATGTACACCGAGCTTCGATGTGTGGAGGAGAAGCTCAAACAACTTGCCAAACTAGGACATACTCCAAGAACTCTAGCCATGTCATCCACAAAAAATCTCGCCTCCACATCCTCCTCTCAACCTTTCCATCGCCAATACCCACATCAAACACCCGTGAACCTCTACGAGCTTGATGAGGCACGGCAAGAGGTGGTGATTGAGAAAATCTTTCGTGGGTTGGTCAAGCATGAGGAGAAGTTCAACAAGGAGAGAATAGCCCATGATGAACGGGAGTTGTGTTTTGTGTGCAATAAAGAAGGTCATTCCATGCACAAGCGTCACAAACTTTTTCCTCAAGTGCAAAACCACAAGCCAAAACTTAAGCACAAAAAGGAAAAGAAGAAGGCTCAAGCCATGCATGCCTTGTGGGATGTTGCATCCGAAACAAGCTCGTCCGATTCGGATTCTCATGAGGTGTATGCTATGGTGGCAAATATGGAAGAAGTGGTATTCTCAACGGACGATGTGGAAGATGACTTCGTGAAGGACATCTTAAATGAGTTCAATCAAGGGACAAGATTTGTTCATCCGCTACTTCAAGCGCGTAAGGCAACACCAGCTCCATCTCCACCGACTTCACCAAAGTCGAGCTCTCCTAATGTATATCTCCCTCTCAATGATTCTTTAGCGATGATGATAGTGAGAGTGGTGATGAACCAACTAGTTCAACCAAATGTGTTGATTGTGATAGGTTGAATTCTATTTTTGATGCCACCCATGATGCCTTGGTTAGGAAAGCCGATACCATAGAAATCATAAAAATCAAGGTAGATGAGCTTACTTCTAAGATGGGTGAGTATGAGGCTAAAATTAAGGAGCTTGAAAAACAACTTGAAAAACTGATTTTAGTTCAAGCTCCTAAAATGGGTTTGAAGAACCTTTTCAAAGGTCAAAAGTCTCATTACAAGTCCGGTCTTGGTTATCAAAAGTTTTATCAAACCAAGAAAAAGAACTTGTCACACAATAATGGAAAACAAATTGTACAAAATACACAATTAAAAAATCTAGGAATTCTTGTGGTCATGCACATATATACCAAAGGAAACCTAAAAATACTAGAGTGGAAAACGAAAAGAATTTTGCAAAATCAAAAAAAGAAAGTTTTTGTTCCAAAGGTGTCCAATAAAATTTATTTTAGAAGACCCGATGGATGATTTTATGAATTTAAAGAGCAACACTTTTCTCAAAATCACAAATCTCAATCCAATAGGCATAAAAAGAATGTTTTCCAACATTTCCAAAAAGATCGCAAAAAGAATTTTAATGCCTCATCCAATGATCCTAAGAAGAAGGCCGAATAGCTTAGAGCTCATTACTATTCTCATTTTGTCAAAGGTTCTATCATGCCTAAGCCAACCAATGCATATTACAACTATTGTTGTCAAAATGGTCATATCTCGTTGGAATGCAAACTTAGGAAACCAAATGGTGAGTCCAAAGATAAGTGGGTTTCAAAAGCTTGTACCTCTAGTGGTACAACTAGTGGTATCTTAACCAATGTGACCTAAATACCAAGTTAACCTCCGGTCTTATAAGCCAAATATTTAGGGGGAGCCTATTTATTTCTATCTTATATTTGTTTAAGAGGTTAAATTTGGTCACACTACTTTGTGTAGTGTCCTAAATTGGTTCTCCAATTTCTTTTATCCAAAATTAAGGGGAAGCCATAAATTTAGGGGGAGCTTGCTACAATTTTCACTTTTTGTCGATTTACAAAAAGGAGAAGAATTGTAGTAAAACTTGTGAAATGTCAAATTTTAATCGCTTTACTAATGATGTTGTTTTGCAAATCGTCAAAAGGGGGAGATTGTTGTACTAAACGTCTCTAGCTTCGTCGATTACAAAACAATATCATTTGGTATTTAACAATTTTCATTGAGTTTTATAGGAAGAAGATGCAATTTATGAAGACTTGGATAAAAACTTTAAGAAAAATCAAGATCAAGGTTTTGAAGAGCTTTTAGGCTTGTTTAGACTAGCATAGAAGGTATACTTTAGTCCTTGTTTATCCTTGAAATGGTCTAGATAGCGAAAAGCTCAATATACTAGCAAAATTCTGTTTTCTGTGACCCAGCGTCGTACAACGCTGAATAGTGGCACACAATATTGAGGTTTCTAAACTAGAACAGCTAAATTCTGACTTTTGTGAATCAACATTGCACAACGCTATATAGAGTTAGGCAACGCTGAGTCACAACGTTTGTACAACGCTATAGTTAAAAACTTGGAACTTTTCCTAGTACCATTGTGCAACGCCATATATACGCTGCAAAAATTCCAAATTAACTGTGCTGTTCAGACAGCGCTGCATCGATGTTCAGACAGCGCTGCATCGATGTTCAGACAACGTTGTCCCATGTAAAACCCATGTAAAAAGTTTTTTTACATGCAAAGTTGCGGACAACGTTAGCCAACGTCTTTCAGCGTTGGGTAACGTTAGCGTTGTGTGACGGTATATAGCATTGTACAACGCTCTGTTGAATCTGTCAGAGTTGTTCCCTTTGTCTCCCTTTAACGTTGTGTAACACTATTCAGTGGCAAGCAACGCTCTAACAATTTCCAACGGAATTGTCAGAGTTTTCCTTTGGCTGTACACTCCTTAGTTGTGCAACGGCAAATAACGTTGCACAACGCTATGACAGACCAACGGATATATTAACTAGCCGTTAGAATTTACAACGGTCATATTCCAGCTTTGTATAACGCTATTCAGTGTTGTACAACGCTGTGTCCAATTTTTGCAGGTAAACTGCTTTTTTCGAACCCTATATATATCCACCTCTTGCTCTCTCTCAACAGAGAGTTTTGCTTTGCAAAATTAGACCAGAATTGAGCCTTTGAGCACAGGGATACTCTCCCACTTGAGCTTTTCATAGCTAGACTATCTTGAGAGATTTAGTAGCCTCAAACACCACCGCCCCGACATTGTCGTTAGGTGTAGGTTGGAATAGGTTGAGAGCTCTTCTCCTTTGAGGCCGTTGTGCCATTCGAGTTAGGACGATCCGCCTCGAGTGTCCTTGTGACAAAATGATTCAGTTCGAAGTAGTAGTCCTGTTCGTTGTGGAATTGAACGGAGCGCGCCCTTTCGTGGTAACGAAACTCCCGGAGATGTACGACTAAGGCTAGCATTTCCTAGCGGGTCGGAACTCCGTAATCATACCGAGTGTTCAATTTCTCTCTTTCTTTTTCTTTTTATTATTTTGCTATACTTGAATTGTTTGTGTGCTTGCTTGTATTGGGTACCAATTGAATTGTGTTAGGATAGTTCATACCAAACTGGTTCAAAACCATAATCACTTCTGCTAAACCTTAGTTAAGCCGCCTCCTTTAGGAACAATAAACATGATATCAAGATGGCTTTCTTGCCTGGTGACTTGGATGAGGAGATCTATATTTTACAACCGGAAGGTTTTGTTGATGAATCAAACCCTAATCTTGTGTGTAGATTGAAGAAGGGGTTGTATGGTTTGAAGCAAGCCTCTTGGCAATGGTACAAGAAATTTGATACTTTTATGCAAGAAGAAGGTTTTGAAAGAAATGGCTATGATCATTGTGTCTACATGAAAGGAAAGGTGGGTGGCACTTTCACCTTGTTGTTACTTTATGTGGATGACATGTTGATGACTAGTAATGATCATTATGAGATAGTCTCTTAAGCTTGATATGTCTAAGAGGTTTGCAACCAAGGATCTTGTCGAAGCAAGGAAAATATTGGGTATGCGAATTCATAGGGATCGGGGGAGAGGCAAGCTTTGGTTAAGTCAAACGGAGTATGTTGATAAAGTCCTTGAGAGGTTTGACATGGTGAATCGCAAACCGGTGACTACACCTTTGGTCGGTCATTTTAAGTTGTCTAAAAAGAATTCTCCAAAGAATGGTCAAGAGAGATTGAAGATGGAAAAAGTTTCATATTTATCGGCCGTTGGTAGCTTGATGTATGCTACGGTGTGCACACGGCCGGACATTGCAAATGCAGTGGGAGTTGTCTCTCGATATATGTCTAACCCGGGATGGGAGCATTGGCAAGCGGTGAAGTGGATACTTCGGTACTTGAAAGGCACTCGTGGCTTGCGGTTATGTTTTGGAGGAGATTCTAAATTGGCAATTGAAGGGTATGTTGATGCCGATCATGCGGGTTGTAGTGAGACAAGGAAGTCCACGACGGGCTTTGTCTTTACTATCGGTGGTGGAGCCGTTAGTTGGATGTCTCGACTACAAGACATTGTTACTTTATCTTCCACGGAATCGGAGTATGTTGCATTGACCGAGGCGGTGAAGGAAATGCTTTGGTTGAAAAGGTTGCTTGCACAACTTGGGTTGAAGCAAATGGAGTATGTGGTGCATTGTGATAATCAAGGTGCCATGCATCTTTCAAATAATGCGGCATATCACTCAAGAACTAAGCACATTGATGTGCAATACCACTTCATTCGTGATGTTCTAGACCATAAGCAACTAGTCGCGAGAAAGGTTCACACGAAGGAAAATGTTGCCGATATGTTCACGAAGGTGGTGCCTCCCGACAAGGTAATGTTTTGTAGGAGGCAATCCGGGTTGGTTGAGTAACTCGGGTGTGTTTGGAGCGAGGTGCAAGGTGTATGCTTGTGAAGATGAAGATGTATGTGTTGACCCTAAAAATTAAACCCTCAAAACCAAGTAAATCAAAACCAAATTGCGAAAACCAAAAGTCAAACAGCGAAAACCAAATTCCCAAATTGCCAAAAATCAAAATCAAATTGCGAAAAATACCAAACAAACTCCAAAAATCACCAAAAAATACCCACAAATTCCTTAAGAATTATGATGATTTATCATAATTTTTAAATACCAAAAATACCCACACAAATGCCAAATTTTGCAAACAAACCCAAAAACTTCATAAAATTACCAAAATAAATCCATAAGGAATTTTGCAAAACCATGTTCACAAAATTACCATCTCCTGTGAGTAGTTAAATGCGCTCGTTTCTTGTGAACCATGTTCAGAAAGTCAAGAAGGTTTGATTGGTGCACCGTGAACCAACTTTATCCATTTCACTCTCTCTCATTAATACTTACAAGTGGGCCCCGATCGAAGAGTCATCTTCCTCCTGCGTAAAAAAGAAAAGAGGGAGCAAAACTGCGATTTTTACCATGTCAACGCCGGGTGAAAACAGAAGAGAAGAGGAGAGGGACGACGTGGCCTTCTCCAGCGCCACCAACTCGAAACCACTTACTCCGCCCCTGGTTTTCCTAAACCTAACCCTAGCGCAGCCAATGCCAAGCCATGGGATCAAGATCAGACAGTGAAGAGATGGCACGGGTCAAAACCTAAATCCTAGTTCCCTGCCTATATAAAGACCCCTAAATCGAAGAAAAAGAGGAAGGAGGAGGGTGGCTACAGAATTAGGCTAGGTCTAGGCTCTTATTATTTTGCTTAATTAAAATAGTCAGAGTGTAATTGAGAAAGGCAATTCGTTAAACAGATTTGAAAAGAGAAAGAAAGGTAGGATTGAGAGACGTGTGTTTGTAATCCTCTGTGTGAAAATCAAGGAAAATAACTTCAAGTATCAATTTGCCGTTTTGTGTTTTCGTCTTCTTTAACTCAGCCACCAAACAATGGTGTGCTTGAGTCACAAAAATACAACTCCCATGAGTCATGGTCTGAAGCGTAGCATCAGTCATGACCATGGGATGGTTCAAATAAAGGTGCCTCAAGGAGGTTTAGAGCATGGCTCTTCACTTCATGTGGCATCATCATGTTCAATGTGAAAAACACCATGGCTGCCATGTAGAGGTCTTTAGCCCAGCTTTAGTCTCTCATGGCAGTATCAACTTGACTTGGCATAGGTCCAGAGCACTGGCTCTGGCTTAGCCATGTTCAAGCCATTGACAATCCAAAAATGTCATTAAAAATAATAGAGGTCATGCCAAATTCTAACTAGTCCTTACCTACGGATTAATTCAAAATTAATGGTTTATATTCATGATATGTTAGTATGCTTGTTAATTCTTAGAATCTTTGAACAAACATAAAATGTGATTCTCATTTGTTGCAAAAGAACTGAAATGGTGCATATAGACAAATGGTAGCAACAGAAAAGTAATAAAATGATAAAATTGCTTTTAACAGCTTTTACATTCCTATTGTGACTGATGTAGAAGATTTTCCTGCAATTAAAGCAACTCAAGTTCAAATTCACTCAAAACAGTGGCAAAAATGCTTAAAATAAAAAAATATCAAACCTTAACAAATGTTAAATGACTTGCTCTTACTCTCTGAGCAGTTTCAACATATAAAACAAGTTAAAATTGATTTAGAATGAACATCAAATCAAACTCTTTTACTGGAAAATCACTTACATGCAAATAAAAAAATTTAAACTTTTGCTCCCCTGGCTCTCACATCAAATTATAATCTCTCAATCTGAATTCGAAGCTTAAACGAGTTGAAATCGATCTCCTGAAACTCATCCAACCATTTCTGGCATCGAAGAATCGTCTAGTGGGCTCCATAGCAAAGATCTCAATCTGCCTAATTTCAAGCCGAGATGCCTCAGTCAAGACTACCTTCCTATGAACATCTCCATGTAAAATTGACCTTTCCATTGCTTTTCAATCACCTTCGCGAATGAGAGAAACCTCACACTGGTACAAAAAGGTATCCAGAAAACTTTGAACACCATCAATGGCGGCTCGAGCTTCTCTAAGATGTACAAGAGCCCACAAGCTTCCAAGGTTTCAAATAACTGCATCAACGCCTTCTCTGCGGTCCTACGATTCCATCTCATCCAAGATCAACTGAGATGATGGCCTGAGCAGCTCCAATTCGGCCGAAGAAGAAGGAGGGGCCATTCTGCAAAATGTCCAAGCTTTGGCGGAGAAGATGGGTTCAAACCCGTGTCACGTTTGATCCTCTATGGTGAGATCCGTTGAGGCGGGTCACTGACATAGCCATGACTCGTTACACCGGATACTTTTAAATCAAAAATAAACCTGACATGTGGGGCCCACCTGTCAGAAAATAAAATAAAAAAAACAAATAAATGCCACGTCAGCAGGTTCATTCGCGCCAAATCAGATCAAGTTAGCAGCCACGTCAACCTTCTCTGCTGACGTGGACCAAGAAAATTCCAAATTATCATAAAATTAAAAAATTCATTAAAAATAGTAGGAAACTCAGAAAAATTCAAATAAAATGTCCAAAAAATTCTAAAAATCTAAATAAATCAAATTCACTGATATTTTGATATAAAAATCTGTGAAATTATTGAGTATTTCTACTTTTGAAGTATTTTCGATATTAAATAAATTTTATAAAATTCTAAAAGGACATTAAATAAATTTTGTAAAATTCCAAAATGATTTTAAAACTCAATTAAACTCTCTTGGCAAATTTTCAAAAATAGATATTGAGATTTTAAAAGAAATATATTTGATATAAAGTATTTTCAAACATAAATATGACTAAAAATATAAAAAGATATTCCAAAAGTCTAAAGTTAAAAATAAAAAATAATAATAAAAGGGAATTGTAAAAATGGTAAAATCCAAAGAGAAACTTAAGAAACTAAAAGTGCAAACACGAAACCCGAAATCGAAACCGAAACCTCTCCACTTCAAGAATGAAAACCTTTTAGCAGATCAGAATGTTCTCAATCATGTCCCGTTAATTAGGTTTGGTACACCAATTGAGTCCGGTTTAAGCCAAAGAAATAAACTCAAAATAAAAATGAAACAAACGATTCCTAGCCTTTACATAAAATTCTTCAGATCCCTTAATCAGAGGTTCTCGTGAGCGATCAAGGGGTAATTAACAGTAGGGGCTTGCGCCTACTGGAAAGAAAGGACCCACGAAATCAACAAACCTCTTTAAGAAGCGACTCATGTTTTGGTTCTCTTGTCATAAAGAGATACTCGAACTGAGATCGAACCTTAAGGGGGGTGAATCCAAGGCTATGTTCCCATTTCTCGAGGAAACCCAATTCCATTCTTTGAGGGAATGACGAAAAAGCCGCGACAGTATGCTTGTGTATCAAGTGAGAGGTTTGTCTTCAAGTGGGAGATTGTTAATGTGTGAAGCCAAATGCAAAGTGGGTCGTGGCCCATGTTGGCCCATACGGCAAATAAAGGAGACGAAAGATGAGATAGGAGGCAACATCATTTTTCAGAGAAGAACCGATCTCTTGAAGCTCTCTTTGTCTCCTTGGTGAAACTATCTAGGGTTTAGAAATTTCTCTTGAATCTCTTGTTAATTCCACCTCAAATTGTGAGAGAGTGTGAGTGAGAGAGAGAGAGGAAGGTTGATAGCTTGATAATCTCCATATACTTGTAAGAAAATTCTTGATTTAGTGGATTTGCACCGATCGCTCCTGTGGTTTTTTCCTTTCGGGTTTCCACATAAAATCATGTGTCTGTACTTTATTTTCATGTGTTTGATTGTGCTATTGTTGTTGATTCTCAAGTGGTAACATCATAGTTTTGTTCTAGCGGGTTTTGTTTTATGTCCGATACGTGTTTGTCGAAATTACTACCTCCTTGTTTACTTGGCTTTCGTTGTGTCTAGACACCTGTGAGCGTGTCCCAACAGTCAACTCCTGAAATGTGGTGTTGTAATTAATAAGTTTTGTTGTTATCTTGCTATATCTAGATTTTTTTACCATCTCAACTGACGAAGAAAACTTAACGCACCAACCTGCTATATATGCAATAATTTGGCTAGTGCATTTATGCGGTTTAACGTGGTCCAAAGTATCGGATGTAAATGAATGCACTTTCCTTTGTAGATTTGATGTCACTTGACAAGTTGACATGTCTGCCCTGACTGCCCATGTTATAAATCGTCTCAATTAATTATAGTCAGTACATATTACTAAGTAGAATCCAATGAGAAGGTATAATATTACTACAGGGATAGAGCCAAATTGGTTCGCCTATTGTTATAACGTTTATATTTAATTATTAAATTCGAAGTGAGCCCAAAATATATTTTCAATCTTATTAGACATGAAAGCCGATAGCCCGAAATCATATTTTGTGTAAAAAAAATATAATTGCGATGTTGGTGAGGGACTCCCATAGGTTTCACCATTTTAAGGATGGTTTATGTTCTTGTGGCGATTATTGGTGAAGAAATAACTGCAGACATTTCTTCATTTATTCGTGAGTTCGTTTATTTAATTTTTATTGGCACTTGTAGTATTAAGAGCATTGTACAATGGGTAAGATGTTTTCGTTTATAGAAAACAATGCAAGAATAAAAATACTATGTCCTTCCGTTCCTAAGTTCACTTATATTCTCTCTGTTCTAATTTTACAGATTAGCAAATTGAGCATCTCAAGGGGGAAAAAAAAGACGATGTTTCATCTTTAAACTGATCAGGTAATTCCAAGTGATCACATGCAAGTAGGCATTAACAAAAATAACTAATTCATAGATACTAATCAATAAATTCAGTAAAACACAACACATCTTGCTATAATAATAGAGCGCCTTGCTCCAATCCTAAACTCCATTTGAGTTTGATTGGACAACTCAATAATACTGCAGGCGCATCATACTGAATTAGTAGAGAAATATAGGAATGTGAAAGCAATATGCTTAATGTCAAATAATGTAATAATCGCGAAAAATTTAGGGGCATCTGGGGCCGCCTCTCTTGGTCTTCCAGTTGTTGTAGCAGGGGCACTCTCCCTTGTTTCCATAGTACCCAGAGGGGACACAAAGACATGCTCGGCAGCATTTCAGGCAGAAGAACAGGCATGGCTTTTTGTACCGAGTCTGGGAGCACCTCCTTAAGCATTGCTCTGGGCATTCTGTTCAAATATTTGACCCGTTTAGATTGTAAAATGTTTGGAAATAGCTTCTGATTTTTATGAATTTGTTCATTGTACAGTCAGGTTCATTCATTTTTTGATGTACAATGTGAATTAAGAGAATAATTTAATAGAGTAACAAAAACCCAAGTCAGAAAACAACAATAAACGCTAACATTAGTTGGTTAAGAATTAGTTTGTGATGCTACCGTCCAACCACTAGATCATCTTGTCAGGTCTGGAATAAGATATAAGATTGTAACCTTTGGTACACCGTACTCCGTACATGGTACAAGTGGGGTAGTGAGATAATTGAAACTGTTTACTTTGAAGTTTGAAGCCCATTGTTTGTTTTCAATGCTTGGATACTCTTTTCTTGGGTCCACACGTACAATCGTACATTGATTCCTAAAATGGTCCATATCTTTGTGTTGGCTTTGGTGGTCTTATCTCAATTTAAATTCGATGATTTGCATGCTGTAATTGGAAGTGCGGACCTAGTAGCCTCCAAAATACGTTTACATCAGCTTGAGGCTTGAGCCTTTTGATGTTTCTCCATCTCAAATATTTAAGTGATTTTACAAACAACCAGTGAAGTGTTAAAACTTACGGGAGCTCTTGAGAGATCCCTGTCCATTTTTCTGACCTCCTTGTCCATTAACCTGAAATTTGAAAAAAAAAATAATTGAAATTAGTATTATTAAAATTACATAGCTACCTAGGATTCGCAACCTGTACCAAAACCGAATTATATTGAATGTATTTTCAAGAAAAACAAATTCATACCCTCTCCAGTTGATGCTGCTCTTCGTCATTATTAGTCTCCTTTAACTATAATAGATGTAACAACACAACGTCAGCAACAATTACATGCCTAAAGCCAGCATAGATTGATCTACTTGTTGGTTCATTCTGTGGTTGCTCAGTCCACACCAGTGCAAAGTACTTATATACTGGAATAGATAGTAAAATTCGTTTACTCATTTGTGCTATTAATGACCAATGGGCAATGACTTATTTAGCCACAAGTTAACCTATGACCAACAAAACATAACACAAATTTATACAGAAAAGGGGATTCTGCTGGCAAGGTATGGCCAGTACATGCATACATAGTAGTGTGGAACAATAATATGCAACAGTAGTAGAACCAAAGTTGGTAACAAACGGATCCGCAATGATTTGCACCATTTTTCATGATTTCTCGAATATTTTATAGCCAAATCTATTCTTCGGCTAAATAGCAACTATTTGTTTACTAGATGGGGACTGATAGCAGATACCAACACGATATTTACATAACTAAGCCCAAATAAGCCACATTGCTCAAAAGTAGTAATCAAACCTTGGATTCAACCATGGAAATGGTTAGGATGGCAACTGCCAGGACAAGAAGCAACTTAGCCATGGCCACCATTTTTAAGCTGAAGTAGTATTAAATGTTCACACACACAAGAAAGAGAGAGGGGTTTAGATTTGGTTTGGAGGGAAAGGCATGAGGTATCCAAATATATAGACTTGGTAGAGCATAAAATAGGTAGAGCATAAATTCGGGCCATCCATCATGGTCCGCGCGACCTCAGATTTGAGTTCTAAAATAGGGTGCACCGTGCACAGTAAGACTTAAACGAAATAAAAAATTTGTAATTTATATAGTATCTATAATTAGTCTATATGATTATAGAAAATTAAAGCTCGAATTATAATTAAAATTATAATCAGATTAATTAAAATCCTAATAGGAATAATTAGAATTTCAACTCTATATGAGTTGCAGCATCCAAGTCTACATAGTTCCTGCGACAGAAGATCCGGAGGGACAAAATTTAAAAAGTCAAAATCTATCTTCGACCTTCACTCATTTCTAATTTTCCAAACAAGCACTAAAAACCATAAGAAAAGCAACCTTGTCTTTTTTATTCAACTGTAAAGCAAAATTCATCACATCATCCACCAATTGCCAATCAATGAAATTATCTTGGTAATCCCCTAACCAGAAAAAAACATTTTTAATGAAGGGGCATAAGAGAAATAAATGGTCATGAGTTTCTATATCTCCACAAAACACACAAGAGGAATCTCCTTGCCACCCCCTTTTCAATAAGTTTTCTTTGGTCAGAATTTTATTATCAATCAATAACCAAACAAAAATTCTAATTTTGTAGGGTATTTTAAGATTCCAAATCATAATAGTTTTGGAAACCAGCCTGCCCCTGAAACACAAAAAGTTATAAGCAGAGTGGGTAGTAAAACTACCTTTGCTATCCCATCTCCAAAGTAATTTGTTATCCCTAACATTTAGATAAGTGTTAGAAATCAAGTGTAACAAACTATGATAATCCTGCAATAACACACCTTTTAAACTCCTATGAAAAATTAAGTTACTACCTCTTGTTGCAATAACATCCTCTAGGTTACAATTTTTTGTGCCACAAGCTTGGAACAAATAAGGCCAAGACCAGGACGTAGCTAAAGAGCAATTGTCAATTCAAATGTCACACCAAAAGTTAATATTTTTACCATTCCCTACTTTATAATGACAAGAACACTTGCCAATGCTTTGTAAAGACAAGATACTTTTCCAAAAAGGGAAAATCTTAGTTGACAAGATACTTTTCCAAAAAGGGAAAATCTTGGTATTTATATATGTTGTATATATGACATCTTTCCATTCAGATTTGTAGTGTCGATTATAGTATCTCCACCACAATTTGAGAAGTAAAGCCATATTCATGTTTTTGAGATCTAGAATACCTAATCCCCCATGTTGTTTAGGTTGACAAACAGTGATCCAATTCATGAGGGCATATTTTTTGCTTTCTCCAATGGTCTCCTGCCAAAGAAAAATATAGGCACTATATATATATGTTTGGCTTGCGCGGTTATGGGACCTCGGAGCCTCCGCTTACTTTTCTCCATCCAGTCCTAATGAACTCCCCATTAATTACCCAGTTCTTAAAACTATATGTAGCAATTGTTTCGTCAGTTCAACAAAATGTCTCTGTGAGGAGTCCGAGTTCGATCTCTGTGATATGTACAAATTAAGTAGAAACCGTCGAGCGTGTTGAGAATTATCCTTAAGTCGTAGCCTTTAATCTCATTTCCTGTAGTAGGTTAACACGTTTAAGTTGTTTGTGATTGACATATCATGCTATTATATGTGTCAAATATTTAATTTTGTTGGAACTATTATGTTTAGAAACTTATTTAGTGGCTATACCTAAATAACTCACTTCATTTATAAAAATATTGTTCCAAATAAATGAATATGGAATCTTTTATTCTTATTTTCAATATATATATATTATTACTAAATAAGATTAAATAAATAAATCAGATTCAATTTATGGTGAGCATCAGTTAACTGTGTATCAGACAAAAGTTTACGGTGTTAACTATATATAAATGGTTATAGATGAAACGAACAGTCAAAACTTCATCTCTAAAGTCATTTATGACCACACTTTTAGAACTTTTTCTTTTAGTGAAAATTTATTGTTGGTAATAACTTAAAAAATCTTTATTTTTGTTTTTAATTTCAAACCCTATAGCATGATTAATTATATATTTTTTTATACAATCTTAAACAAATCCACTTGATTGAATACAAATATTAGGAGTCCATATCTTTTTTTTAATTAGATAAATACTTAGCAGCGGCTGCCAAGTTATTAGGAGTCCATATCTGCTAACAGATATTTATAACTTCAAGTAGGTGATACATGCTTGGTTAAGGCAAAAGGCCTGTACTGAGAAGCACACTATCTATAGAAAGCGAGTCTAGTGACACTACGGGAAAAAGGACCTTCTGTAACGGCACTTCTGTAACGGTTTTTGAAATAACCGTTACGGAATAGTGAGGCATTAGGCGGAAAAATTGGCGCCACAAATTTGTAACGGTTATTATTAAACAACCGTAATAACATTTTCCGTCATGGTCAGGGAAAAAAATGCATCAACCTTCTGTAACGGTTGTTGGATTAGAACCGTTACAGATTTCTTATATTCTGTAACGGTTATTATCCATCAACCGTTACAGAAAAGAAAAAAGAAATTATATAATATCAACCATCTTCTGTAACGGTTATTAGTAAATAACCATTACAGTAGGTTAACGTTTTTTTTTATTTTTTAATGATTCTGTAACGGTTATTTACTAATAACCGTTACTGATGTGGGACGAATTTTATTAATTTTTGTATGATTCTGTAACGTCTTTTTTTTATATTTTTTTATGATTCCGTTACAGAATATATCTGTATTTAGGTCTTCCTCCCCATCCCAACAAACTCACAGCGCTAGCGCCGCATCACTTAACTCTTTTCTGATCTTCGCATCACTTAACTCTTTCTCACTCCCAAAAAATAGCCAAATATTTCTAAAAATTCTGAAAAAATAATAATTAGAAAGAGAATAAGAAGGAGAGCAGATTTAAGGTAAAAAAAATAAATTTGAACCGTATTTTTTTTTTTTACATTTTTTCTTATTTATTTCGATTTTTTCATTAATTTATGGTTATTTTTTTTATATATTTTAAGATATCATTGAATAGGAGAAGATCTTACATCGGCCGGATAAGTCGCACGATTCAACGGATCGGAAGGCACACAATTGAAAGTATATTCTCATGAACTTCTCTTTTTTAAAATTATTTGCATTTCGTTAATAATTTGCATATATATATAGGCATGAATTTCGTATTGTCATATAGGAACCAAATACCGGAACTCAACTGAATTTAGGTCATTGCCCGTCCGAGATTAATCCATTAGGGATTAATCTCGGATAGTACTTCCGGTCGGGAGTACTGCTCTTTGGATACGATCTGTCTCATTTAGGACAGCGAGTTGTACGTTAGATGCAATGTGTTGTCTGAGAAAAATTCGGCGGCATTTCCCTTGTGTTCCCACGGATACGTACGCACGAGCAATCGTGTGTTAGTGTATTCAGGGAACATAAGGGGAAATGCTGCTGAATTTTTCTCAGATAGCACATTGCATCTAGCGTACGCTCGCTAATGAGACAGAGTATCCAAATAGCGGGCTAGGATGGTGACCGGTCCGAAAACCTAATATGACAAATTGGTCCAAACCCTAATAATTTGCATAAATTTTGTTGTTCAGATGGATCGGACGTGGATGTACTTAAGTAATCGATGCTCGTCTACATTTTTGAGAGGACTTGAAGAATTTATGGTTTGTGCTAAAGAGAATTTGAAAATGAAAGAAGATGATAAAATGTATTGTCCTTGTCGTGTTTGTCAGAATTTGTTGAAGTGGTCTAATTTTGAAGAAGTGAAAGCTCATTTGATTATAAATGGATTTCAACCGGATTATGGTCGGTGGACACTCCATGGAGAGAATGGGGGGGGATGGTTGTAATATCACAAATGTATTGGATTGTGTGTATGACGAAGAAAATGTATCATTGGATGATGAAATTGATGATGTCAATGTATTTGATGATGAGAATGTAGATGATGATAGAAATGTAGATAACGCAAAATTTAATGCTGATTTAGATGAAATTGTGAACAATGTGGATGATAATTTTGTTGATAATGTTGAAATTTTTGGTATGTTACGTGAAGAAGATAAAATAGCTTTATATCCTGGTTGTGAATTGTCAAAACTTAATGCTGTTTTCAAACTGTTCAATCTTAAAGCCAAAAATGGATGGAGTGATGCAAGTTTCACATCTTTGCTCAAACTATTACATAAAGAATTTCTTCCAAAAGATAACCAGTTGCCAAATTCAATTTATAAGGCTAAAAAGATGTTATGTCCTTTAAAAATTGGAGTTGAGAGAATTCATGCATGTCCAAATGACTGCATATTATTCCGGAATGAGTACGGACACATGCATTAATGTCCAAAGTGTAATGCATCACGGTATAAACCGAGGGACGATCAAATTGAAGATGAAGGTAGTAAGGGACCAGCTGCGAAAGTGGTGTTTTATCTACCAATAATACCAAGATTCCAGCGGCTTTTCTCTAACGCGAAGGATGCCAAATTGTTAAGATGGCACGCAGACTGCAGGAAAAAAGGCGATAGCATGCTCAGACACCCAGCAGACTCTCCGGATTGGATAAATATAGATAGGGAATTTGAAGATTTCGGCAGTGAACCTAGAAATCTGAGATTGGGTTTATGTACAGACGGGATGAATCCTTACGGCAACATGAGTAGCCGGCAGACTACGTGGCCGGTCTTATTGTGTATTTACAATCTTCCTCCCTGGCTATGCATGAAAAGGAGATACATGATGATGCCCTTGTTGATTTCTGGTCCCAAACAACCAGGTAATGATATAGATGTGTACTTGGCTCCATTAATAGATGACCTTGGTGAATTGTGGCAGAATGGAGTGAAAATATATGATGCACACTCTAGAAGTGAGTTTAACCTCCATGCCATGATATTTTGCACAATCAATGATTTTCCTGCATACGAAAACCTGTCAGGGTATAGAAATAAAGGAGCGAAAGCGTATCCTATTTGCATGGAAAACACCCATTCTGTGTACCTGAAAAACTCTAGAAAAAATATTTACTTGGGACGCCGGAGGTTTATTAAGAACCGCAATCACCCTTACCGTCAAGACAAGGAAAGGTTTGACGGTACTGTAGAAAAAGACAAGGCCCCAATACCGTTATCCGGTTCAGGGGTGTATGGACAGGTGAAGGACATTAATGTAAAATTTGGTAAGAAATTTGCAAATGAGATACCCAAGGGGATATGGAAGAAGAAGTCTATATTCTGGAATCTTGAATATTGGCAGAGTTTGGAGATTAGGCATTGCTTAGATGCGATGCACATAATAAAGAACATATGTGAAGCTTTGATCGGTTGCATGTTAGAAATTCAAGGGAAAACTAAAGATGGCGTAAATGCGAGGAAGGACATGGTTGAAATGGGGATCCGGCAAGAACTAGCGGCACAAGATAAGGGAAAAAGCCGAACTTGGCTACCTGCAGCACAATTTAATTTATCAAAGCAAGAGAAAAAAAGCTTATTAGAATGTCTGAAATCTATTAAGGTTCCTACTGGTTATTCCTCGAATATATCAAGAAATGTTTCTATTAAGGACAACAAATTACTTGGTATGAAGTCACATGATTATCACGTCCTACTGACCCAGTTACTTCCGGTCGCAATTCGAGGAATTCTAAGGGAAGAAGTGAGGAAAACCATCACTAAGTTGTGTTTTTTCTTTAATTCCATTTGCTCTAAAGTGATTGATCCGAATAGTTTGGACAAGTTACAAGAAGGTGTTGTACTAACCCTATGTGAGCTGGAAATGTACTTTCCGCCATCGTTTTTTGAATCCATGGTGCATTTGACCATTCATTTAGTTAGAGAGATAAAAATATGTGGTCCTGTATTTCTACGATACATGTATCCTTTCGAAAGAGCCATGGGTCAATTGAAGGGGCTTGTTCGTAGCCGATCTAAACCAGAAGGAAGCATAGTGGAAGGATATGTGGCCGAGGAGGTTATTGAGTACTACACCGATTATTTGCAGGATGTACAACCAATCGGTCTTCCAAAGTCTCGACATGAGGGTAGACTTGAAGGAAAATGTTATATATTAACTTCCAATGTTCACCTTATTTAGCACAAATGTTCACTTAAAGCACAATATTTGTTCACCTTATTTAGCATAAATGTTCACCTAATTTAGCACATTTGTTCACCTTATTTAGCACAAATGTTCACTTAAAGCACAATATTTGTTCACCTTATTTAGCACAAATGTTCACCTTTCAGGTACAATTGGAGCTAGTACTCATATACCGGATCTTGCAATGAGAACCACAGCACATATGAAAGTTCTCCAACATCTTGCTATTGTGGCGCCTTACATCAATGAACATCTAATCGAGTTACGTGAACAATACCCTTCTTACACCGAAAACTTGATTACCATAGAGCATGAAATAAAATTTGTCCAATGGCTAGAAGATAAAGTACAGTCCCAGTTGAAAGAAGGAACAGAGGTCGATGAAACCGTGAAATGGTTATCAAGACGTCCTGATGCCGTGGTCGAGACATACCAAGGGTATGACTTGAATGGATTTACCTGGTACACAAGGAAACAGGATGGTAAAAGTGCCGTGCAAAATAGTGGAGTCACTGTTGTAGCTTTATCTAGTGATAATGTTAGGCCGGCTACTTATTATGGGTGGATCGAGGAGATTTGGGAACTAGATTACCTGAAATTTAAGATACCCTTATTCAAGTGTGCATGGATCGACAACGGTCACGGTGGAGTTAAAAAAGACAAGATGGGGTTTATAACTGTTGACTTCAATAAAAGGGCTTATCGAGACGATCCCTTTATACTTGCAAATAAGCAAGCAATGCAAGTTTTTTACATTCAAGATCCGGCGGATAAGAAAAGACATTTTGTGCTTCAAGGTAAATGTTCATCTTATTTAAGTACAAATGTTCTCCTTATTGAGTACAAATGTTCATCTTATTTATTACTTGCCACTTTCAGGAAAAAGACGTATTGTCGGTGTTGGTGATGTCGTAGATGAAGAAGCATACGACCACTTCGAGGAAATACCTCCTTTTTCTATCGGTATCGACGATACATCACAGCCAGTATCGATCAGTTGTAGGCGTACAGATAACACCGAAGGCGTGTGGGTCGACACGCGAAGGAAAAAAAAGAAAGTAGCTACATAATAATTTTAACAAGGAGCTAATGTATTTTTATTTTTGGTTAATTTTCTAAATTGTAATTTTATTTTGTTAGAAAAAATGTAAAACAAAATTAAATTCATGTGCAACCAACACAGAAATTAAATTCAGTAAAAAAACTTAATAATATGCATGGATAAACCAACACCGAAAATATCAGTACTAAAAATTAAAACAGACACAAATTTTAAAGTTCAAAAAAAATGAAATTAAACTAATCTGTAACGATTATTAGCTAATAACCGTTACAGATGATTATTAGTAAAATCGTTTGACCTTCTGTAACGGTTATGAGCTAATAACCGTTACAGAAGAGGCTAATCTGTAACGGTTATTAGCTAATAACCGTTACAAAATATTATTAGTAAAAACGTTTGACCTTCTGTAACGGTTATTAGCTAATAACCGTTACAGATTAACCTCTTCTGTAACGGTTATTAGCTCATAACCGTTACAGAAGGTTGAACCCTTTATTAATAACCAGCCTGGCTTGCGTCTCTTCGTCACTGCTTTCTAAACTCGATCGAGCGCTTCTTTCTTAAGCCTATCTCGAACGACAAAAGCAAAACCCTAACTCTCTCTCGCGACACTCGGCGGCTTCCCTCTCTCTCTCTCGAAGGTAAACCCCTCTCTGCCTCCTTCCTCCTTCCTCTCCTTCTCTATCTCCTCTTCCTCTCTCGCTCTCACTGACTCCCTCTCACTCTTTGTCTTTCTCTCAACTCCGACAGCACCTACTCTCTCTGCCGCTCTCTCAACTCCAACAACACCTCCCCTCTCTCTCTCAGGTAAACCCTCTGTCTCCTCTTCCTCTCCCTTTGTCTCCATTTTCTCTCTCTCTCTGTCTCCTCTTCCTCTCTCTCTCTCACTGACTCCATCTCACTCTTTGTCTCTCTCGGTTACAGATCAACCTCCATCTCGCTCTCTCAACTCCGACAGCAACTCCTCTCTCTCTATCATCCGGTTAGCCTCCTCTCTCTCAAATTTTAATTTAATAGGGACTGAAATGCAAATGCTAGGAATTGTGGCTTTTTAGGGACTAATGTGCATAATTTGAACTGTTTGGGGGCCGTTTTGGGGATGATATTGGGTTGTTTGTTGCTATGGTGCATAAAGCACAATTTTAGGGACTAATGTGCATAAATTTGAACTGTTTGGGGGCTGTTTTGGGGATGATATTGGGCTGTTTTGTGGTGCATAAAGCACAATTTATTTAATATGGACTAAAATGCAAAAAATGCTAGAAATTGATTATGGATAAGAAACTGTGCTAGGAATAGATGTGCATATGAATTGATTATGGATAAGGAGTTAAGAATTTTATTTAAAATGGAAATTAGATGGAGAAGGATCAAAACGTGAACAAGGTGGGGGAGGAAACATCCAAGGTGGGAGAGGAAACACCTACGGTGGTACCAAAAAGGGTCCCGTTATACGGACCTTCCAAGAAAAGGGCTGTCTCGGCTGTACGTCGTCTCCCTCCAGGCTGTGAAAGGAGCCCTGATTTTAGTATGGGAGTTAAAATAGATGAGGGATCCAGTGAGAATAAGGAGGAGGATAAGAAGAATAAGGAGGTTAAGGAAGAGGACAAGAATTAGAGTTGAATTGTCTTAGAAATTAATAAAATTATCTATGTTATGTTGTGTGAACTTTATCTATGTAATTTGAAGTTTATGTTATTTGTGTATGAATTCATGTGTGAATATTATTGTGTTTTAATTAAATGAATTTTAAATTTATGTATGTTTTAATTATTTGAATTTTAAACTTGTCCATGTTTGAATAAATTGAACATTGCGCCAAACATTAATATATATTATATATGGTGTTTTAATTAGGTAGTAATGGAGAATGGTGAAGGAAGCAATTTAAAGGGAAAAAAGCCAATCGAACGAGTGTACGTTAGGCGCAAAGTTCGTGCCAATCCATCCTCTCAAACCCAAACGAACCAAAACCAAGCTTCTCAAAACCAAGGCCAGCCAAGCCTCTCAAAATATGAACAACATGCAATGTTTTTCAAGTTTTTGATTGACAAGCTTGTGGCACCGTACACAGAGTGGAAAGAAGAAGTTATTGAAATATCAGATGATGAAGTCATTGTTTTGTCGGATGATGAACACTAGTTTTAGGATTTAGATTTATGTCTCTATCGGATGAAGAACACTAGTTTTAGGATTTAGATTTATGTTAATGTATTTTGTTATTTGAGATTGATCTTGTCGTTTAATGTTTATGTTTATGTTAATATATTTTGTTAATGTTTATGTTTATGTTTATGTTTGTTTATGTTTATATTTATGTTTGTTTATGTTTGTTTATGTTTATGTTAACTTGATTTGATTGCTTTCATTGTTGTTAATTATTTGTTAATAGAAATGTCTGAAGATCAAGATAGAGATTTACAGGGTGAACAGGCTGGTACAGAATCCGGCGATGAGGAGGCCACAATGTTCGAAATAAAGAAAAGGAGCAAAACGACAATGTAAGAGTTTAGGAGGAAAAAAGCTGCTGGGGAAAAGTATGAGATTAAATTTGACAAAGAAGGAGTGCCAATTGGTACTGAAGAGGCGGTGAACAAATTTGCATCATATTGCGGGTATCTGGCTAGAGCAAGAGTGCCAATCACAATTAATGATTGGCGGAAGGACGTTTCAAAGGAAACCAGACTTGAGTTGTGGTTGGACATCAAGGTGAATAAATTTTCACTTAAATCATCTAATTTAAATTTCTATGCTACCAATTAACTAACGTTTCGTTATGTTTCAGAAAATTTTCAACATCGAAGATGATAAAGCCATGAACAATACTCTCAAAGCGATGGGCATAAGTCACAGGGCTTATAGAAGTAGGATTGCTGAGGAGTACATCACAAATGCCGATCCAAACAATCCCCAAAATCCATGCGATAAACACCCAATCTCACAAAAAGAATGGGACGAATTTTTCATGAAAAGGACGGGTGCAGATTTTGTACAAAGAGCAACAAAGCGAAGGAGTTGAGAAAGAAATGGAAATAGCCTCATAGGATGGGTTCCACTGGCTATAGAGGAAAAAAAGTTCATGGAAACCTACAGACAAGATTGTCATACCCGGAGATTCTGAAGGGGCCGGTTCCACAAGCATTACCATCGGCGATTTGGAACCGAGAAGTCAAAGGTATTTCATGGGAAGGACTGTGGCTACGAAGGATAAAGGTACTTACACATGTAAAGACTTATTATATATGCTAACTTCAAATTCTATTTTGTGATTATTAATAAGATTTGTTTGTTGCTTGTTAGATACTTACACGTTCCATAGCTCTGATTCGTCGACTATTGAGGCATTCAGTCGGTTGAGTGCCATGTCTGGTGAAATCAATTCCGGGTCAATACCGGAACAAGAAGTCTTAAATCGGGCGGTTGACAGGCCGGAACATCCAGGAAGAATCAGGGGATATCCTTTATGGACCAAGAAGGAAGATGTGTATAAAAGAAAGACTAGAAAGAATGCGCATGAAGGATGGATGGCACCAGACCAGATTGAAGAATTGATGAGCAGGGTCGCAGCTGAAGCCGCTGAGAAAACCAAAAGGGACTTGATTCACTCTGAGGAGATAATGAATGCGGCGAGACAACAAACTTTTCAGGTAATCCTTTTTGACAATCAAAATGTAATCAAAATGAATGAAAACTATTCTTCATCATCCAGTTGCTTCATAATTTTCAGGACGTGAAACAATGGTTGGCCAGTAGCGGATTGCAGATTCAAGCACCACAGCAATTTGTGACGCCGTACCAGCTATTCGTTGAAGCTGAGGTAGACTCAGGAATGCCAAACGAAGAGTTATTCCGAACGGTTGCCTCAAGCTATATGCCTCCGGATCCGAGAAGCGTTGTTCAGGTTCATATTGATCATTTTTCTCTTTTCTCTTTAGATTTATTTTTGGCAGCATTAGGGTTTCTGATTGAACTGAATTTCAGGAAGAAATGTCGTGCGATCTCTTTTCTCTTGATCACAACAACCAGAGGATTAAGGTGGCCGAAGGAAATATTATTCCGAGTGTTGTTGGTCAGATCGTACACGGTGTGCCTCTAACTGATCAACAATTGTATGTCCATCTTCTCCGAGTAGGCGATGAATTTCGTGAATGGCAAGTCCCTGGTAGGTCAGATGAGCTATTAGGAAATAATATAGGGGGCCGATTCCCATGGCCGTCATTTTTGGTGGAGATAGGCCACAAGGTATCGTTTTATTTAATTATGACAATCTATTTCATACATTTCTCCTAATGACATATTAATATGATGGCATTGAATGCAGAGTTTGACCAAAAAGAAGCCGGGCCAAAAAGAAGCCAAAGGCGAAGGAGGCGGCGAAGAATGTGGAGGAGAGTCCAAAGGTCCCAAGTGCGGGGTCGTTTGTTACTCGTGATCCACTCCTCCCAAAGGATATTATTGACAGGCTGAGCCCATCCGAACAAGCAGTATACAGACTGTTGATGCTCCAACCAGAAGAAGAGAAGAACTTTGAGCTGCCTAATTGCAATCCTTGGGGTACGCACGATGGCGATGTTAAGTTCAACGTTAATGTCGACGATATTGTCGAATGTTTTAAAAGGGAGGAGCTATCTCAATCGATTGTGAAATTTTACTGCTGGTTTGAATTTTTCAACTTTAATGTTTATTTTTTTCTTCATTCAATTCATTCAAAATTGAAATTGTTGAACTTTGATATCCATGTTTGCAGGTTTTGGATGGAAGAACTTTCAACAGGTCAAGAAGAGAATGAGTTCTCCAAGAGCATCACCGTACTGGATCCAGAGTTATTGGCTGAGTGGAAATTCAAACACGAAGAACTCGGTGCGGTGAATTACCTAACGAGAGCATTCATGGATAATCCATCCTCCTATCTTGTTTTGCCGTATAATCAGCAGTAAGAAATATAACCAATATGGCTACTAATGAAAGAATTTTGTAGTTTCCTTTAATTCCACCAAAATAATAAATCTCTATTAATTACAGGTTTCATTGGGTTGTCCTTGTTATTAATGTCGAGAAGCGCACCGTTCACTTTGTTGATTCTCTGGAACGCAAGAATCCAAAGTTATATATTAAGCCATTCATATCTTCGTAAGTTTCCATTTCTGAATTAAGTTAAAGCATGATGAGATTTTTCAAATTAAAAAATATTAGATTTTGTTGTTTTAAATAATATTGCATGCAAGGTATACAAGCGGTATTTAGTGGAAGCCAGAAGATATAGCCAAAAGAGCAGAACAGGATTTGATTGGTACCGAATTAAGGTACAGAACTTATCAGTTTAAGATATTATTTGTTTGTGAAATTGAAATTAACTAAAAAGATTGTGTTTCTTTTGTTGGAATCTTAATTAGGGACCGATACAAAGGGGCGGCACAGGGGGTGGATATTTCACAATGCTCAACATGAGGGCAATATTAAGTAGTTGGACTACGGTCGGAGAATTCCCTGAGGTAATGTTAAGCCGATTTATTATTTTAGAATTTCATATTTTTATTGGTTTAGGGCTTAGGGTTTACAAAATTATTTGACTTTATCAATTGTTAATGATCAAATTGCAGTATATCGAGCCGGTTGGACAACCATATAAAAACGAAGACGTTGATGCAGTCGTTTCGGAGGTTATGGACTTCATGTATGGGGTATTATTTTAGGAAAATTTTGACTTGATTTGGTATTAACTCTATGTATAGTTACTTTGTTAATTTTTGCTACATATTGATATATGTTTTGTGCTTGGTATATATATGTGACATCTGATATATGCATGATACATGTTTGTCTGCTGCATGTTGGATTGTATGATGTAAATTGGGTACCAATTCGGCTAGCAAAATTGGGCTAGCCAATAAAACAGGCGAAATCCAAAAAAAAAAGAAGGTCTTTTGTAACGGTTATTAAGGAATAACCGTTACAGAATTCATAATTTCATTTTTTTATATCAACAATATCTGTAAAGGTTATTCCTTATTAGATTATAACCGTTACACTGGATCTAAAAAAATAGTAAATGTATTTCCGTCAATAAAAGGATAACGGTTATTATATAACAACCTTTATAGAAGCCAGTCTTCTGTAACGGTTATTATCTATTAACCGTTACAAATGTTCTCCATAAAACCGTAACCACATTTCCGTCCACAATACCATAACGGTTATTAGATAATAACCGTTACAGAAGACTGGCTTCTATAACGGTTGTTAGATAATAACCGTTATAGATCTGTAACGGTTATTAGACATTCTGTAACGGGGGCTACTGTAACGTTACGTGTACCGTTACAAATGCCTTTTATTAACCGTTACAGAAGTCGAAATTTCGCGTAGTGTGAATTACAAATTATGTCGTGTTAGGTGTGTTGACACGGTACATATTCGTGTTTCCACGATACGACACAACACTTGTACGGATTTAACACATGTCGTGTTAAAACTGTGTTGTGTTAGTATTTTCAGAAAAATGACAAGGTTTAACACGGCACGATTCAACACGACATGATTTGACACGACACGGTTACAACACGATTTTATTTTATTTTAAAATTTTAAATAAAAAAATATTATAGAAATATTAATATATTATAAAAACTATGGATAATTTGAATTTTAAGGAAAAAATATCATACAGATACAATAATTAAAAATTTTTAACTAATTAATATTATATAATTCGTATTTTATTATCTAGTTAATTAATTATTATATTGTATCATCATGAATTATTATCATATCTTTTTCAACTATATAACCGATTTATAAAATTGAATATAAATTTTTCTTATTTTTTCTCTAATTTTAAAATATATTTAATTATTTTTAAAAAAAAAAGAAAAATAAAATGTTGACACGGTTCGACACGATTGACACGGCTGTGTTGTATCGTGTCAACACGGCGTGTCAACCGTGGCGTGTCAATTTCCGTGGTGTATCGACTTTTTTCTCTACTTAGCACGACACGACACGACACGGTTTCAAATCTGATCTGTGTTGACACGACACGGTGTTAGACACAACCGTATTTACCACGACACACCACGATACGGTAAGATTGCAATTCACTAAGCGAGTCCGACATGGCTGCACATCAGCACATTCACTTTGCACTTTTAGAATTCTATTGGAATTAGAGTACAAACTCTTTAGGCCGTATGACTTATAAATGAGACATATATATAGGTTTTTTTTTTTTTTGACATTTGACATATATATAGGTTCAGTGCGTCAAACCCATGTGAAAGATAATTTCAGCCGGATTCTCATGTCATGCGCGTGATATGTCTCTCAATTTGCACTTTCTTTCCCTTTTTTTTGGAAAAATCAGCCATATCCTCTTCTAATCTTGTCTAATTGGAAATATCCCCTATAATTTTTAAATTTGAAAATATCTCCCTCTAATCATCAATACTTCAAAAATTTACCTTTTCATTATTTTTAATGCTTTCTTAATTCTGAAAAATATAATTAATAAATCTTTGACAAAAATGCCCTCACATGTCTCCTCGCTCTAGAATATATTGGAAATAAAACATAAGATATAAAGCATTCTCCATCCTCTTTCAAACATTTCCATTCTTACTCCATCATAGAAAAATCTTTAGTTCTCCCTAAAATTGTTAGAAAACCCTCGTGACTCCATCGCCTGGAAGTTTTTCAACCAAGTACATGGATATATCTCACGTATTATCTCAATTTTCTAATTATATTTGTCTTAAATACTGGTAAGTAAACAAGTACCAGTCTTTACGGTATCTATTTTTTTTCCAAAAATAATATTGACATTAAATCTTCATAAAGAATGGCGTTACACATATGAGCAATGTTCTAATAACGCAACGGACATACCTACCATTAATTAAGGCATAGATCTTTGGAAATTGCTCATTGAATAAAATAAATGACTATAAGAATGCCTATGCGAAGATCCTTCAGGTGAGTTCTCCGTTAAATTGAAGGACAAATATAATTAGAAAATTGAAAAATATGCGTAATATCCGAACCGTATCCGTATCCGAACATATCCGTATTCGTATGCGTCAAAATAATATGGACACGGATATAGAAAGACCAACATCCGTTCCGTATCCGTATCCGACATGGATATTATTCGTATCCGACAAATATTAATCTGTTTATCCGTATCTTTAACGACATAAGGTCATTAATATATTATAATATAATTACTTCTCTACATTAGAGAATACTTTTAATTAGATAGTACTTAATTTATATTAGATAAATTTTTCTTACAATAAATATTTTTATTTGGACTAGTAACATAAAATTATTTTTACTTTCTAGTAGTGAGATGATTATATATGATAACAACACTAAAATTATTTTTTTTCTCTAATCATAATGATTACATGTGATTGATATATTATTTTAATGTATGATGACTTTTAAGGTAACATGATATGATTTGACATTGACTAATTGACTATACTGTTGGAATTCAAAATGTGAAAAAACTAAATTTATTGATCAATCCTATTAGATTTATGCTTATGTGGTGCTTGTAATTTTAGATGGTCTCTTATTTTCTTTCATTTTTAGCCTTTTATTTCCTTCTGGTTGTAAACTTATGTATATGTTGAAAGTTGGAACCCAACAAATAAATTTGCTTACATTGAATTTTTTTTTTTGAAGGTAGGTAGACGATTGTCTTCCTACAATTTCATTGAACCAATAAAAAAATGGTACAAGTAAAGAAAAAATGAAAAAAAATACAAAGTAAGCAGGAACCTACAAGGAAAGTAAAACACAATGTAGTAAATTGTGTTTACTTTCCATGGACCGTCCTAATCCGTGGACCATCGCGGGTTGGACCGCCCCGTCCCGTTTGGTAAACCCTATAATGTACAGACCCAAACTGCCTATATACAGTCTAGCTGGGGCTACGAATTAAAATTAACAGTACGTGATCCATACTTTGCAGTCTTGGATTGTCCTTCTATCCGCATCTGACGGAACTCCTTGAAAGATCACGTATGCAACGCCCGCCATCCAGACCGTGTCCCAGTTATCTTTGTAGGTCGTTTTAAGAAGCTATCTATGAGTTAGCCAGAAGTCGCTTAGTTGCTTACTTTGAATTTAAAGAAGTTGTATTTTGTGATCAAATACAATATTATTAAGATTAATTTTCATATTTTAAAGAAATGCTCATTTGGCTCAAACTATGAAAAATAATAGATAATCATGCGCATGCACTACTACTGATCTTGACGAAGTACTAACGTAAAAATTGAGTATATTGAATATCATTATATTTATAGATCAAATTGTTAGGAAGTGTGTAATTTTCCATTTTTAGTGCTAATTACAATTTAATTAAGCAATTAAACATCACACACAACGGATCGTGCACAAAAAGCTCATTCGACACAAAGAGATAGGTGGAATATTGTACCTCCCGCGAAATCGTATTCGCGGGGCTCGATCCTACGGCATGGGAATCGATGGCGTGCTTCTCCTTCTTCTCCTAATCGAACACCTCGAGTCCACTTAAGGAATTAACCACGTTCTCTACTAAATATGCTAGTAAATAGGAGAACTTGTCTAATTCCTAAGCTTTCCCTCTTCAATTTAATTCTACCAAGTAATTGTGTGGAAAGACTTGCTCAACACATGAGCTAGAAGGTGAATAGAATGGAGGAAGAAGATAGAAAAATTCTGAAATTTTTCTTCTCCTCTTTGAAATTTCGGCCAAGGAAGGAGGAGAGAGAAGGTTGGTGTGGAGGCTTGGGTTTGCTCCCAAAGAACACACCTTTATGTAGGCCACTCAACTAGCTCTCATCCAAAATTACATGGACAAAAATGCCCCTTGCCCTAGCCGCACCTACCAACCCCTTGGTTGGGTTGGGCCTCAAGTTTAGCTGAGCCCAATACTCTTCCATTTAATTGCACCTTCCATTGGACATTAAATTAACAAATTAATTTAAAGCCCAATTAGCTCAAATAATTAAATGTGTTGATTATAATTAATTATTAACTATTTAATAATTAATATGGAATTAGTCAATGCATTAAATTATTTTTATATGATCTATTTGACTTAATTAATCATAACGGTCCATGACGGTATACGATTAATTAATCAACTTATCATATTTTGCAAAACCAAATGTTGCAAATAAATAATTAATGCACGTGTGGTTAAAGACCTTGTTATGTGTGACCCTTTGAGGATTTATGCTATGTTGGACATGGAATTAAATCACTATTTAATTCCAATAACATAAGCGATATCTAGAAACACGTTATGATTCCCAATTCGCATAAATAGTGTACTGCTACAGTATTTAAATCCTGCATAAGAGAATAAAAGTATTTCTCTATTTTGATTCTTATGTCACACGATATCATCGTATAATCCAAGATAGGAATGTGTCATTCTTGCAGATTATACGTTTCTTGATCTAGAGTTGATCGCTTAGTTGCGCGCATATGATCCAGCTCCATCAAGGGGCCCAAACAGATATCGTCACTCATTAAGTGAATTAATGAGGGACATACGGTTTTCTTGATGATTAGCTTTTTCCCGCACAATTCAAGAGAACATAAATAAAGTCCGTATAGCAGCCCTTATCGGGAATCAGCGGTAGACAATATTTATTGAACCGATCCTCATGTGGAAAAGATAAACATCTCAAACTTAGAACCAAAATCATAACGAAATAAACAATGACACATAACACAATCCATATGTTTATTTCGTTGGGTCAAGTTCTGTACTATGTTCCATAACATATACATATGCAATTAAGTTGGTAACTCTTTACCTATGATTTGTAGAACTTAATCATCACTTAACTTGCATACTAATCTTATATGATAATTAATGTTCCTTGTTAATTATCAAGATTATGGACCATTTATATTTATTATTGTCATTCTAAAGAATGATCCACAGAGATCCACAATTCAGATCCTCAACCTGAATGATCTGTCAATAATAAACCTAGTAACAGATGATAAAATATCATCCAAAACATAAAACTAATATTTAAGTCATCAAATTATTGACTTCTAGGACATAACTCTAACACAAACTGCTATTATAAATAAATAATAAAGATTGCAATCCGTATCCGATAAAATATATTCGTATTCGACTCCGTATCCGAAAATATCTGAACGCATCCGTATCCGAAAAAATATGGATACGGATATGGGAAGACCAACATTCGCTCCGTATCCGATCCGTTTTCATCCCTATGTATGATAGTATGATTTTATTTATATATTTATTTTTGTTTCGTCTTATTTTTCTTAGTGTGTCTAATCCCTCGGTGTCAGAAATTTTTTTTTCCCCAGTAAACTGCTTCGTTCTTAGTTCATTAGTAGTTAACTTTATTTCCAGTATGTTATTAGTTTTCTTTTCCTCGGTGTCAAATGCTTTCAGTTAAAATTAGGAGCCAATGCCTGTTTTCATTCATTAATTTGTTCAGGCCTTTCACCTTTGCGTGTACTTTTACGGTCAATTCAACTTTATATATATATATAGAGAGAGAGATTTTCGATTATATGCACCAGAATCTGCACCTTCGGATGTGCTTCAAGATCCGTGCTATCAAAGTCGTTGGATGAAGAAATTGTGTTGTGCCTTCGCGTCTAATCTGTTCCGCCTAAAGGATTCCTAAATCCTTATACCCTACTCATTTCCCCTCTATGGCTCTATCTCTATCGTCTCCCCCAGATCTCTCTCTCTCTCTCTTACCTCCATCAAAGCAAAATCAAAGAGAAAATCAAAGATATATATATATATATATAGAGTTTTGCTATGGTGAGTTGCAACTCACCAAAAGCATCCGTGAGTCGCCCTTAAAATATCGAAATTAAGTTCAAGACGATCGATCCAAACCGTCTAATACGATCTCCCTATTGAATTCTCCATGGAGACCAAAGTTTACATTTTTCAAAATTTTTAAGTATTTATTTCAGATTTTTAAAAACTGCTGTTTTGAACGGTTCAGAACTAATTAGATTAATGATTTTTTAAAATTAAAAAAATACTTAAAATATTTCGAAAAAATATAAAATTTGGTCTGCATGGAGATTTCAATAGGAAAATCGTAATAAACGATTTGAATCGGTCGTTTTGAACTTAATTTCGAAATTTTGAGCGCGACTCACGCATGATTTGGTGAGTTGCAACTCACCATATCAAAACTCTATATATATATATATATATATATATATATATATAGAGATTTTCGATTATATGCACCAGAATCTGCACCTTCGGATGTGCTTCAAGATTCGTGCTATCAAAGTCGTTGGATGAAGAAATTGTGTTGTGCCTTCGCGTCTAATCTGTTCCGCCTAGGCCTGCACAACATGCCAAACGGAAACGGAATGCTGCATTTTGTTTGCCGTTCCGTTTCTGGTAACGGTATGTACCAGCTGATTCGTTAACCGTCCCAGTGCATCATGGTTCACAATAAAAATTCTCTCTCTCTTTCTCTATATATATATATATATATATATATATAGTTTTGTTATGTTGAGTTGCAACTCACCAAAGCGTCTGTATGTCGCGTCCAAAATTTCAAAATTTAGTTCAAAATGACCGATCCAAACCGTCTAATATGATATTCCTATTGAAATCTCCATGCAAACTAAATTTTATATTTTTGTGAAATTTTTAATTATTTATTTCGAATTTTTTAAAATTGTTATTTTTGAACGGTTCAAAACTAATTAGATTAATGATTTTCTAAAATTAAAAAAAATACTTAAATTTCGAAAAAATATAAAATTTGGTCTGCATGGAGATTTCAATAGGGAGATCGTATTGGACGGTTTGGATCGGTTATTTTGGACTAAATTTTAAAATTTTGGACGCGACTCACGGATCCTTTGGTGATAAAGTGCATAAGTTCGTACAAGAAATTAATCTTTTTTTTTATTTTGGATTACATGAAGTGATAGCACAATGCACAAACTGCACAAGTGACAGTAGGCTCCGTTGCAAAAAGAATTAAATGTTACAGATCTGCAACATTCTTTTCAAAAAAAACGTTACAGATTATTAAATTAATATTTTACACACAGTTTTTTGAATAAATTTGTAACGTTCTATTTGAAAAAAAACGTTATAGAATATGGGATTCTGTAACGTTTTTTTTCAAAAAACGTTGCAAAATTATTTTAATTTTTTTATATAGCAGGTATTCTGTGGCTAGCCCATGTTGCTAGCCGTACAAACTGGTACAAATATATAATTAATATGCATATCACAGACACAATATCACATATATATCAAACACATTCATATACAAATAACAAACAAGCCATGCAAATGAGAATAAAAAATTATGTTCAACAAATATACATCAATTTATTTACAAGAGTCATGATACATTTCAAATTAATCATCCTTTAATTCCTCTGAAACATCTTTCAATCAAGATTCAATTGTGATTGGCAATCCTTCGTTGTCAAATGTAATCTTGAATTTGTGCCCCGAAGCTCTTAGTCGCCTAAATTCGTCAATGTTGGTTCTGCTTCTTTTATTCTCACTCGTCCGTTCATCGGATCCTTCTTCGAAGTCTTCCAATGTATGTTCTTCAAATTCTCCTTCTTCTTCAGACATCATTAATTGATAGCAATTAATAATTTCAAGTAATTCACATTGATTAGATAAACAATTGACATGGTACAAATAGTATTTTTTCATCTATAGGACAAAGCAAAATTAGAATCGAACGAATTTTTAAAATTTTGATTGTTTTCGCCTCCATTCCCTACCTAAAGATTCCATCCATTCTTAAATTTACAGAATATGGATTTTAATTTTGCAATTGTTTCAGGACATTCTAACTTTCTAAGCCTCATTTCAGTATGAAATATTATATATCTTCTTAATAAATATGATGGTATTAATTGTGGCTTACAAAATATTTTACATAATTTTTTTAATCTCAATATATTTTTTCATGCAATTTCAGCGATGTATGTTGCAAAAATTAATTTAATTACCTTCTTCTTCTTGAGGTGTTGTGGTGGCTGTCGAGAGGAGGCAGTGGTGCCGTCGGCTAGGGTTTGAGGTATTGAGAGAGAGAGGAGATGAGGCCGATGAGAGGAGCTTCGATTCGAGGTAGTGAGAGAGAGAGAGAGGATAGGAGGCCGATGAGAGGAGCTTCGGGTGTTGTCAAGAGGAGGCCGGCGAGAGGAGATTTGAGTGCCGTTGAGAGAAGAGGAGGCCGGCTTGTGCAGTCGAGAGGAGCTTTGAGTTGGCCGGCCAAAACGAGAGGGAGAGGAGAGCAGAGTGCAGTCGACTAGGGTTTAAACGAGAAGGAGAGTCGAGAGAGAGGGGACTTAGAAATTTTTCGGAAAAAGGGAGGAGTCGATAGGTATAAAGGAGTCGAGAGAGAGAGGGGACCTAGAATCCCTAACAAAAATATCAGGAAAATCTGTAACGCTTTTTATATAAAAAATGTTACAGAAGGAAAATGATAATCTGTAACGTTTTATATATAAAAAACGTTACAGATCTGTAACGTTTTTTGTATAAAAAATGTTACAGAAGCTTTGACATTTTTTTTCTTTTTTTTTTTTGTGGAAAACTTGTAATGCTTAATTTATAAAAAACGTTACAGATTAGATCCACTTTTTTCACCCGCTTATTTTTCGCAGATCTATAACGGGTTTTCAAGAAAGCGTTACAGATGACCCGTTACAAAAGTCTGTTTTTGTAGTAGTGTACTATGCATATGCAAACACTTCTTGTAGGCCAGTTTTTTAGACTGTTAGATCTTCTCAAGATTTGTGCCAAGATGTTAAGCAAAGGCTAAGATCTGTGCGCTGTCTTCTCCTTCACTTCAAGTTTTTCCGTCTCATCTGCTGTTAAGCCTCCGTCTCTCTCTCTCTCTCTCACACATGAAGTAAGTCGCGTCTCTCTCTCTCAACATATCGCGTTTCTCTCTCTCGCTCGGCTGAAGGATTAGAAACCCTAGCCTGGGTTTCTCCGCCTCCGCCTATGCCTAATCGCCTGATCGCCTCTCTCAAAGCAACTCGATCAGAGTTGTAGTCGCACAGTGAGGAGTGAAGATTAGAAACCTAGGTGAGCTTGTAGATTGACTAGCAATCAACGAACAGTCTATCGAGGATCTATTGGATAGTCTATCAGAGGTACTGGTTTTGCTCTTTCGTGTTTTTTTCTTCTATTTTGAACAGTCTATCAAGCATTTATACTAATTTTTATACTGGTTTTACTCTTGGACAGTCTATCGGTGGTAGTGGTTTTTAACTTGCTCTCTCCCATTCTGAAATTGATCAATTTTGATTTATTAGGCACTAATTTTGTCGAATTTATACTGATTTCACAAAGGTTTGTCGTATTTGGGAGATACTGGTAGCCTTGATTTGATCTGATCAAAAGAGCTTGAATCCTAGGGTATACCATGATATTGGTTTCGATCTGATGTAAAGGGTAGTTTTGAACTGGTGTAAAGGGCCTCAATCCTAAAGTATACAGCATAATTTCATGTTCCTACATTTACATATTACTTTCCCAAAAGAGTGTATTGCTGGGGCTTTGTAAAGTTCTTTAAATATATTAATGAGCATTACATTTATGGTTCTGTGAATTCTCTAAATGTCATATAGAAAGAAATTTACCTATAACCTGCCGTCCTTCTCAGCTATTTGAACCATCCTTCCTCGGTAGGTAGACTAAGTACATAGGTAAAATGCTCAATGTCGTGAAAGGTTGTCTGAAGGAACTTGTCTGTGTAGTTGAAACTTGAAAGGTTGAAGGCCCATAATTTCTATTGCTTTTATTGTTATCTTGATTTTTTAGTTGGTTAAATGATTAATGCTGTGAATATTGTGTAGTTCCACCATCGCAGAATTAGCACTCAAAGACACAACTCTTGGAATCAACGAGGAAACCCTTCTTGTTCGAAATGCATACACAGTAGTTTAGTTTTGGTTTAGTAACTGGTTTGTAATTGAATGTATGCTCTAATTTAGTGTTGCTTGTAATATAATTTAGTAGCTGGTACAATTTACCATGCTTGGATGCTTGTTTTCCTTAAATATGTGTTGTCTTTCTTGTATTCTTGAATGTATGCTCTAAAATGTGTTGTTTTTCTTGAACATAGTTTTAAATATATATTCTTCATTGTACATTATATGGCTGGTACCATACTATGAATGATGTGCAACTAGAAAAACGCCTAAGCTGGTATACCATGCTTGTAATAGATGTGCAACTAGAAAAACGCCTAAGTCTGTCAACTTAAAAACACCTATTGTGATATTAATCCTAGTCTAGTGATACTTCTTTTTTTTTTTTATAAATCAATTGTGTAATGTATAGTCACGAGACTAGCATATATTACAAATTAAAATTCTTTTTGAAATAGCATACAAAACAATTTACAGTTGTACAAAATTCTACGTCCGGAAACTAAAATTTTATCTTTTTTTGTTTCAACATATAAGAGAAACGAAACAATTTTGTGTGAAAATTGTCATACAGACGAAACTAAAATTGTCAACTTTCATACAGACGCAAACTAAGAGATAGATACCTTCAAAAGTTGACGATTTGCACAATTTTAGGACTAGGCGAGAAGTGCGACAACTTACAGCAATTTTTATTTTTTGGATCAGTCGACTAAGAGAGAGAGGATCAGCCAATTATTTTTTTGTAAGGATCGATATGTTGAGAGAGAGAGAGAGGCGTAACTTATGCGAGAGAGACGGAGATCTGTTATGAGAGAACGAAAAATATTAACTCGACGAAAGAAATCAGCGCATAGATCTCAACCTTTGCTTAACATCTTGGCACGAATTTTGAAGAGATCTAACAGTCTAAAAAACTAGCCTACAAGAGGTGTTTGCATATGCATAGTAGTATAGGCATTCTATATATATATATAGAGAGAGAGATGCTATGGTGCATCGCGATGTATTGAGACTTTTGTACATTGCGATCATTATCCGTCAACTGTTTTATAAATTGACAAATCTATTTAAACTAATCCAATCTACATATCGAAATCTCATTACAAACCAAATTTTATATTATTTGAAATTTTTTACTATTTTTTTTCAAATTTTCTAAAACTTTCCTTTTTTGGAAACCAATTAATCTAAGATATATATTAAAAACCGTGGCCGATATTTCAACTTGAAATATCGGTCAAAAATAGATATATTTTTTTAACACTGTTATTTATATAAATTAAAAATAGTTTAAAAGTTTAATATATTTGGAAATTTAAGGTAGATATATTTGGAAGTCTAAGGTAGTTCATGTCTAACCTATAGGAAAAAAAAATTATCCCCTCACACGACATGCAATCTGAGCCCTCCAATTTTCGTTGATCGATCAATCTGAATATATACTAGAAGTTTACCCTTCTTAATTAAAAGCCATGATTGCATTGGCTTTTAATTAAAAATAATTTTTGATTAAATATATTAAAAATAATTGTACCAATCATCTAAGATAGTTTTTTATATATAAAATAAATATAAAATAGATATATTGGAAACATATATTTCTTTATAAATTGATAGATTTAGCCATCAAAATTTATCAAATGGCGGCGAAGCCGCCTACCCCTCATCTAGTAATAAAGAAATTTAAAAAATGACAGGTTTTAAAAAAATCGAAAAAAATACAATAAAAATTCCAAAAAATATAAAATTTGGTTTGTAATGAGATTTCAATATATAGATTGAATTTCTTTAGTTAGATTTTCAATTTGTATAACTATCGACAAATATGGTCGCGATGAACAAAAGTCTGAATACATCGCGATACACCATAGCATCTCTCTCTCTCTCTCTCTCTCTCTCTCTCTCTATATATATATATATATATAGAGGATTGCTAAAATGCTATGCATAGCACGGATGGCCTTCGTGTTACGGATTCGTTCTTGCATTTCATGCTTCAAACAACCGATCCAAACCGTTCATTATCTTCTACATATTGAAATGTCATTAGAAACCAAATTTTACATTTTTTTAAATTTTTTTACTATTTTTTTCAGATTTTTGAAAATCACTGTTATTGAAGGGTCCAGAATTTACTAGATTAAGTATTTTCAAAAATCTGAGAAAAATAGTAAAAAAATTCAAAAAAATGTAAAATTTCGTTTGTAATAAGATTTCAATATGAAGAAGATAATGAACGGTTTGGATCGGTTGTTTGAAACATGAAATACAAGAACGAATCCGTAGCACGAAGACCATCCGTACTATGCATAGCATTTTAGCAATCCTCTATATATATATATATATATATATATATATATATATATATATATATATATATATATATATATATATATATATATGTGTGTGTCTGTGTGTACTTGACCTCAGACAGATCTTACAAATGTTCCCCTACTTCCGCCCAATTAATACGGGTCTTCCAAGTAGCCTTCACTTTAATTATTTTTAATAGTAAAGAACATAAAGAGGCCATATTGAATAAAATTACTATATTATCTTTATATATCATATTAATAATTAATTAAATAAGTAGTAAAATAAAAATCAATAATTTAAGTATAAAGCAAATGGTAACCAATATAATTCTATTTTAATCTCAGTCCACAACTTAAAGCATTTTCACCTAATTGGGAAAAGTTTATTAAAATCACTTAAACCACCCTTCATTCCTTCAAGCACGTTACTTTGGTCTGTATATAACCATTCAATGGCGCCTAGTACCAACGCCAACTCACTTCTCTCTCTCATCCAAACATCTTCATCCCTCCTCTCTCTCTAAACCCTCCATGCCGCCACACTCCGCCACTTTCCTTCCAACCTTTCCTTCACCGCTGCCTTGGCCTCTCGCTACTCTCTCCTCGGCTTCCCTCACTTCTCACATTCTCTCCTCTCTACTCTCCCTTTTACCCACTACAGCAAAAAAGATTATTAGTACCGGCTCATTAGTACCGGTTTTTAAGAAAACTGGTACTAATAATAAATGATAGCATTTTCATAATTGTCAGATATATTATTTAGTACCGGTTTTTTTTTAAAAAACCGGTACTAAAAATCGTCTGTAAAATAAAAAAAATATTTTTAATTTAGTACCGATTTTTTTATAAAAAACCGGTACTAAAAATCAATTAATTAGTACCGATTTTTTATAAAAAATCTGTACTAAAGGTTTGAATTTATTAAAAAAACAGTTTAATATTAGTACCGGATTTTTATAAAAAACCGATACTAAAAATCAATTAATTAGTACCGGTTTTTTTATAAAAAACCGGTACTAAACATTTAAAGAAAAAAAAAAACCGTTATATTTTTAGTACCGGTTTTTTATAAAAAACCGATACTGATTAATTGATTTTTAGTACCGATTTTTTATAAAAAACCGGTACTAAAAATATAACGTTTTTTTTATTTTCAAGCGATTTTTAGTACCAGTTTTTTATAAAAAAACCGGTACTAAAAATAGGCAGATATTTTTCAGTCGATTATTACGTATCTTAAAGGAGATATAGACTCAAAGCCTTGCAAAAGGTGAAGCTTGAAATAGCGAAAGAAAGAGAGTTAGAGAGAGAGAGAGAGAGAGGCAAAGAGAAATGAATGGAAGAGGAGATGGAGGCTTCAAATCTTCTCCATGGAATACTAGAGGTTACCGTGTTCGAAGCATAGCACCTCTATCATACTCTTCAAGCAGATATCAAGCAGGTCATATATTTTCTTCTCCTCTATCAATTTTGTTTCCCTTCATTCTCTTTCTCAAAAGGGGCTTTGCAATGCAGAATTACATTTTCATTTTATTGATTTTCATTTAATCAGCGTTTCGTTACTTAAGAGAGTTCTAGACTTGAATTTTGGATTTTATTTTTACTAGTCATGAACTGAAGAAGCTTAACTTTGTAATAAGGCTGAATAAACATATTGCTTGTTGTGTTTTAAGATAGAATTTCTTTGGTAAAAGAAGCTTAATTTTTTATTTATCATAATAAAGAGAAATCTTGCAAGTTTAGAAGAGAAGGGGAAATTTTCACCAATGTACACAAACTTAAGACATCTGTGTCTACATGTAAAGATGAAGAATGAAATTTAGAAAAACAAGATAAGAGCAAAAAGAAAATAGAAAGAAAAATAGGTTATGTACGCATATGCAACTACCATTTTTCTAATTAGGTTGGTTAGACACTACGAATTTTTCTCTTCCATGAATTTGAACAATGTCTGCAAAATCTTATCCAATTTATTTTACAAATGCGTTACTCCTTTTCCAAAATATTCAAATTGACATTAGTAATTTGTTAATAATATAATTTTTAAAACGATGTAAAATTTTCCAGAAATAGATTTTTTTTTAAAAAAAAAAAAATTAGTACCGGTTTTTAACTAAAAACCGGTACTAAATATTTTTTTTGTTTTTTTTAATTAATTTAGTACCGGTTTTTAAACGGTTTTTAGTTAAAAACCGGTACTAAATTAATTAAAAAAATTTCGTATTTTTTTTAATCAATTTAGTACTGGTTTTTTATAAAAAAACCGGTACTAAACTTTTAAAATTAAATCTGGTTTTTTAAACTTAATTAGCACCGGTTTTTTATAAAAAACCGGTACTAAATGTAATATTTTTAGTACCGGTTTTAGTTAAAAACCGGTACTAATTGTGTTTGCCGCCACTTTTCACTACCTTCTAGTACCGGCTTATTAGTACCAGTTTTTTATTATTTTTAGTACCCCTTATTATTAGTACCAGTACAAAACCGGTACTAATAACACAAAAAAAACCGGTACTAATGTCATTAAATGGCGTAGTCACCCCACTGCCCCCTTTCACCTCCACTTTTTCCTTCAATCTCCTGATAGAAATTTAAAATATTTAATTCGTAATAATACTTCTGAAATTACTTAATAAAGGATCACGTAATTCATATAAAATTAAATAAATTTCATAAGTTAGAACTTACAATTTTGTAGAGAAGACATCTTGATGCGGAAATTTGATCTTCTCCAATTTCCCTTAGTCCAAAATGATGGCAGAAAATAATGACGTTTTTTTTTGAAATTTTTTATTTTCTTTTGTGTGCGAAAAATAATGGGAAAAGGTGCCACTACATAATAAAATTTCAGAATTAAAAGACTAAGGTAATTGAAGGGATCAAATCAGAATGAATCTGGTCCATTGATTTTCCATCAAAATCAATGCACCCTTTAAATATATTCCATAAATGAACCTGGTTCAAATTAAATCATATAGGCCACTTAATAAATAATTAATATTATTAATTTTTAATATTATTAATTATAACATTCTCCCGCTTGGCCTATGAAATATCATAATGAAACACAAATTCAGAATTGGCCAATAAAACATAAACTTTGTTCAGTTAGAAATACCAAACTAAACTAATATAATCAAAATAACTAAAACTGTTATTTGATCCCTATTAATTATAGAAATGGTATTCTTTCCAACATATGGTTAATTAAATTCATTCGATCCACATAAGCATATTTGCTTATATAAATTACATTAATGCGCAACATAAGAAATAAGCAAACATTATAAATTCAGTCAATACATAAATGAAGCTTCAATACATAAATTATTACATCATTGTTCATTACAACATCACAAGTCACTAACCAAATCCATGCCAGCTACATGCTCTTTGAAAAGAGTAGGTGGTAGTGCCTTTGTTAGAGAATCAGCTAACATAGCTCTTGTATTGATGTGTTGTATGACAATAACATTATCCTTAATTTTTTGTCTAACAACAAGATACTTGATGTCAATCCATTTAGTAGCACAGCAAGACTTGTTGTTTTTAGAGAAGAAAACAGCAGCCTCATTATCACAAAATAGCGTGAGTGGTCTTGCAATACTTTCAATTACTTGATGTTCAGGTATGAAATTTTTTAACCAAACAGTTTGACCAGTAGCTTCAAAACACGCAACAAATTCTGCTTGCACTGTGGAAGATGCAACTAAAGACTGTTTGGTACTCTTCCATGAAATTGGTCCCCCTGCAAGCATGAATATGTATCCTGATGTGGATTTCTTCGTGTCCACACATCCAGCAAAATCCGAATCGGAATAACCAATGACCTGAAGGTTATCGGACTTTTTCTAAGTAAGCATGTAGTCTTTAGTCCCTTGCAAATAGCGTAAGACTTTCTTAGCAGCTCGCCAATGTTCCAGTCCTGGATTTGATTGATATTGGCCGAGCATGCCAACTACAAACGCAATATCAGGACGTGTGCAAACTTGAGCATACATTAAGCTTCCAACGACCGAAGCATACTCATTCTTTTCCATTTGCTTACGTTCTGATTCAGTTTTGGGACATTGAGCCTTGCTGAATTTGTCACCTTTGAAAATGGGAACAAAACTTGGAGAACAATTTTGCATGTTATAGCGCTTAAGTATTTTCTCGATATATGCCTTTTGTGATAAACCTAAGAGACTACGAGACCGATCATGGTGGATTTCAATGCCTATGACATAAGAGGCTTCACCAAGATCCTTGATTTCAAATTTCTTTGAAAGAAAGCGTTTTGTCTCGTACAACATGTCTAAATCACTACTTGCTAACAAAATGTCATCCATATACAAAACAAGAATAATAAATCTACTCCCACTAACCTTGAGATATATGCATTGATCAAAAGTGTTTTCTTGAAATCCAAATTCTGTTATGACCTCATCAAACTTGAGATACCACTTCCTTGAAACTTGCTTTAATCCATAAATTGATTGTTTCAACCGGCAGCCCATATGTTCCTTGCCTTTAACAACAAAACCTTCAAGTTGTTTCATGAAAATTTCTTCATGCAAGTCACCATTAAGGAATGCGGTTTTAACGTCCATTTGATGCAACTCGAGATCATAATGAGCTACAAGAGCTAAAACAATTCTTAATGAATCTTTCTTTGAGACAGAAGAAAAAGTATTATCATAATGTATACCTTCTTGTTGCGTAAAGCCTTTAGCAACTAATCGGGCCTTGTATCTTTCGATGTTACCATGAGAATCAGTTTTAGTTTTGCAAACCCATTTGCATCCTACGGGTTTTACACCTTTAGGTAACTCAACAAGGTCCCAAACATCATTTTGTTGCATTAGTTCATCTCATCATTCATGGCTTCTACCCACTGAGATGACTTATCACTTTTCATGGCGTCCTTGAAGGAGATAGGATCATCTCCAAGACCTATATCACCACCTTCTTCAGTAAGGTATACAATATAATCATCAGGTATTGCAGTTTTGCGTTCCCTTTGCGACTTGCGTAAAGGTTTTTGTGGAAGCAAAGGTACTTCTTCATTGTTAGGAACATTACTAACATTAGTACCTTCATTTAGTGATAATGGAGAAACAGAACTTGTAGCCTCTGAAATGACCGAAGTTGGAACATAAATTCGACCTTCTTCATCGAGGTTTATAGTTTGTTTTTCATTACTCCCACTAATGTTGCCATTTTCAAAAAATACTGCATGTTTTGTCTCAACTATTCTAGTGGTATGCGATGGACAATAAAATCTAAAACCTTTGGATCTCTCTGGATAACCTATGAAAGAACAACTAACGGTTTTCGAATCCAGTTTCTTAATTTGTGGATTGTAGACTTTTGCTTCAGCAGGACAGCCCCACACACGTAAGTATCCTAGTTGTGGTTTTCTTCTAGTCCACAATTCATAAGGTGTTGCTGGAACGGAATTACTAGGAACTCGATTGAGAACATGTGTTGCTGTTTTTAAAGCCTCGGACCACAAAAATTCTGGTAAAGTGGTATTGCATATCATACTTCGTACCATATCCATTAACGTACGATTACGCCTTTCAGCCACTCCATTTTGCCGAGGATCACCCGGCATAGAGAATTGATGAATAATACCACTTTCTTGAAGAAACAAAGCAAATGGACCTGGACTTTGACCCAAGTCAGTGTGCCTACCATAATACTCACCGCCTCTATCTGATCGCACTACTTTAATTTTAAGATTATGCTGATTTTCAACTTCAGCCTTAAAATCTTAAATTTGTCTAGTGCCTCAAATTTTTCAGAAATTAAGAACACGTAAGCATAGCGTGAGTAATCATCAATAAAAGTAATGAATGATTTGTGTTCGTTGAGACTCGGAGTGGGAAAAGGACTGAATATATCGGTGTGAATTAATTCCAATAGTCCCCCACTTCTAGTGGCTTCTTTCTTATTTTCCTTAACAAATTTTCCCTTAACACATTCAATGCAGTTTTCAAAATTAGAAAAATCTAATGTTGGGAGAATTTTATTTTAATGAGACGTTGCATTCTATCTCTTGAAATATGACCCAATCTGCGATACCAAAATTTGGAAGAATATCCAACATCACGATTTCTCTTTGTGCCAAGTTTGTGATCAACACAATTAACATTCAGGGATAATAAAGAATCAGAAAAGGAAGAATCCAAATATAATTTATATAGATTGTCACATAATAATCCAGAACCAACAAACTTAGAGTTATGATATAGTTTCAACTCATTATTTCCAAACTGAAACATAAAACCACACGCATCAAGTCTAGAAACAAAAATTAAATTCCTAATCACACTAGGAATATAAACTACATCATGCAAATAGAGAATAAAGCGACTCTTCAAGTCTAAACGAAGAGTTCCTACGGCCTCCACTTCAGCCTCTAATCCATTGGCTACTTTAATCTTCCTTTTTCCCTTTTCCAGCATCCTCACGGAAAGAAATCCCTGCAATGAGTTCGTAATGTGCACAGAAGCACCAGTGTCAACCCACCACGTATTTAAGGGAACATTAATTAAAAGAGACTCACAAATCATATAATTGAAATCATTACCCTTCTTGGCAAGCCACGCTCTGAACTTGGTACACTCCTTCCTTATGTGTCCAGGTTTCTTGTAGTGATTGCACTTAAAAACACGTTTTGTACCAGATATACTTGCTTTGTTAACACCAAGACCATCATCATTCTTATTCTTTCCTTTACCATTGTTCTTTTTCTGTTTTGGACTTTCAATGACAGCATGTGCAAAGTCAGGTTTTTCAGTTTTAAGCCTTTCTTCTTCTTCAACACACATGGCAATCAATTCGCTCATTTTCCACTTCTCTTTCTGCGGGTTGTAATTGATCTTGAAAGGACCAAACTAAGCAGGAAGAGAAGTCATAATAAAATGAACCAAAAATCCCTCAGAAATTTCCATGTCCATGCCATTTAATTTTGCGGCCATATCATTCATCATCATGATATGTTCACGTACACCGTTAGTCCCATTATACTTGGTAGTGAGCATTTTCATTATGAGAGCACTTGCATTAGTCTTTGATGTACTCTTAAACTGCTCCTCCATAGAGACTAAAAATTCTTTAGCAGTAAAAAGTTAACCAACAACATTCATTTCAGGAATGCCTCCCCGAATCGCCAAAGAAATGGTGCTTTTCATAATCATGAGAGACATGCGATTAGAACGCTCTCATTTTGCATAAGCAGTTTTTGCTTCATCTGCAGCATCATCCTTAGGTTTCTCAGGTTTATCCATACGTAATGCTTGGTCCACTTCAAGAACACCAAGATAGATCTCTAGTTGCTCTTTTCAAGTTGAAAAATTAGTTCCATTCAACAATGGTGTTCCAGATATTTGGGTACTAATATTGTTCAATGCTGCAAATTTATCATGACAAACATAAGGCTTACTATTAACTAAAATCCACAAACATATAAAATTAAATAAATTAGATCAACTATAATTAGGGGACTAATAATTAACTAATTTGAAATAATAAAACGCCAATTAATATTTCAGGTTTAATAGTTAATCCACTAAAATCAATTCATATCACCGTTGGGCAGAAATAAATTGAAACATAAGACGAAATTCATTTAATAAATTATACTTGACAATTAAAGTTGGTAAAATTGACATTTATAATTTATTAAATGTAAGGCATAATCGTAATACAAAATACATAATGTAAAACATAGTTTCTTTTAATAAAATGGTAGTCACAATTAAAGTTTGTCAAATTGATAACGACCAAATACTAAAAGTAAATTTATATGACAGTAAATTATATATAATATAGTTCCGTTGGATTACTAGATATATATAATATAATATTATATACTTAATAATATTATCACATATAAACATAGTACGGTTAGAAGAAAGTATCATAAAGTTATGATTTTGAACACTTTATAAATCATATATACGTTAATTTTATGACAAATTATCCTATGTGATAATCTAAATTCATTTCCCTGATCAAATCAAGTGTGGTAACGTGATTGGTATAGGAATAGAATAAAGTATATGGTGGGGACCAGAGGAACCAGGGAAGGACGCGTAAAGAAGAAATGAAACTAATTGAGAGTTTAATTGAGATCCTATACAATTTAGTAATATAAGCGCCCGTCCTTGCTAACTATGCACCTTTTAATGAAAGTTAAGGATAAGAAAGTAGTTGGACCATAAAACTAAACTTAATATTTGTATCCAATCCAATCAAGTTCTGTACATGTGACGGGGCATCCCATCTCTCTCTTTTGTGCGCACATAAGGTAAAAGAAATTAATAAAAAAGAAGTTAATACTTTACAACTCCAACTAAGTGCACACAAAAATTTTAAATACGAAAATATTCCGTAAAATTTCATTAAATACTGATTCTGAAATTATCATTAATTACTGATTCAAATACAAAAAATAATATTAAATTCAGTAATTGAATCGAAAAAATTTTATAAAAATTTTATATGAAATTACATACCGCTCCGATACCAAATGATAGAAATTTGAAATATTTAATTCGTAATAATACTTCTGAAATTACTTAATAAAGGATCACGTAATTCATATAAAATTAAATAAATTTCATAAGTTAGAACTTACAATTTTGTAGAGAAGACATCTTGATGCGGAAATTTGATCTTCTCCAATTTCCTTTAGTCCAAAATGATGGCAGAAAATAATGGCGTTTTTTTTGAAACTTTTAGTTTTTTTTTGTGTGCGAAAAATAATGGAAAAAGGTGCCACTACATAATAAAATTTCAGAATTAAAAGACTAAGGTAATTGATGGAATCAAATCAGAATGAATCTGGTCCATTGATTTTCCATCAAAATCAATGCACACTTTAATAATATTCCATAAATAAACCTCGTTCAAATTAAATCATATAGACCACTTAATAAATAATTAATATTATTAATTTTTAAAATTATTAATTATAACATCTCCTCCTACGTACCTCACCGATTCCAATTTACATGATCTAGCGCTTTCTCTGTACTCCCATCTCCTTGGTTCATCTCCCGGTACTTACCCATCACTCGAACCCGACCGGTTTACATTCTCGCCTGTGATCAAATCAAGCGGTTATTTATGTGTTGTAGAAGCTGGGGTTAGAATCCATAAGGATGCAGAGCGGCTTGGTTTGGTTGGTGATCTGGGTATTTCTAATGCGTTGTTATTTATGTATGGAAAATGTGGAGATGTGGATGCTGCACCAGAGGTGTTCGATGGAATGTCTGAGAGAAATGTGGTTTCCTGGACTGCCATGATTGGTTGTTTCGGGTGGAATGGGAAGAGAGAAGAAGGTTTTCTCTTGTTTAAGAGGATGGTGGAATAGGGGATTAGACCTAATCGGGCTACATTCTTGAATATTATACCATGTGCTGTAAATGGGGAAGAGGCTGATGAGTTGTATAGTTTTGTTATAAGAAATGGGCTCCAGTTTGATTTGGCAATGCAAAATGCATTGGTCGGTATGTTTGCATGATGCAGGAAGGTGGGGTTTGCACGCACATGTTTGATCGAATGCCTGTGAAGGATTTGGTGTCTTGGAGTTCTATGATTGAAGGTTATGGTCAGAATGACATGTATTTAATGTTGGAATTTCGTGTGTATGTCAAGAAAGCGGAATTTTAAAATGTTTTATTTGACTCGATACACAAAGAACTTTATTTATATGACAATAGCAAGCAAGATAATAGTTAAACATTTAATCAAGTATCTCATGTGCATAACAAGACTATCAAATAACTTTATTTGAGAAGAATGAATATTTTACCTAAAGAGAATGTCAAATCTCTTAGTAGAGAAAAATCGATTCCTTTCTAGGTCTCTTGGAAACCTTCGGTTCTTGTCGCTGCCGTTCAGCGCGTTCCTTTCTCTTGGTTCACCTTGAACCCAAACAACAAACTCAACCAATACATAGAAAGATCAATGGTGAGTTTCAAGCTTAAATCCAACCACCTTTGATCTTCAATCAACAAGCTATTTGATTTCTTGGTGGCTAAACTAATATATGCAAAATATATTAAAGAAAAACTTTTATTTTTCTCTTTTCCTTTTCTTTGCGCAAGTGAACCATCGTCAGATGGAAAGTATGCAGAAAAACCAAAAAATGAAAAGTAATGTCGGCCAGGAAAATCAAATAAGGAAAAATCAAATTTCCTTATTTTCTGAAATTTTCACACAACACATCCTTTTATACATAAGTAATATTTTGCAACTTATTTAATAAATTAATTCATGAAGTAAAAATATGAAATATATTAATACAATATATAATGTCTATATTATTCTTATAATGCTCGATAACATGATACCAATAATATTCATATACTTTCATTAATTTATTTATGGTCTAAGCATGTCATTTTTGGTGACATATTATTTCAACATTTCATCACATGTATTTTCATACATCATATGAAACGTAAAATACTTGTTGTTTCTCTTCAGTTGGTGTGACCTTATGGAGAATCTACGTCATCTTAGTAATAATATAAAACATTTTATACTATAGACTATAAGAGGTTCTATCACTATATTATAGTCACCCAAACGACATAGTCATTACGTACTCGACCCACTTTATCTGTGTCTATCCTTGTCTAATGATATTATGAATAATATGCAAAATAGGATCGTGTCATTTTTGCATTATATTCGTTTTCTTGGTCTCTTAAGTGAATTATAATTATAACTACATCAGTTATATTGCATGCTATATAATTCCACTTTACCAAGGGCCCAGTAATATCATAACTCAAATAACTGAGGGACAATGATAATCGACATATAAATTTCTCCCGCACAAGTCGCATACAATGAACTACTAATTCCCTCCATCAACAGATAACTAAGATCAGTAAAAAGATGGTATTAATCAGTAATTACATTGCATGCTTCTCTTGTGAGAAATCTATACATCTCATATCTTGGATTCAAAGACACGATGGAAATATTAATGACACAAAACACAATCCATATAATATTCCATGCAGTTAGGTCATTTTCAATATATATAAAGCATGCTCATTTTATATATACTCATGTCATTGAATGATAATCACTTATCAACATTTATAGAACTACAATGTACTTTCAATCGACATGACAATCTTACTAGGTAATTATTGTTCCTCTTTAATTACCACAATTGTGAACACATTTAGAAATATATGTTTTCATCTTAAGAGTTCTATGGTTCAAGACCACGAGCATCTTCCTGAACACTTCTAGGGGCTGTTTGGATTATGGTAGGAATTTGGGGAATTTCATCTTCCTACCAAAAATTTATTATAAACAATCTAAACTCTTCACAAAGTTACACACTTCCCAATAAATTTATTCCTAGAAATTTCAACTTCCCCAAATACTCCAAATTCCTAAGCGATCCAAACGGCCCCCTAAAGACATTACTTATTAATCTCAAGGAACAAGAATGTATAATAACATTCAACGTCATGAACTATACATAAATTATCATTAATAAAGATAACTTTCAAAAAACACCTCCTTCATTTAGAAGCATTGCAGTTATTCAGGAATACGAGGGTGCTTGGTGTTAAACCTGTCAGTGTGACTGCTCTTGCAATTATTCGTGCTTGTGCAAATTCTATGTTGTCCTGCCTTACGCATGCCAAATTTATCCATGGTTTTGTTATTAGAAACTTTTTGGATAAGAACTTGGTTTCCGAGACAGCGCTAGTTGATATGTATGTGAAACGTGGTAGTCTGGCATATGCCAGGAGAATGTTTGATCGGATGGAGGAAAGAAGTTTGGTTTCATGGAGCACTATGATCTCAGGTTATGGCATGCATGGTCGAGATACAGACGCACTGCTCCTTTTTGAAACGATGAGAGGGTTGGTACGACCAGACCACATTGTATTTGTTTCAGTTCTATCGGCATGCAGCCATGCTGGCTTAATTGATGAAGGGTGGAGATACTTCAATTCTATGATAAGCGAATATGGTATCATGCCTCGTGCTGAACATTATGCTTGTATGGTTGATCTTTTGGGTAGAGCTGGAAAATTAAAAGAAGCAAATGAGTTTATTGAGAAAATGCCAATAACTTCCGATTCAAGTGTCTGGGGGCCATTATTGGGTGCATGTAGAATACATCAGAATGCAAAATTAGCAGAAATAGCTGCAAAAGAATTATTTAGGCTTGACCCAACAAATTCTGGTCGGTATGTTCTATTGTCAAATATATTCAGCTCTCTAGGAAAGGGAAAGGAAGCTGACAAGGTTAAAGGGCTGATGAGGAGAAAAGGTGTGAAGAGAAATGATGGTTTTACGGTGATAGAGGTGAAAAATAGGGTGTACAAGTTTTTAGTAGGTGATAAGACAAAGCCGCAATCATCTCAGATCTATGTAGAGTTAGAGAAACTGATGGCTAGAATTAAGCGGGAGGGCTATGTGCCTGATACTAATTTTGCATTGCATGATGTGAAGGAAGAGACGAAGGAAAGATCATTGGCTATGCATAGTGAGAAACTAGCAATTGTTTTTGGGTTAATGAACTCAGCACCTGGATCTGTTATCAGGATCCACAAGAATTTAAGGGTTTGCGGGGATGGGATTGTCATAATGCAACTAAGTACATTTCAAAAGTCACAAAAAGAGAAATTTTGGTGAGGAACTCCCATAGGTTTCACCATTTTAAGGATGGTTTATGTTCTTGTGGCGATTATTGGTGAAGAAATAATTGCAGGCATTTCTTCATTTATTCGTTCGTTTATTTAATTTTTATTGGCACTTGTAGTATTAAGACCATTGTACAATGGGTAAGATGCTTTCGTTTATAGAAAACAACGCAAGAAGAAAAATACTATGTCCTTCCGTTCCTAAGTTCACTTATATTCTCTCTGTTCTAATTTTACAGATTAGCAAATTTAGCATCTCAAGGGAAAAAAAAAAAGACGATGTTTCATCTTTAAACTAATCAGGGAATTCCAAGCGATCACACGCAAGTAGGCATTAACAAAAATAACTAATTCATAGATACTAATCAGTAAATTCAGTAAAACACAACACATCTTGCTATAATAATAGAGCGCCTTGCTCCAATCCTAAACTCCATTTGAGTTTGATTGGACAACTCAATAAAACTGCGGGCGCATCATACTGAATTAGTAGAGAAATATAGGAATGTGAAAGCAATATGCTTAATGTCAAATAATGTAATAATTGCGAAAAATTTAGGGGCATCTGGGGCCGCCTCTCTTGGTCTTCCAGTTGTTGTAGCAGGGGCACTCTCCCTTGTTTCCATAGTACCCAGACGGGACACAAAGACATGCTCGGCAGCATTTCAGGCAGAAGAACAGGCATGGCTTTTTGTACCGAGTCTGGGAGCACCTCCTTAAGCATTGCTCTGGGCATTCTGTTCAAATATTTGACCCGTTTAGATTGTAAAATGTTTGGAAATAGCTTCTGATTTTTATGAATTTGTTCATTGTACAGTCAGGTTCATTCATTTTTGATGTATAATGTGAATTAAGTGAATAATTTAATAGAGTAACAAAAACCCATGACAGAAAACAACAATAAACGCTAACATTAGTTGGTTAAGAATCAGTTTGTGATGCTACCGTCCAACCACTAGATCATCTTGTCAGGTCTGGAATAAGATCTAAGATTGTAACCTTTGGTACACCGTACTCCGTACATGGTACAATTGGGGTAGTGAGATAATTGAAACTGTTCTCTTTGAAGTTTGAAGGCCATTGTTTGTTTTCAATGCTTGGATACTCTTTTCTTGGGTCCACACGTACAATCGTACATTGATTCCTAAAATGGTCCATATCTTTGTGTTGGCTTTGGTGGTCTTATCTCAATTTAAATTCGATGATTTGCATGTTGTAATTGGAAGTGTGGACCTAGTAGCCTCCAAAATACGTTTACATCAGCTTGAGGGTTGAGCCTTTTGATGTTTCTCCATCTCAAATATTTAAGTGATTTTACAAACAACCAGTGAAGTGTTAAAACTTACGGGAGCTCTTGAGAGATCCCTGTCCATTTTTCTGACCTCCTTCTCCATTAACCTGAAATTTGAAAAAAAATAATTGAAATTAGTATTATTAAAATTACATAGCTACCTAGGATTCGCAACCTGTACCAAAACCGAATTATATTGAATGTATTTTCAAGAAAAACAAATTCATATTCTCTCCAGTTGATGCTGCTCTTCGACATTATTAGTCTCCTTTAACTATAATAGATGTAACAACACAATGTCAGCAACAATTACATGCCTAAAGCCAGCATAGATTGATCTACTTGTTGGTTCATTCTGTGGTTGCTCAGTCCACACCAGTGCAAAGTACTTATATACTGGAACTGTAATAGATAGTAAAACTCGTTTACTCATTTGTGCTATTAATGACCAATGGGCAATGACTTATTTAGCCACAAGTTAACCTATGACCAACAAAACATAACACAAATTTATACAGAAAAGGGGATTCTGCTGGCAAGGTATGGCCAGTACATGCATACATAGTAGTGTGGAACAATAATATGCAACAGTAGCAGAACCAAAGTTGGTAACAAACGGATCCGCAATGATTTGCACCATTTTTCATGATTTCTTGAATATTTTATAGCCAAATCTATTCTTCGGCTAAATAGCAACTATTTGTTTACTAGATGGGGACTGATAGCAGATACCAACACGGTATTACATAACTAAGCCCAAATAAGCCACATTGCTCAAAAGTAATAATCAAACCTTGGATTCAACCATGGAAATGGTTAGGATGGCAACTGCCAGGACAAGAAGCAACTTAGCCATGGCCACCATTTTCAAGCTGAAGTAGTATTAAATGTTCACACACACAAGAAAGAGAGAGGGGTTTAGATTTGGTTTGGAGGGAAAGGCATTAGGTATCCAAATATATAGACTTGGTAGAGCATAAAATAGGTAGAGCATAAATTCGGGCCATCCATCATGGTCCGCGCGACCTCAGATTTGAGTTCTAAAATAGGGTGCACCGTGCACAGTAAGACTTAAACGAAATAAAAAATTTGTAATTTATATAGTATCTATAATTAGTCAATATGATTATAGAAAATCAAAGCTCGAATTATAAATAAAATTATAATCAGATTAATTAAAATCCTAATAGGAATAATTAGAATTTCAACTCTATATGAGTTGCAGCATCCAAGTCTACATAGTTCCTGCCACAGAAAATCCGGAGGGACAAAATTTAAAAAGTCAAAATCTATCTTCGACCTTCACCCATATGGGTTATTTATTTTTCGTAGTATAAAAATAAGATCGGAATCCTGGATTCCAATCTTAGCTAAGATTCCGATCTTGCTTTTTGGAATCCCAAATTCCGATCTTGTGATACTATTTAAAAAAATATTATTATATAATAGTATAATAATATTATTTTACTACGAAAAATAGTATCACAAGATCGGAATCTGGGATTCCGAACGCAAGATCGGAATCTTCGCTAAGATTGGAATCTAGGATTCCAATCTTGTTTTTAAGTGGAACGGTTCGTGGCATAGAAAATTATGCCGTTTTTTAAGTGGAACGGTTGGTTATACCGTTTCGACCATTTCAATCACATTTCAAACCGTTTTATGTGTAATATACGGTTGATGGCACAAAAATTTTTTTCGTTTAATAAATGAAGCGGTACGTGACATGCTGGTGATGTACCATTTAATAAGTGGCACAATAATGATTTGATGTCATTCCGTGCCACTTACCACGTTTTTGACAGCCCTACACGCCAGCACTACCCTAGAAGTGTCCATCCTATGTAGGTCCAAAGTAAAATTAAATATAGGAATGCAATTAGCTTAACTAGGCAAGCAAAATATCAAAATAGGCTCAGTTAGTCGAATCAAGCTACAGAATTTGATCACCAATATATCAACTTCTACCTTTTCATTCAGAATTTATTCGAAATATAGATCATTCATATTTAACTTTATATGAAACAAGTACTATGAATAAAGTTTTAACTTTTTCTATGTGCAAATAGAATTTGATTATCATAAATTTTTGACCAAACAGAAAATCAATCATAATCTTGCCACTCTCTCCTGGAAACATTTGAAGGAAACTTTTTTCCGATAAAACCCACAAAAGAAAACTTGCAGGAAGTTAAAAACGGAAATTTCGGAAACAGAAAGTACCTTTTCGGAAGGAAAAAAAAAGAAGTGAAATACCAAAAGAGAGGCCACTGAAGCAAAGGCAATGGTGGTGTAACAGCCTAAGAAGGTGTCACTGATAAAAGCGCCAAGCACTGGCGTCATGTTCGTGGCACCAAAAACGATATTCATCATTGTGGCTGCTGTGACGCTGTCCATGTGGAAGACTGTTGTTAGGTACACCAGTTGGTTCGCCATCGTACCAAGCGTCCAATAGGAGCTTATATAATCATATCAAATCTAAATACGATTACTTTTTATGTGTATACAAAAAGTGGTATAAGTCTTAAAACAAGTAAAATATAAATGATGGAGAACTCAAATGCACAATATATAATAATTTCAAATTCAAAGAAAATATTTAGAGAATATTACGACTTTTTCTCCTATTGAAAGAACGAATATATGGCAACAAAGATACAGTTATTGAATTAGATGATGAGATCCATACCTATAACAAAAGGCTTGGATTTCCATCCTTGGTACTTGACAGATTCTTGTGCATGATCGCTCTCTCCTCCCTCCACTTTCTCCAACTCCAGTGTCTTTCCAAAACCTTCACTCATCTCTCTCTCTCTCTCTGTTATTAATTTTGTAAGGGAGTGTTGGCGGGAATAGAGAGAGAAAGTAAGAGTAGGCAAGGGTTAAAAGTGAGAAGTGCACTTTGTGAAGTTAACCTCTCACTGCGGGGTCGGTTATATAGACACTAACACTATGCACCGAAGCTGTAGTACAGCTGGTACGGTACTAGTCTACTGTGGGAGAAACCAGAATTTGATCCCCACTAATGAGTAATGTGTAGAGGAACGAATAGGGGGATCACTAATGAGTAATGAGTAGAGGAACGAATATTGCGTAGGTTTGGTAAACGTTTACAACGGTAACAGAATGGGTCATTTCGTTTGTCATTCCATTTCAACAACGGTATGTACTGAAACGATAAATTCTTCAAGTCCTCTCAAAAATGCAGACGAGCATCGATTACTTGAGTACATCCACGTCCGATCCATCTGAACAATAAAATTTATGCAAATTATTAGGGTTTCGGACCAATTTGTCATATTAGGTTTTCGGACCGGTCACCATCCTAGCCCGCTCTTTGGATACTCTGTCTCATTAGCGAGCGTACGTTAGATGCAATGTGCTATCTGAGAAAAATTCGGCAGCATTTCCCCTTATGTTCCCTGAATACGCCAACACACGATTGCTCGTGCGTACGTATCCGTGGGAACACAAGGGAAATGCCGCCGAATTTTTCTCAGACAACACATTGCATCTAACGTACAACTCGCTGTCCTAAATGAGACAGATCGTATCCAAAGAGCAGTACTCCCGACCGGGAGTACTATCCGAGATTAATCCCTAATGGATTAATCTCGGACGGGCAATGACCTAAATTCAGTTGAGTTCCGGTATTTGGTACCTATATGACAATACAAAATTCATGCCTATATATATATGCAAATTATTAACGAAATGCAAATAATTTAAAAAAAGAGAAGTTCATGAAAATATACTTTCAATCGTGTGACTTCCGATCTGTTGAATCGTGCGACTTATCCGGCCGATGTAAGATCTTATCATATTCAATGAGATCTTAAAATATATAAAAAAACAAAAATAACCATAAATTAATGAAAAAATCGAAATAAATAAGAAAAAAATGTAAAAAAAAAATACGGTTCTCAATTATTTTTTTACCTTAAATCTGCTCTCCTTCTTATTCTCTTTCTAATTATTATTTTTTCAGAATTTTTAAAAAAATTTTGCTATTTTTTTGGAGTGAAGTGGACACCACAAATCGCAATAAATGAGAAGATCAGAAAAGAGTTAAGTGCGGTGCTAGCTGTGAGTTTGTTGGGATGGGGAAGAAGACCTAATTAAATACAGAACTTTTCTATAACGATTATTAAAAAATAACCGTTACAGAATCATAAAAAAATAAAAAAAAGCCGTTACAGAATCATAAAAAAATTAATAAAATTCGTCCCATATCAGTAACGGTATTTAGTAAATAACCGTTACAAAATCAATAAAAAATAAAAAAAATGTTAACATTCTGTAACGGTTATTTGCTAATAACCGTTACAGAAGATGATTGATATTTATATATTTCTTTTTTTCTTTTCTGTAACGGTTGTTGGATAATAACCGTTACAGAATGTAATAAATCTGTAACGGTTATTATCCAACAACCGTTACAGAAGGTTGATGCATTTTTTTTCCTGACCATGACGGAAATGTTATTACGGTTGTTTCATAATAACCGTTACAGATTTGTGGCGCCAATTTTCCCGCCTAATAACTCACTATTCTGTAACGGTTATGTCAAAAACCGTTACAGAAGTGCCGTTACAGAAGGTCCTTTTTCCCGTAGTGTAGGTTCAGTGCGTCAAACCCATGTGAAAGATAATTTCAGCCGGATTCTCATGTCAGGCGCCTGATATGTCTCTCAATTTGCACTTTCTTCCCCTTTTTTTTTGGAAAAATCAGCCATATCCTCTTCTAATCTTGTCTAATTGGAAATATCCCCTATAATTTTAAAATTTGAAAATATCTCCCTCTAATCATCAATACTTCAAAAATTTACCTTTTCATTATTTTTAATGCTTTCTTAATTCTGAAAAATATAATTAATAAATCTTTGACAAAACTGCCCTCACATGTCTCCTCGCTCTAGAATATTGGAAATAAAACATAAGATATAAAGCATTCTCCATCCTCTTTCAAACATTTCCATTCTTACTCCATCATAGAAAAATCTTTATTTCTCCCTAAAATTGTTGGAAAACCCTCGTGACTCCATCGCCTGGAAGTTTTTCAACCAAGTACATGGATATATCGCACGTATTATCTCAATTTTCTAATTATATTTGTCTTAAATACTGGTAAGTAAACAAGTACCAGTCTTTACGGTATCTATTTTTTTTTCAAAAATAATATTGACATTAAATCTTCATAAAGAATGGCGTTACACATATGAGCAATGTTCTAATAACGCAACGGACATACCTACCATTAATTAAGGCATAGATCTTTGGAAATTGCTGATTGAATAAAATAAATGATTATAAGAATGCCTATGCGAAGATCCTTCAGGTGAGTTCTCCATTAAATTGAAGGACAAATATAATTGGAAAATTGAAAAATATGCGTAATATCCGAACCGTATCCGTATCCAAACATATCCGTATTCGTATCCGTCAAAATAATATGGACACGGATATGGGAAGACCAACATCCGTACCGTATCCGTATCCGACATGGATATTATTCGTATCCGACAAATATTAATCTGTTTATCCGTATCTTTAACGACATAAGGTCATTAATATATTATAATATAATTACGAATTTTTCGAATTTTTTAACGACATGGATATTATTCGTATCCGACAAGTATTTATTTCGAATTTTTTAAAATTGTTGTTTTTGAACGGTTCAAAACTAATTAGATTAATGATTTTCTAAAATTTAAAAAAAATACTTAAATTTCGAAAAAAATATAAAATTTGGTCTGCATGGAGATTTCAACAGGGAGATCGTATTGGATGGTTTGGATCGGTCGTTTTGAACTAAATTTTAAAATTTTGGACGCGACTCACGGATGCTTTGGTGATAAAGTGCATAAGTTCGTACAAGAAATTAATCTTTTTTTTCATTTTGGATTACATGAAGTGATAGCACAATGCACAAACTGCACAAGTGATTGACAATGGAGAACGGTCAAAGCGCTTTGATTGAATCCTTCCTCTATATATATATAGAGAGAGAGAGAGAGAGAATGGCTATACTACTATGCATATGCAAACACTTCTTGTAGGCCAGTTTTTTAGACTGTTAGATCTTCTCAAGATTTGTGCCAAGATGTTAAGCAAAGGCTAAGATCTGTGCGCTGTCTTCTCCTTCACTTCAAGTTTTTCCGTCTCATCTGCTATTAAGCCTCCGTCTCTCTCTCTCTTTCTCTCTCTCTCTCTCTCTCTCTCTCTCACATGAAGTAAGTCGCGTCTCTCTCTCTCGCTCGGCTGAAGGATTAGAAACCCTAGCCTGGGTTTCTCCGCCTCCGCCTATGCCTAATCGCCTGATCGCCTCTCTCAAAGCAACTCGATCAGAGTTGTAGTCGCACAGTGTGGAGTGAAGATTAGAAACCTAGGTGAGCTTGTAGATTGACTAGCAATCAACGAACAGTCTATCGAGGATCTATTGGATAGTCTATAAGAGGTACTGGTTTTGCTCTTTCGTGTTTTTTTCTTCTATTTTGAACAGTCTATCAAGCATTTATACTAATTTTTATACTAGTTTTACTCTTGGACAGTCTATCGGTGGTAGTGGTTTTTAACTTGCTCTCTCCAATTCTGAAATTGATCAATTTTGATTTATTAGGCACTAATTTTGTCGAATTTATACTGATTTCACAAAGGTTTGTCGTATTTGGGAGATACTGGTAGCCTTGATTTGATCTGATCAAAAGAGCATGAATCCTAGAGTATACCATGATATTGGTTTCGATCTGATGTAAAGGGTAGTTTTGAACTGGTGTAAAGGGCCTGAATCCACCACCTCCTCCACCACCTCCTCCACCTCCTCCACCACCATCGACTGACACCGATTCAACTTCTACTGAATCAGCTTCTGTTGCTCCTCCTACTGGATCAGCTTCTGGTGTTTCCTTGCCAGTACATTGTGCTACTGGTGATCCCTTTTTAGCTATTGCCTCTTCAAGTTTTCTGCCTTGGTTCTTTAATGCTATTAATGCCTCCTTTAATGTACAGCAGTTCTAAGTGCTTCTTCTCTAATCCTTAAATTTTTTGTTTAGCTCTGTATGCTTTATGGCTGTAATCCTTAAATTTTCTTCTTGGAATATCAACAAAGAGCATTCTTCTTTACTTTGCCTTCACTCTCTTCCTTTTCTCACCTGATCTGTGTATTATTGCTAGCTACTACTTGATGACGTTTACTATATGACAACACGAAATTCATGCCTACATATATGCAAATTATTAACGAAATGCAAAATAATTTAAATAAAGAGGAGTTCATGAAAATATACTTTGAACTTCTGATCCGTTTGAATGTTGAAAAGTGCGCGCGACTGAGAGTCAGATGAGTGAGGATGATATTTTATTTATACATAACCATTCTGTAACGGTTATTTCCTAATAACCGTTACAGAATCACTAAAAAAATAAAAACAAAATTATTTGTCTCTATGTAACGGTTGTTGGATAATAACCGTTACAGAATATAATAAATCTGTAACGGTTATTATCCAACAACCGTTACAGAAGGTTGTTGCATTTTTTTCCCTGACCATGACGGAAATGTTATTACGGTTGTTTCATAATAACCGTTACAGATTTGTGGCGCCAATTTTCCCGCCTAATGCCTCACTATTCTGTAACGGTTATTTCAATAACCGTTACCGAAGTGCCGTTACAGAAGGTCATTTTTCCCGTAGTGGGTGTAAAGGGCCTGAATCCTAAAGTATACAGCATAATTTCATGTTCCTACATTTACATATTACTTTCCCAAAAGAGTGTATTGCTGGGGCTTTGTAAAGTTCTTTAAATATATTCATGAGCATTTCATTTATGCTTCTGTGAATTCTCTAAATGTCATATAGAAAGAAATTTACCTATAACCTGCCGTCCTTCTCAGCTATTTGAACCATCCTTCCTCGGTAGGTAGACTAAGTACAAAGGTAAAATGCTCAATGTCGTGAAAGGTTGTCTGAAGGAACTTGTCTGTGTAGTTGAAAGGTTGAAGGCCCATAATTTCTATTGCTTTTATTGTTATCTTGATTTTTTAGTTGGTTAAATGATTAATGCTGTGAATATTGTGTAGTTCCACCATCGCAGAATTAGCACTCAAAGACACAACTCTTGGAATCAACAAGGAAACCTTTCTTGTTCGAAATAACAAGAAAATGCATACACAGTAGTTTAGTGTTGGTTTAGTAACTGGTTTGTAATTGAATGTATGCTCTAATTTAGTGTTGCTTGTATTATAATTTAGTAGCTGGTACAATATTGTACCATGCTTGGATGCTTGTTTTCCTTAAATATGTGTTGTTTTTCTTGTATTCTTGAATGTATGCTCTAAAATGTGTTGTTTTTCTTGAACATAGTTTTAAATATATATTCTTCATTGTACATTATATGGCTGGTACCATACTATGAATGATGTGCAACTATAAAAACGCCTAAGCTGGTATACCATGCTTGTAATAGATGTGCAACTAGAAAAACGCCTAAGTCTGTCAACTTAAAAACACCTATTGTGATATTAATCCTAGTCTAGTGATACTTCTTTTTTTTTTATAAATCAATTGTGTAATGTATAGTCACGAGACTAGCATATATTACAAATAAAAATTCTTTTTGAAATAGCATACAAAACAATTTACAGTTGTACAAAATTCTACGTACGGAAACTAAAATTTTATCTTTTTTTGTTTCAACATATAAGAGAAACGAAACAATTTTGTGTGAAAATTGTCATACAGACGAAACTAAAACTGTCAACTTTCATACAGACGCAAACTAAGAGATAGATACCTTCAAAAGTTGACGATTTGCACAATTTTAGGACTAGGCGAGAAGTGCGAGCAGGATCGATAAGAGAGGTGCGATAGGTGAGAAGTGCGACAATTTGCAGCAATTTTTATTTTTTGGATCAGTCGACTAAGAGAGAGAGAGACGCGACTTAAGTTTACAATTTATTTATTTTTTTGGATCAGCCAATTATTTTTTTGTAAGGATCGATATGTTGAGAGAGAGAGAGAGGCGCAACTTATGCGAGAGAGACGGAGATCTGTTATGAGAGAACGGAAAATATTAACTCGACGAAAGAAATCAGCGCATAGATCTCAACCTTTGCTTAACATCTTGGCACGAATTTTGAAGAGATCTAACAGTCTAAAAAACTAGCCTACAAGAGGTTTGCATATGCATAGTAGTATAGTCATTCTATATATATATATAGAGAGAGATTGTTAAATGTAAACTTAATTAAATGGTCAAATAATAATTAGATTAGTAAATCAAAGAGGTGTGTAGAGAATCTAGGTTCATCTTGAGTTATGTAATACATGCACCTAGATTATTGAGTAATTAAATATTATTAAATGTGATTAGGTTTATATAAGGAGACTATTGTTGTATGAAAAAAGTAAGAGAGAATGAAAAAAAATTTCTGTTGTTGAGTGTTTATCTTATCTCTCCCTCCACCAAAATATTTATCTAAAATATTAGAAGTGATTATTTCTAACATAGTGGTATCAGAGCCATGGGAGACGGCAAGTCAATGTTTGGCGGAGTTGGACAATTCTCATGTCCACGACTCTCGAAAACTAACTACGACAAATGGAGTATACAAATGAAGGCTTTACTCGGTGCACAAGATGTATGGGAGATTGTTGATGGAGGCTATGAGGAGCACGACAAAACGGACAATTTGGCGGCGAATGTATTGAAGGTTTTGAAGGAGTCGCGCAAGAAGGATAAAACCGCACTCTACATAATTTATCAAGCGGTTGACGAGTCCGGCTTTGAGAAGATAGCCGGTGCGCAAAACTCAAAGGAGGCTTGGGATATCCTAAAGAATGCATACAAAGGTGCCGAGCGAGTTAAGCAAGTTCGGCTACAAACTCTTCGTGGCGAGCTCGAATCAATGAGAATGAAAGAGTCGGAAGGTGTATCCGACTACATCACAAGAATACAAACCGTTGTCAACCAATTGAAGACGAATGGTGAAACTCTATCCGATACAAGAGTGGTAGAGAAAATACTTCGGTCTTTAACCGATAATTTTGAAAATGTGGTGTGCGCGATTGAGGAGTCTAAAAATTTAGAGGAGATGACCATCGACGAACTCTCGAGTTCTTTGGAGGCTCATGAGCAAAGAAAGAAAAAGAAGAAGCAAGAATTGCTAGAAGAAGCGTTGCAAGTGAAGGCAACAATAAAAGAAGAGAAGTCGAGTTATAGTGAGCGAGGTCGCGGTCGAGGTCGCGATCGCGGTCGTGGCCATGGTGGTCGTGGTCGCGGAAGAGGTCGTGGTCGAGGACAAAGTGAAAATGATGAGAAAGAAGAAAGGAGTTACAACAACTCGCGTGGTAGAGGACGCGGTCGAGGCGGCCGCTCAAGTAAGTCAAATATTGAATGTTATAATTGTAGAAAATTTGATCATTATGCATGGGAATGTTACAATGAGAAAAAGGTGGAGGAAAATGTAAACTTTGCAAGTAAAGATGAAACGGAGACTAATGGTGTAGTGCTTTTGGCAAGCAAAGAGAATAGCCCCGAAAATGAGAAAGTGTGGTACCTTGATACGGGTGCAAGCAATCACATGTGCGGGTACAAGCATATGTTTAGTGATATGGAGGAGATAGCAAATGGCCATGTTTCATTTGGCGATGCTTCTAAAGTGCGCGTTGAAGGTCAAGGTAACATTTTGATTGAATTAAAAAATGGGACTCAAAAGTTCATTTCAAATGTCTATTATGTGCCGGAAATGAAAACCAATATTTTGAGCTTGGGACAATTAATGGAAAGAGGTTATTCGATTTTCATGAAAGAAAGAGTTCTTTATTTGCGGGACCAAAATAATCGGTTATTAGCACAAGTTGAGATGGCTAAAAATAGAATGTTTAAATTGAATTTGGAAAATACTCGTGCAAAATGTTTGAAAGCTTGTGTAGAAGATGAAACTTGGCGGTGGCATTTGAGATTCGGGCATGTGAATTTTGGAGGATTGAAGGAAATGGCCAGCAAAAAGATAGTATTTGGGTTGCCAACAATTAATATGCCCGGTAAGATTTGTGAAGGGTGCGTACTCGGAAAACATGCAAGAACTAGCTTTCCGAGTAAGGCGGAATATAGAGCAAAAAAGCCTCTCGAGTTGGTGCATACCGACATTTGTGGACCGATAAAGCCGAGCTCATTTGGTGAGAACCGATATTTTATAACTTTTATTGATGATTTCTCTCGAAAAACTTGGGTGTATTTTTTGAAAGAAAAGTCGGAAGCTTTTGGCATTTTTAAGAAGTTTCGTGTTTTTGTTGAGAAGCAAAGTGGTTTTTTATATCAAGGCTTTGAGATCGGATCGAGGAGGCGAGTTTACCTCGCGAGAATTTAATTCTTATTGTGAAGCAAATGGTATTCGGCGTCTCTTGACGGCGCCATATTCACCACAACAAAATGGAGTTGCGGAGCGCAAGAATCGAAACATTCTCGACATGGTTCGTAGCATGATCAAAACCAAAAGTATGCCAAAGGAATTTTGGGCCGAGGCGGTTGATTGTGCCGTCTACTTGCAAAATCGGTGCAAAACAATAAGTTTGGAGAATATGACACCGCAAGAAGCTTGGAGCGGTTCAAAACCGACGGTGGCTCATTTGAAAGTATTTGGTAGCATTGCATATGCACATGTACCGGATCAAAAGCGAGAGAAGTTGGATGACAAAAGTTCAAAGTTGATATTTGTTGGTTATGATGAGAGGTCGAAAGCATATAAACTTTATGATCCACTTACCAAAAAAATGCGTGTTAGTCGTGATGTGCAGGTAAATGAAGAAAGCATGTGGGATTGGAGTGATATGCAAGAAGTGGCACACAAAGAAGCAAATGAAGAGCCGGTGATCATAATTCCTACACCGACAAATGCAACCACCACAACGACAAGACGATTTGGTCCATTGGACGACGATCCAAGAACACCAAAAACGAGAAGCATGCAAGACTTATACGAGGAAACAAGCGAGTTGCATCTAGTGTGTTTATTGGCACAAGGCGAAAATATCTCTTTCGAAGAGGCAATTAAAGATGATAAGTGGTGTGATGCTATGAATGAAGAGATGCGAGCAATTGAGAAAAATGACACATGGGAGCTAACTTCTCTGCCCAAAGGTCATAAAGCGATCGGAGTGAAATGGGTGTATAAGAAGAAAATGAACCCGCAAGGTGAAATCGACAAGTACAAAGCGAGATTGGTGGCCAAAGGTTACAAGCAAAAGGAGGGAATTGACTATGAAGAGGTGTTTGCACCAGTCGCTCGCATGGAGTCTATTCGACTTATCATTTCACTTGCGGCTCAATCAAAATGGCGCTTTTTTCAAATGGATGTCAAGTCGGCATTTCTAAATGGCATTCTTGAAGAAGAGGTTTATGTCGAGCAACCCCTCGGGTATGTGAAGAAAGGCAATGAAGGTAAAGTTTTAAAATTAAAGAAAGCGTTGTATGGATTAAAACAAGCACCTCGGGCTTGGAATACCCGAATTGATCAATACTTTAAGTCACACGATTTTGTGCAATGTCCGTATGAGCATGCACTATATGTGAAGGTCAAAAATGGAGAAATGTTGGTGGTGGCATTGTATGTTGATGATTTGATTTTCACGGGAAATAGTGGTGAAATGATTGAAGAGTTTAAGAAAACGATGATGCGTGAATTTGAGATGACCGATTTGGGACTTATGTCCTACTTTCTTGGCCTTGAGATAAAACAAAGTGATGATGGAATTTTTATTTCACAAGAAGCGTATGCTAAAGAAGTGTTGAAGAGGTTCAATATGGCGAATTGCAATCCGGTTAGTACACCGGTTGAATGTGGTGTTAAGTTGTCTCGTCATGACAAAGGAAATGTGATCGACGCGACTTTATACAAAAGCCTTGTTGGTAGCTTGAGGTATTTGACATGTACACGGCCAGATATCTTATATGCGGTCGGACTAGTGAGTCGATTCATGGAGGAGCCGAGAACAACACATTGGAAAGCCATTAAGCGGATTCTCCGCTACATTCAAGGTACTTTATCGCTTGGTTTGTTTTATGATTCTTCCGCTAATGATTTTGGAGTATGTGGTTATTCAGATAGTGATTGGGGCGGAGATACGGATGATAGAAAAAGTACTTCGGGATTTGTGTTTTATGTTGGCAACACGGCTTTCACTTGGCTTTCAAAGAAACAACCAATCGTGACACTTTCGACATGTGAGGCGGAATATGTTGCGGCGGCAACATGTGTGTGTCACGCAATATGGCTAAGGCAACTACTTAAGGAGATGAATTTTGCTCAAGAAGATGCTACTCAAATCTATTTAGATAGCAAGTCGGCAATCGAGTTGGCGAAAAATCCGGTTCATCATGAAAGAAGCAAACATATCGATGTGAGATATCATTTTATTCGGGAGCAAGTGAAGATGAAGAATATTGAGCTAATTCATGTGAAAAGTGAAGATCAAGTGGCCGATATTTTTACGAAGCCGTTGCCAATTAAGTTGTTTGAAAAATTCAAGAATCTTCTTGGGATGATGGATGTCAAAGAAATTAAGTTTAAGAGGGGGTGTTAAATGTAAACTTAATTAAATGGTCAAATAATAATTAGATTAGTAAATCAAAGAGGTGTGTAGAGAATCTAGGTTCATCTTGAGTTATGTAATACATGCACCTAGATTATTGAGTAATTAAATATTATTAAATGTGATTAGGTTTATATAAGGAGACTATTGTTGTATGAAAAAAGTAAGAGAGAATGAAAAAAAATTTCTGTTGTTGAGTGTTTATCTTATCTCTCCCTCCACCAAAATATTTATCTAAAATATTAGAAGTGATTATTTCTAACAGAGATATGCTATGGTTCATCGCGATGTATTGAGACTTTTCTACATTGTGATCATTATCCGTCAACCGTTTTATAAATTGACAAATCTATTTAAACTAATCCAATCTACATATTGAAATCTCATTACAAACCAAATTTTATATTATTTGAAATTTTTTTACTATTTTTTTTCAAATTTTCTAAAACTTTCCTTTTTTGGAAACCAATTAATAATAAAGAAATTTAAAAAATGGCAGGTTTTAAAAAAATCGAAAAAAATACTATAAAAATTCTAAAAAATATAAAATTTGGTTTGTAATGAGATTTCAATATATAGATTGAATTTCTTTAGTTAGATTTTCAATTTGTAAAATTATCGACAAATATGGCCGCGATGAACAAAAGCCTGAATATATCGCGATTTCCCCTACTTCCGCCCAATTAATACGGGTCTTCCAAGTAGCCTTCACTTTAATTTTTTTTAATAGTAAAGAACATAACGAGGCCATATTGAATAAAATTACTATATTATCTTTATATATCATATTAATAATTAATTAAATAAGTAGTAAAATAAAAATCAATAATTCAAGTATAAAGCAAATGGTAACCAATATAATTCTATTTTAATCTCAGTCCACAACTTAAAGCATTTTCACCTAATTGGGAAAAGTTTATTAAAATACTTAAACCACCCTTCATTCCTTCAAGCACGTTACTTTGGTCTGTATATAACCATTCAAAAAATGAATTTGAATCAGACATCAATGGCGCCTAGTACCAACGCCAAGTCACTTCTCTCTCTCATCCAAACATCTTCATCCCTCCTCTCTCTCCAAACCCTCCATGCCGCCACACTCCGCCTCTTTCCTTCCAACCTTTCCTTCACCGCTGCCTTGGCCTCTCGCTACTCTCTCCTCGGCTTCCCTCACTTCTCACATTTCTCTCCTCTCTACTCTCCTTTTTACCCCACTGCCCCCTTTCACCTCCACTTTTTCCTTCAATCTCCTAATAGAAATTTGAAATATTTAATTCGTAATAATGCTTCTGAAATTACTTAATAAAGGATCACGTAATTCATATAAAATTAAATAAATTTCATAAGTTAGAACTTACAATTTTGTAGAGAAGACATTTTGATGCGGAAATTTGATCTTCTCCAATTTCCCTTAGTCCAAAATGATGGCAGAAAATAATGGCGTTTTTTCTGAAATTTTTGGTTTTCTTTTGTGTGCGAAAAATAATGGGAAATGGTGCCACTACACAATAAAATTTCAGAATTAAAAGACTAAGGTAATTGAAGGGATCAAATCAGAATGAATCTGGTCCATTGATTTTCCATCAAAATCAATGCACCCTTTAAATATATTCCATAAATGAACCTGGTTCAAATTAAATCATATTGGTCACTTAACAAATAATTAATATTATTAATTTTTAATATTATTAATTATAACATTCTCCCACTTGGCCTATGAAATATCATAATGAAACACAAATTCAGAATTGGCCAATAAAACATAAACTGTTATTTGATCCCTATTAATTATAGAAATGGTATTCTTTCCAACATATGGTTAATTAAATTCATTCGATCCACATAAGCATATTTGCTTATATAAATTACATTAATGCGCAACATAAGAAATAAGCAAACATTATAAATTCAGTCAATACATAAATGAAGCTTCAATACATAAATTATTACATCATTGTTCATTACAACATCATAAGTCACTAACCAAACCCATGCCAGCTACATGCTCTTTGAAAAGAGTAGGTGGTAGTGCCTTTGTTAGAGAATCAGCTAACATAGCTCTTGTATTGATGTGTTGTATGACAATAACATTATCCTTAATTTTCTGTCTAACAACAAGTTATATGATGTCAATCCATTTAGTTGCACCGCAAGACTTGTTGTTTTTAGAGAAGAAAACAGCAGCCTCATTATCACAAAATAGCGTGAGTGGTCTTGCAATACTTTCAATTACTTGAAGTTCAGGTATGAAATTTTTTAACCAAACAGTTTGACCAGTAGCTTCAAAACACGCCACAAATTCTGCTTGCATTGTGGAAGATGCAACTAAAGACTGTTTGGCACTCTTCCATGAAATTGGTCTCCCTGCAAGCATGAATATGTATCATGATGTGGATTTCTTCGTGTCTACACATCCAGCAAAATCCGAATCGGAATAACAAATGACCTGAAGGTTATCGAACTTTCTGTATGTAAGCATGTAGTCTTTAGTCCCTTGCAAATAGCGTAAGACTTTCTTAGCAGCTCGCCAATGTTCCAGTCCTGAATTTGATTGATATTGGCCGAGCATGCCAACTACAAACGCAATATCAGGACGTGTGCAAACTTGAGCATACATTAAGCTTCCAACGACCGAAGCATACTCATTCTTTTCCATTTGCTTACGTTCTGATTCAGTTTTGGGACATTGAGCCTTGCTGAATTTGTCACCTTTGAAAATGGAAACAAAACTTGAAGAACAATTTTGCTTATTATAGCGCTTAAGCATTTTCTCGATATATGCCTTTTGTGATAAACCTAAGAGACCACGAGACCGATCACGGTGGATTTCAATGCCTATGACATAAGAGGCTTCACCAAGATCCTTGATTTCAAATTTTATTTGAAAGAAAGCATTTTGTCTCGTACAACATGTCTAAATCACTGCTTGCAAACAAAATGTCATCCACATACAAAACAAGAATAATAAATCTGCTCCCACTAACCTTAAGATATATGCATTGATCAAAAGTGTTTTTTTCAAATCCAAATTCTGTTATGACCTCATCAAACTTGAGATACCACTTCCTTGAAACTTGCTTTAATCCATAAATTGATTGTTTCAACCGGCAGCCCATATGTTCCTTGCCTTTAACAACAAAACCTTCAGGTTGTTTCATGAAAATTTCTTCATGCAAGTCAACATTAAGGAATGCGGTTTTAACGTCCATTTGATGCAACTCAAGATCATAATGAATTACAAGAGCTAAAACAATTCTTAATGAATCTTTCTTTGAGACAGGAGAAAAAGTATTATCATAATGTATACTTTCTTGTTGCGTAAAGCCTTTAGCAACTAATTGGGCCTTGTATCTTTCGATGTTACCATGAGAATCAATTTTAGTTTTGTAAACCCATTTGCATCCTACGGGTTTTACACCTTTAGGTAACTCAACAAGGTCCCAAACATCATTTTGTTGCATTGAGTTCATCTAATCATTCATGGCTTCTAGCCACTGAGATGACTTATCACTTTTCATGGCGTCCTTGAAGGAGATAGGATCATCTCCATGACCTATATCGCCACCTTCTTCAATAAGGTATACAATATAATCATCAGGTATTGCAGTTTTGCGTTTCCTTTGCGACTTGCGTAAAGGTTTTTGTGGCAGCAAAGGTACTTCTTCAATGTTAGGAACATTACTAACATTAGTACCTTCATTTAGTGATAATGGAGAAATAGAACTTGTAGCCTCTGAAATGACCGAAGTTGGAACATAAATTCGACCTTCTTCATCGAGGTTTATAGTTCGTTTTTCATTACTCCCACTAATGTTGCCATTTTCAAAAAATACTGCATGTTTTGTCTCAACTATTCTAGTGGTATGCGATGGACAATAAAATCTAAAACCTTTGGATCTCTCTGGATAACCTATGAAAGAACAACTAACGGTTTTCGAATCCAGTTTCTTAATTTGTGGATTGTAGACTTTTGCTTTAGCAGGACAGCCCCACACACGTAAGTATCCTAGTTGTGGTTTTCTTCCAGTCCACAATTCATAAGGTGTTGCTGGAACGGATTTACTAGGAACTCGATTGAGAACATGTGTTGCTGTTTTTAAAGTCTCGGACCACAAAAATTCCGGTAAAGTGGTATTGCATATCATACTTCGTACCATATCCATTAACGTACGATTACGCCTTTCAGCCACTCCATTTTGCCGAGGATCACCCGGCATAGAGAATTGATGAATAATACCACTTTCTTGAAGAAACAAAGCAAATGGACCTGGACTTTGACCCAAGTCAGTGTGCCTACCATAATACTCACCGCCTCTATCTGATCGCACTACTTTAATTTTAAAATTGTGCTGATTTTCAACTTCAGCCTTAAAAATCTTAAACTTGTCTAGTGCCTCAGATTTTTCTGAAATTAAGAACACGTAAGCATAGCGTGTGTAATCATCAATAAAAGTAATGAATGATTTGTGTCTGTTGAGACTCGAAGTGGGAAAAGGACCGCAGATATCGGTGTGAATTAATTCCAATAGTCCCCCACTTCGAGTGGCTTCTTTCTTATTTCCCTTAACAAATTTTCCCTTAACACATTCAATGCAGTTTTCAAAATTAGAAAAATCTAATGTTGGGAGAATTTCATTTTTAATGAGACGTTGCATTCTATCTCTTGAAATATGACCCAATCTGCGATACCAAAATTTGGAAGAATATCCAACATCACGATTTCTCTTTGTGCCACGTTTGTGATCAACACAATTAACATTCAGGGATAATAAAGAATCAGAAAAGGAAGAATCCAAACATAATTTATATGGATTGTCACATAATAATCCAGAACCAACAAACTTAGAGTTATGATATAGTCTCAACTCATTATTTCCAAACTGAAACATAAAACCACACGCATCAAGTTTAGAAACAGAAATTAAATTTCTAATCACACTAGGAATATAAACTACATCATGCAAATAGAGAATAAAGCCACTCTTCAAGACTAAACGAAGAGTTCCTACGGCCTCTACTTCAGCCTCTAATCCATTGGCTACTTTAATCTTCCTTTTTCCCCGGAAAGGAATCCCTGCAATGAGTTCGTAATATGCACAGAGGCACCAGTGTCAACCCACCATCAATTAAAAGAGACTCACAAATCATATAATTGAAATCATTACCCTTCTTGGCAAGCCACGCTCTGAACTTGGTACACTCCTTCCTTATGTGTCCAGGTTTCTTGCAGTGATTGCACTTAAAAACACGTTTTGTACCAGATGTACTTGCTTTGTTAACACCAAGACCATCATCATTCTTATTCTTTCCTTTATCATTGTTCTTTTTCTGTTTTGGACTTTCAATGACAGCATGTGCAAAGTCAGGTTTTTCAGTTTTAAGCCTTTCTTCTTCTTCAACACACATGGCAATCAATTCGCTCATTTTCCACTTCTCTTTCTGCGTGTTGTAATTGATCTTGAAAGGACCAAACTGAGCAGGAAGAAAAGTCATAATAAAATGAACCAAAAATCCCTCTGAAATTGCCATGTCCATGCCATTTAATTTTGCAGCCATATCGTTCATCATCATGATATGTTCACGTACACCGCTAGTCCCATTATACTTGGTAGAGAGCATTTTCATTAGCATTTTCTTAAACTGCTCCTCCATAGAGGCTAAAAATTCTTTAGCAGTAAAAAGTTAACCAACAACATTCTTTTCAGGAATACCTCCTCGAATCGCCAAAGAAATGGTGCTTTTCGTAATCATGAGAGACATGCGATTAGAACGCTCCCATTTTGCATAAGCAGTTTTTGCTTCATCTGCAGCATCATCCTTTGGTTTCTCAGGTTTATCCATACGTAATGCTTGGTCCATTTCAAGAACACCAAAACAGATCTCTAGTTGCTCTTTTCAAGTTAAAAAATTAGTTCCATTCAACAATGGTATTCCAGACATTTGGGTACTAATATTGTTCAATGCTGCAAATTTATCATGACAAACATAAGGCTTACTATTAACTAAAATCCACAAACATATAAAATTAAATAAATTAGATCAACTATAATTAGGGGACTAATAATTAACTAATCTGAAATAATAAAACGCAATTAATATTTCAGGTTTAATAGTTGATCCACTAAAATCAATTCATATCACCGTTGGGCAGAAATAAATTGAAACATAAGACGAAATTCATTTAATAAATTATACTTGACAATTAAAGTTGGTAAAATTGACATTTATAATTTATTAAATGTAAGGCATAATCGTAATACAAAAGACATAATGTAAAACATAGTTTCTTTTAATAAAATGGTAGTCACAATTAAAGTTTGTCAAATTGATAACGACCAAATACTAAAAGTAAATTTATATGACAGTAAATTATATATAATATAGTTCCGTTGGATTACTAGATATACACTACGGGAAAAAGGACCTTTTGTAACGGCACTTCTGTAACGGTTTTTGAAATAACCGTTACAGAATAGTGAGGCATTAGGCGGGAAAATTGGCGCCACAAATCTGTAACGGTTATTATGAAACAACCGTAATAACATTTCCGTCATGGTCAGGAAAAAAATGCATCAACCTTCTGTAACGGTTGTTGGATAATAACCGTTACAGATATATTATATTCTGTAACGGTTATTATCCAACAACCGTTACAGATATGAAAAAAAGAAATTATATAAATATCAACCATCCTCTGTAACGGTTATTAGTAAATAACCGTTACAGAAGGTTAACGTTTTTTTTTATTTTTTATTGATTTTGTAACGGTTATTTACTAAAAACCGTTACTGATATGGTACGAATTTTATTAATTATTTTATGATTCTGTAACAGTTTTTTTCTTATTTTTTATGATTCTGTAACGGTTAGTTTTTAATAACATTTACAGAAAAGTTCTGTATTTAATTAGGTCTTCTTCCCCATCCCAACAAACTCACAGCTAGCGCCGCATCACTTAACTCTTTTCTGATCTTCTCATTTATTGCGAATTTGTGGTGGTGGCTTCACTCCAAAAAAATAGCCAAAAATTTCTAAAAATTATGAAAAAATAATAATTAGAAAGAGAATAAGAAGGAGAGCAGATTTAAGGTAAAAAAAATTAAATTTGAACCGTAATTTTTTTTTACATTTTTTTCTTATTTATTTCGATTTTTTCATTAATTTATGGTTATTTTTGTTTTTTTATATATTTTAAGATATCATTGAATAGGAGAATATCTTATATCGGCCGGATAAGTCGCACGATTCAACGGATCGGAAAGTACACAATTGAAAGTATATTTTCATGAACTTTTTTTTTTTTAAATTATTTGCATTTCGTTAATAATTTGCATATATATATATATAGGCATGAATTTCGTATTGTCATATAGGAACCAAATACCGGAACTCAACTGAATTTAGGTCATTGCCCGTCCGAGATTAATCCATTAGGGATTAATCTCGGATAGTACTCCCGGTCGGGAGTACTGCTCTTTGGATACAATCTGTCTCATTTAGGACAGCGAGTTGTACGTTAGATGCAATGTGTTGTCTGAGAAAAATTCGGCGGTATTTCCCTTGTGTTCCCACGGATACGTACGCACGAGCAATCGTGTGTTGGCGTATTCAGGGAACATAAGGGGAAATGCTGCCGAATTTTTCTCAGATAGCACATTGCATCTAACGTACGCTCGCTAATGAGACAGAGTATCCAAAGAGCGGGCTAGGATGGTGACCGGTCCGAAAACCTAATATGACAAATTGGTCCGAAACCCTAATAATTTGCATAAATTTTGTTGTTCAGATGGATCGGACGTGGATGTACTTAAGTAATCGATGCTCGTCTACATTTTTGTGAGGACTTGAAGAATTTATGGTTTGTGCTAAAGAGAATTTGAAAATGAAAGAAGATGATAAAATGTATTGTCCTTGTCGTGTTTGTCAGAATTTGTTGAAGTGGTCTAATTTTGAATAAGTGAAAGCTCATTTGATTATAAATGGATTTCAACCGGATTATGGTCGGTGGACACTCCATGGAGAGAATGGGGGGGATGGTTGTAATATCACAAATGTATTGGATTGTGTGTATGAGGAAGAAAATGTATCATTGGATGATGAAATTGATGATGTCAATGTATTTGATGATGAGAATGTAGATGATGATAGAAATGTAGATAACTCAGAATTTAATGCTGATTTAGATGAAATTGTGTACAATGTGGATGATAATTTTGTTGATAATGATGAAATTTTTGGTATGTTACGTGAAGAAGATAAAATAGCTTTATATCCTGGTTGTGAATTGTCAAAACATAATGCTGTTTTCAAACTGTTCAATCTTAAAGCCAAAAATGGATGGAGTGATGCAAGTTTCACATCTTTGCTCAAACTATTACATAAAGAATTTCTTCCAAAAGATAACCACTTTCCAGATTCAATTTATAAGGCTAAAAAGATGTTATGTCCTTTAAAAATTGGAGTTGAGAGAATTCATGCATGTCCAAATGACTGCATATTATTCCGGAATGAGTACGGACACTTGCATAAATGTCCAAAGTGTAATGCGTCACGGTATAAACCGAGGGACGATCAAATTGAAGATGAAGGTAGTAAGGGACCAGCTGCGAAAGTGGTGTTTTATCTACCAATAATACCAAGATTCCAGCGGCTTTTCTCTAACGCGAAGGATGCCAAATTGTTAAGATGGCACGCAGACTGCGCGAAAAAAGGCGATAGCATGCTCAGACACCCAGCAGACTCTCCGGATTGGATAAATATAGATAGGGAATTTGAAGATTTCGGAAGTGAATCTAGAAATCTGAGATTGGGTTTATGTACAGACGGGATGAATCCTTACGGCAACATGAGTAGCCGGCAGACTACGTGGCCGGTCTTATTGTGTATTTACAATCTTCCTCCCTGGCTATGCATGAAAAGTAGATACATGATGATGCCCTTGTTGATTTCTGGTCCCAAACAACCAGGTAATGATATAGATGTGTACTTGGCTCCATTAATAGATGACCTTGGTGAATTGTGGCAGAATGGAGTGAAAATATATGATGCACACTCTAGAAGTGAGTTTAACCTCCGTGCCATGATATTTTGCACAATCAATGATTTTCCTGCATACGGAAACCTGTCAGGGTATAGGAATAAAGGAGCGAAAGCGTGTCCTATTTGCATGGAAAACACCCATTCTGTGTACCTGAAAAACTCTAGAAAAAAAAGTTTACTTGGGACACCGGAGGTTTATTAAGAACCGCAATCACCCTTATCGTCGAGACAAGGAAATGTTTGACGATACTGTAGAAAAAGACAAGGCCCCAATACCGTTATCCGGTTCAGGGGTGTATGGACAGGTGAAGGACATTAATGTAAAATTTGGTAAGAAATTTGCAAATGAGATACCCAAGGGGATATGGAAGAAGAAGTCTATATTCTGGAATCTTGAATATTGGCAGAGTTTGGAGATTAGGCATTGCTTAGATGCGATGCACATAATAAAGAACATATGTGAAGCTTTGATCAGTTGCATGTTGGAAATTCAAGGAAAAACTAAAGATGGCGTAAATGCGAGAAAGGACATGGTTGAAATGGGGATCCGGCAAGAACTAGCGGCACAAGATAAGGGAAAAAGCCGAACTTGGCTACCTGCAGCACAATTTAATTTATCAAAGCAAGAGAAAAAAATCTTATTAGAATGCCTGAAATCTATTAAGGTTCCTACTGGTTATTCCTCGAATATATCAAAAAGGTTTCTATTAAGGACAACAAATTACTTGGTATGAAGTCACATGATTATCACGTCCTACTGACCCAGTTACTTCCGGTCGCAATTCGAGGAATTCTAAGGGAAGAAGTGAGGAAAACCATCACTAAGTTGTGTTTTTTCTTTAATTCCATTTGCTCTAAAGTGATTGATCCGAATAGTTTGGACAAGTTACAAGAAGGTGTTGTACTAACCCTATGTGAGCTGAAAATATACTTTCCGCCATCGTTTTTTGACTCCATGGTGCATTTGACCATTCATTTAGTTAGAGAGATAAAAATGTGTGGTCATGTATTTCTACGATACATGTATCCTTTCGAAAGAACCATGGGTCAATTGAAGGGGCTTGTTCGTAGCCGATCTAAACCAGAAGGAAGCATAGTGGAAGGATATGTGGCCGAGGAGGTTATTGAGTACTACACCGATTATTTGCAGGATGTACAACCAATCGGTCTTCCAAAGTCTCGACATGAGGGTAGACTTGAAGGAAAAGGTTATACATTAACTTCCAATGTTCACCTTATTTAGCACAAATGTTCACTTAAAGCACAATATTTGTTCACCTAATTTGGCACAAATGTTCACCTAATTTAGCACATTTGTTCACCTTATTTAGCACAAATGTTCACTTAAAGTACAATATTTGTTCACCTTATTTAGCACAAATGTTCACTTAAAGCACAATATTTGTTCACCTTATTTAGCACAAATGTTCACCTAATTTAGCACATTTGTTCACCTTATTTAGCACAAATGTTCACCTAATTTAGCACATTTGTTCACCTTATTTAGCACAAATGTTCACCTTTCAGGTACAATTGGAGCTAGTACTCATATACCGGATCTTGCAATGAGAACCAAAGCACATATGAAAGTTCTCCAACATCTTGCTATTTGTGGCGCCTTACATCAATGAACATCTAATCGAGTTACGTGAACAATACCCTTCTTACACCGAAAACTTGATTACCATAGAGCATGAAATAAAATTTGTCCAATGGCTAGAAGATAAAGTACAGTCCCAGTTGAAAGAAGGAACAGAGGTCGATGAAACCGTGAAATGGTTATCAAGACGTCCTGATTCCGTCGTCGAGACATACCAAGGGTATGACTTGAATGGATTTACCTGGTACACAAGGAAACAGGATGGTAAAAGTTCCGTGCAAAATAGTGGAGTCACTGTTGTAGCTTTATCTAGTGATAATGTTAGGCCGGCTACTTATTATGGGTGGATCGAGGAGATTTGGGAACTAGATTACCTGAAATTTATGATACCCTTATTCAAGTGTGCATGGATCGACAACGGTCACGGTGGAGTTAAAAAAAACAAGATGGGCTTTATAACTGTTGACTTCAATAAAAGGGCTTATCGAGACGATCCCTTTATACTTGCAAATAAGCAAGCAATGCAAGTTTTTTACATTCAAGATCCGGCGGATAAGAAAAGACATGTTGTGCTTCAAGATAAATGTTCATCTTATTTAAGTACAAATGTTCACCTTATTAAGTACAATGTTCACCTTATTGAGTACAAATGTTCATCTTATTTATTACTTGCCACTTTCAGGAAAAAGACGTATTGTCGGCGTTGGTGATGTCGTAGATGAAGAAGCATACGACCGCTTCGAGGAAATACCTCCTTTTTCTATCGGTATTGACGATACATCACAGCCAGTATCGATCAGTTGTAGGCGTACAGATAACACCGAAGGCGTGTGGGTCGACACACGAAGGAGCTAATGTATATATGTGCTAAATTATTCTTAACATATATGTGCTAAATTGTTATATATATTAATAGTTTTATTTTTATTTTTATTTTTTCCAGGTCATTAATTGGTGAAATTTAACATATATGTGCTAATGTATGAGCTAATTTATTTTTAATTTTTGTTTAACATTATAAATTGTTGAACTTATTATTTAACATTTCAAAATTATTATTTGTTCTACTTAAAATTGTTCTAAATTGTTCTAAATTAAACTTAAAATTGTTCTAAATTAAAGTTTAAAATAGTTGAACAGAAGGCTTATGAAAACAAACAAAAAGCAAAAAAAAAATTAAACTAATCTGTAACGGTTATTAGCTAATAACCGTTACAGAAGAGTTAAATCTGTAACGGTTATTAGCAAATAACCGTTACAGAATGTCATATATATTAAAAACGTTTGATCTTCTGTAACGGTTATTAGCTAATAACCGTTACAGAAGATCAAACATTTTTTTAATATACACCATCTAGCCGCTGTTTCGTCACTTCTTTCCAAACTCGAAAACACTCTCAAGCTTAAAACCCTGAGCTCTCCAAACCCTAGATCTCTCCCTCGCTGTCTCTCAAGCACTCGCGACCTCTCTCAAGCACTCGCTGTCTCTCAAGCACTCGCGGCCTCTTCCTCTCTGAAGCACTCTCGCCTCTTTCTCTCCCTCTCAGGTAATCCCTCTTCCCTCTCCCTCTCTGTCCCCTCTTCCTCTCTTCCTCACTGAGTCCCCTCTTCCTCTCTCCCTCACTGACTCACTGACTCGCCTCTCCCTCTCTGTCCCCTTTCCCTCTCTGTTCCCTTACAGATCTCTGCTCTCTCAACTCCGACAGCCACCTTTCCCTCTCTGCCCCCGACAGCACTCTCTCGAAGGTAAACCCCCTTTCTCTGAAATTTTAATTTAGGGGCTGTTTTGCTTAATTAGGGACTGTTTTGCTTAATTTGGGGCTGTTTTGTTTAATTTGGGGCTGTTTTGCTTAATTAGGGACTGTTTTGCTTAATTTGGGGCTGTGTTTAGGGACTGTTTTGCATAAGTTTAATTGTTTTAGGGACTATTTTGCAAATAATAGGGACAGAATTGTGAATATGCAAAATGCTTAATAGGGACAGAAATGTTTATTAGAATTTATTATTAGAAATGTTTAATAGAATTGATTATTAGAATTGATTAATTATGATTAAATTAATTATTAGAATTGAATCAAATTATTAGAATAAATGGACAAAGCCGAAGGTAGCAATCCTAAGGTGAATAAGGGAAAAACTGTGACAAAGGATAAGAAAAATACAGATGTGACCAATAAGGAGACGGAGACAAAGCCGGATACCAAGCCGGAGTTCGATGTCACTCGTCAGAGATATGTGCCTCAGTGGATGCGAGATAACCCTCTACCTAGGTGGTCTGTATTTGCTGTGAGGCGCTATCCAGTTGGTTACGGACGAACAACTGCAGATGGGGAGGAGGGACCATAGGAGGTGCCAGAGGAGGTGCCAGAGGAGATAGTGGAGGAAGAGAAGGAGTGAAATTAGGGTTTAATAATTATCTATGCTATTTTGTATGAACATTGCTAAATGTGTAATTTTTGAACCTTAGGCTATTATCTATTTATCCAAATTATTGTCTATGATGTGTGAACCTTAATTTGTGTTAGAATTGATATTTTATCTATGTTTTAATTATTATCTCAATTATTTTGTATGGTGTGATTCTTTATCCATGTTTCAATATATTAATTAGGTAGTAATGGAGAAAGGTGAAGGAAGCAATTCAAAGGGAAAAAGGCCGATCGAACGAGTGTACGTTAGGCGCAAAATTCGAGCCAATCCATCCTCTCAAAATCAAACGAACCAAAACCAAGTCTCTCAAAACCAAGGCCAACCAAGTCTCTCAAAATATGAACAACATGCAATGTTTTTCAAGCTTTTGATTGACAAGCTTGTGGCACCGTACACAGAATGGAGAGAAGAAGTCATTGTTTTGTCGGATGATGATGATGAAGTCATTGTTTTGTCGGATGATGATGATGAAGTCATTGTTTTGTCGGATGATGAAGACTAGTTTTAGGATTTAGATTTATGTTTGGTTTAGTATTAGGGTTTCTTATCCAACTGAATGTTTATGTTTATGTTAATGTATTTTGTTATTTGAGATTGAACTTGTCGTTTAATGTTTATGTTTATGTTAATATATTTTGTTTATGTTGTTAATGTTTATGTTTATGTTTGTTTATGTTTATGTTTATGTTTGTTTATGTTTGTTTATGTTTATGTTAACTTGATTTGATTGCTTTCATTGTTGTTAATTATTTGTTAATAGATATGTCTGGAGATCAAGATAGAGATTTACAGGGTGAACAGGCTGGTACAGAATCCAGCGATGAGGAGGTCACAACGTTCGAAATAAAAAAAAGGAGCAGAACGACAATGGAAGAGTTTAGGAGAAAAAAAGCTGCTGGGGAAAAATATGAGATTAAATTTGACAAAGAAGGAATGCCAATTGGTACTGAAGAGGCGGTGAACAAATTTGCATCATATTGCGGGTATCTGGCTAGAGCAAGAGTGCCAATCACAATTGATGATTGGCGGAAGGACGTTTCAAAAGAAAACAAACTTGAGTTGTGGTTGGACATCAAGGTGAATAAATTTTCACTTAAATCATCTAATTTAAATTCCAATGCTACCAATTAACTAACTTTTCGTTATGTTTCAGAAAATGTTCAACATCGAAGATGATAAAGCCATGAAGAATACTCTCAAAGCGATGAGCATAAGTCACAGGGCTTATAGAAGTAGGATTGCTGAGGAGTATATCACAAATGCCGATCCAAACAATCCAAAAAATCCATGCGATAAACACCCAATCTCGCAAAAGGAATGGGAAGAATTTTTCAAGAAAATGACGGGTGCAGATTTTGTACAAAAGAGCAACAAAGCAAAGGACTTGAGAAAGAAATGGAAAGATCCTCATAGGATGGGTTCCACTGGCTATAGAGGAAAAAAAGGTTCATGGAAACCTACAGACAAGATTGTCATACCCGGAGATTCTGAAGGGGCCGGTTCCACGAGCATTACCATCGGCGATTTGGAACCGAGGAGTCAAAGGTATTTCATGGGAAGGATTGTGGCTACGAAGGATAAAGGTACTTACACATGTAAATACTTATTATATATGCTAACTTCAAATTCTGTTTTGTGATTATTAATAAGATTTGTTTGTTGCTTGTTAGATACTTACACGTTCCATAGCTCTGATTCGTCGACTATTGAGGCATTCAGTCGGTTGAGTGTCATGTCTGGTGAAATCAATTCCGGGTCAATACCGGAACAAGAAGTCTTAAATCGGGCGGTTGACAGGCCGGAACATCCAGGAAGAATCAGGGAATATCCTTTATGGACCAAGAAGGAAGATGTGTATAAAAGAAAATCTAGAAAGGATGCGCATCAAGGATGGATGGCACCAGACCAGATTGAAGAATTGATGAGCAGGGTCGCAGCTGAAGCCGCTGAGAAAACCAAAAGGGACTTGATTCACTCTGAGGAGATAATGAATGCGGCGAGACAACAAGCTTTTCAGGTAATCCTTTTTGACAATCAAAATGTAATCAAAATGAATGAAAACTATTCTTCATCACCCAGTTGCTTCATAATTTTCAGGACGTGAAACAATGGTTGGTCAGTAGCGGATTGCAGATTCAAGCACCACAGCAATTTGTGACGCCGTATCAGCCATTCGTTGAAGCTGAGGTAGACTCAGGAATGCCAAACGAAGAGTTATTCCGAACGGTTGCCTCAAGCTATATGCCTCCGGATCCGAGAAGCGTTGTTCAGGTTCATATTGATCATTTTTCTCTTTTCTCTTTTGATTTATTTTTGGCAGCATTAGGGTTTCTGGTTGAACTAAATTTCAGGAAGAAATGCCGTGCGATCTCTTTTCTCTTGATCACAACAACCAGAGGATTAAGGTGGCCGAAGGAAATATTATTCCGAGTGTTGTTGGTCAGATCGTACACGGCGTGCCTCTAACTGATCAACAATTGTATGTCCATCTTCTCCGAGTAGGCGATGAATTTCGTGAATGGCAAGTCCCTGGTAGGTCAGATGAGCTATTGGGAAATAATATAGGGGGCCGATTCCCATGGCCGTCACTTTTGGTGGAGATAGGCCACAAGGTATCGTTTTATTTAATTATGACAATCTGTTTCATACATTTCTTCTAATGACTTATTAATATGATGGCATTGAATGCAGAGTTTGACCAAAAAGAAGCCGGCCAAAAAGAAGCCAAAGGCGAAGGAGGCGGCGAAGAATGTGGAGGAGAGTCCAAAGGTCCCAAGTGCGGGGTCGTTTGTTACTCGTGATCCACTCCTCCCAAAGGATATTATTGACAGGCTGAGCCCATCCGAACAAGCAGTATACAGACTGTTGATGCTCCAACCAGAAGAAGAGAAGAACTTTGAGCTGCCTAATTGCAATCCTTGGGGTACGCACGATGGCGATGTTAAGTTCAACGTTAATGTCGACGATATTGTCGAATGTTTTAAAAGGGAGGAGCAATCTCAATCGATTGTGAAATTTTACTGCTGGTTTGAATTTTTCAACTTTAATGTTTATTTTTTTCTTCATTCAATTCATTCAAAATTGAAATTGTTGAACTTTGATATTCATGTTTGCAGGTTTTGGATGGAAGAACTTTCAACAGGTCAAGAAGAGAATGAGTTCTCCAAGAGCATCACCGTACTGGATCCAGAGTTATTGGCTGAGTGGAAATTCAAACACGAAGAACTCGGTGCGGTGAATTACCTAACGAGAGCATTCATGGATAATCCATCCTCCTATCTTGTTTTGCCGTATAATCAGCAGTAAGAAATATAACCAATATGGCTACTAATGAAAGAATTTTGTAGTTTCCTTTAATTCCACCAAAATAATAAATCTCTATTAATTACATGTTTCATTGGGTTGTCCTTGTTATTAATGTCGAGAAGCGCACCGTTCACTTTGTTGATTCTCTGGAACGCAAGAATCCAAAGTTATATATTAAGCCATTCATATCTTCGTAAGTTTCCATTTCTGAATTAAGTTAAAGCCTGATGAGATTTTTCAAATTAAAAAATATTACATTTTGTTGTTTTAAATGATATTGCATGCAGGGTATACAAGCGGTATTTAGTGGAAGCTGGAAGATATAGCCAAAAGAGCTGAACAGTATTTGATTGGTACCGAATTAAGGTACAGAACTTTTCAGTTTAAGATATTATTTGTTTGTGAAATTGAAATTAACTAAAAAAGATTGTGTTTCTTTTGTTGGAATATTAATTAGGGACCGACACAAAGGGGCGGCACAGAGTGTGGATATTTCACAATGCTCAACATGATGGCAATATTAAGTAGTTGGACTACGGTCGGAGAATTTCCTGAGGTAATGTTAAGCCGATTTATTATTTTAGAATTTCATATTTTTATTGGTTTAGGGCTTAGGGTTTACAAAATTATTTGACTTTATCAATTGTTAATGAGCAAATTGCAGTATATCGAGCCGGTTGGACAACCATATAAAAACGAAGACGTTGATGCAGTCGTTTCGGAGGTTATGGACTTCATGTATGGGGTATTATTTTAGGAAAATTTTGACTTGATTTGGTGTTAACTCTATGTATAGTTACTTTGTTAATTTTTGCTACATATTGATATATGTTTTGTGCTTGGTATATATATGTGACATCTGTTATATGCATGATATATGTTTGTCTGCTGCATGTTGGATTGTATGATGTAAATTGGGTACCAATTTGGTACCAATTCGGCTAGCAAAATTGGGCTAGCCAATAAAACATGCGAAATAAAAAAAAAGGTCTTTTGTAACGGTTATTAAGGAATAACCGTTACAGAATTCATAATTTCATTTTTTTATATCAACAATATCTGTAACGGTTATTCCTTAATAACCGTTACAGAAGACTGGATTCTGTAACGGTTATTAGATTATAACTGTTACACTGGATCTAAAAAAATAGTAAATGTAATTTCCGTCAATAATAGGATAACAGTTATTATTTAACAACCGTTATAGATGCCAGTCTTCTGTAACGGTTATTATCTATTAACCGTTATAGAAGCCAGTCTTCTGTAACGGTTATTATCTATTAACCATTACAAATGTTCTCCATAAAACCGTAACCACATTTTCGTCCACAATACCATAACGGTTATTAGATAATAACCGTTACAGAAGCAAGTCTTCTGTAATGGTTATTATCTAATAACCGTTATGGATCTGTAACGGTTATTAGACATTCTGTAACGGGGGCTACTGTAACGTTACGTGTACCGTTACAAATGTCTTTTATTAACCGTTACAGAAGTCGAAATTTCGCGTAGTGATATATAATATAATATTATATCCTTAATAATATTATCACATATAAACATAGTACGGTTAGAAGAAAGTATCATAAAGTTATGATTTTGAACACTTTATAAATCATATGTACGTTAATTTTATGACAAATTATCCTATGTGATAATCTAAATTCATTTCCCTGATCAAATCAAGTGTGGTAACATGATTTGTATAGGAATAGAATAAAGTATATGGTGGGGACCAGAGGAACCAGGGAAGGACGCGTAAAGAAGAATGAAACTAATTGAGAGTTTAATTGAGATCCTATACAATTTAGTAATATAAGCGCCCGTCCTTACTAACTATGCACCTTTTAATGAAAGTTAAGGATAAGAAAGTAGTTGGACCATAAAACTAAACTTAATATTTGTATCCAATCCAATCAAGTTCTGTACATGTGACGGGGCATCCCATCTCTCTCTTTTGTGCGCACATAAGGTAAAAGAAATTAATAAAAAAGAAGTTAATACTTTACAACTCCAACTAAGTGCACACAAAAGTTTTAAATACGAAAATATTCCGTAAAATTCCATTAAATACTGATTCAGAAATTATCATTAATTACTGATTCAAATACGAAAAATAATATTAAATTCAGTAATTGAATCGAAAAAATTTTATAAGAATTTTACATGAAATTACATACCGCTCCGATACCAAATGATAGAAATTTGAAATATTTAATTCGTAATAATACTTTTGAAATTACTTAATAAAGGATCACGTAATTCAAACAAAATTAAATAAATTTCATAAGTTAGAACTTACAATTTTGTAGAGAAGACATCTTGATGCGGAAATTTGATCTTCTCCAATTTCCCTTAGTCCAAAATGATGGCAGAAAATAATGGCGTTTTTTCTGAAATTTTTAGTTTTTTTTTGTGTGCGAAAAATAATGGGAAAAGGTGCCACTACATAATAAAATTTCAGAATTAAAAGACTATGGTAATTGAAGGGATCAAATCAGAATGAATCCGGTCCATTGATTTTCCATCAAAATCAATGCACCCTTTAATAATATTCCATAAATAAACCTGGTTCAAATTAAATCATATAGGCCACTTAATAAATAATTAATATTATTAATTATAACATCTCCTCCTACGTGCCTACACCGATTCCAATTTACATGATCAAGCGCTTTCTCTGTACTCCCATCTCCTAGGTTCATCTCCCGGTACTTACCCATCACTCGAACCCGACCGGTTTACATTCTTGCCTGTGATCAAATCAAGCGGTTATTTATGTGCTGTAGAAGCTGGGGTTAGAATCCATAAGGATGCAGAGCGGCTTGGTTTGATTGGTGCTCTAGGTATTTCTAATGCGTTGGTATTTATGTATGGAAAATGTGGAGATGTGGATGCAGCACCAGAGGTGTTCGATGGAATGTCTGAGAGAAATGTGGTTTCCTGGAATGCCATGATTGGTTGTTTCGGGTGGAATGGGAAGAGAGAAGAAGGTTTTCGCTTGTTTAAGAGGATGGTGCAATAGGGGATTAGACCTAATCGGTCTACATTCTTGAATGTTATACCGTGTGCTGTAAATGGGGAAGAGGCTGATGAGTTGTATAGTTTTGTTATAAGAAATGGGCTCCAGTTTGATTTGGATGTGCAAAATGCATTGGTCGGTATGTTTGCACGCTGCAGGAAGGTGGGGTTTGCACTCACATGTTCGATCGAATGCCTGTGAAGGATTTGGTGTCTTGGAGTTCTATGATTGAAGGTTATGGTCAGAATGACATGTATTTAGTGTTGGGATTTCGTGTGTATGTCAAGAAAGCGGAATTTTAAAATGTTTTATTTGACTCGATACACAAAGAACTTTATTTATATGACAATAGCAAGCAAGATAATAGTTAAACATTTAATCAAGTATCTCATGTGCATAAAAAGACTATCAAATAACTTTATTTGAGAAGAAGGAATATTTTACCTAAAGAGAATGTCAAATCTCTTAGTAGAGAAAAATCGAATTCTCTCTAGGTTTCTTGGAAACCTTCGGTTCTTGTCGCTGCCGTTCAACGCGTTTCTTTCTCTTGGTTCACCTTGAACCCAAACAACAAACTCAACCAATACATAGATAGATCAATGGTGAGTTTCAAGCTTAGACCCAACCACCTTTGATCTTCAATCAACAAGCTATTTGATTTCTTGGTGGTTAAACTAATATATGCAAAATATATTAAAGAAAAACTTTTATTTTTCTCTTTTCCTTTTCTTTGCGCAAGTGAACCATCGTCAGATGGAAAGTATGCAGAAAAACACAAAAATGAAAAGTAATGTCGGCCAGGAAAATCAAATAAGGAAAAATCAAATTTCCTTATTTTCTGAAATTTTCTCACAACACATCCTTTTATACAAAAGTAATATTTTGCAACTTATTTAATAAATTAATTCATGAAGTAATAATATGAAATATATTAATACAATATATAATGTCTATATTATTCTTATAATGCTCGCTAACATGATACCAATAATATTCATATACTTTCATGAATTTATTTATGGTTTAAGCATGTCATTTTTCGTGACATATTATTTCAACATTTCATCACATGTATTTTCATACATCATATGAAACGTAAAATACTTGTTGTTTCTCTTCAGTTGGTGTGACCTTATGGAGAATCTACGTCATCTTAGTAATAATATAAAACATTTTATACTATAGACTATAAGAGGTTTTATCACTACATTATAGTCACCCAAACGACATAGTCATTACGTACTCGATTTACTTGATCTGTGTCTATCCTTGTCTAATGATATTATGAATAATATGCAAAATAGGATCTTGTCATTTTTGCATTATATTCGTTTTCTTGGTCTATTAAGTGAATTATAATTATAACTACATCAGTTATATTGCATGCTATATAATTCCACTTTACCAAGGGACCCAGTAATATCATAACTCAAATAATTGAGGGACAATGATAATCGACATATAAATTTCTCCCGCACAAGTCACATACAATGAACTACTAATTCCCTCCATTAACAGATAACTAAGATCAGTAAAAAGATGATATTAATCATTAATTACATTGCATGCTTCTCATGTGAGAAATCTATACATCTCATATCTTGGATTCAAAGACACGATGGAAATATTAATGACACAAAACACAATCCATATAATATTCCATCCAGTTAGGTCATATTCAATATATATAAAGCATGCTCATTTTATATATACTGATGTCATTGAATGATAATCACTTATCAACATTTATAGAACTACAATGTACTTTCAATCGACATGGCAATCTTACTAGGTAATTATTGTTCCTCTTTAATTACCACGATTGTGAACACATTTAGAAATATCTGTTTTCATCTTAAGAGTTCTATGGTTCAAGACCACGAGCATCTTCCTGAACACTTCTAAAGATATTACTTATTAATCTCAAGGAACAAGAATGTATAATAACATTCAACGTCATGAACAATACATAAATTATCATTAATAAAGATAACTTTCAAAAAACACCTCCTTCATTTAGAAGCATTGCAGTCAGGAATACGAGGGTGCTTGGTGTTAAACCTGACAGTGTGACTGTTCTTGCAATTATTCGTGCTTGTGCAAATTCTATGTTGTCCTGCCTTACGCATGCCAGATTTATCCATGGTTTTGTTATTAGAAACTTTTTGGATAAGAACTTGGTTTCCGAGACAGCGCTAGTTGATATGTATGTGAAACGTGGTAGTCTGGCATATGCCAGGAGAATGTTTGATCGGATGGAGGAGAGAAGTTTGGTTTCATGGAGCACTATGATCTCAGGTTATGGCATGCATGGTCGAGGTACAGACGCACTGCTCCTTTTTGAAACGATGAGAGGGTTGGTACGACCAGACCACATTGTATTTGTTTCAGTTCTATCGGCATGCAGCCATGCTGGCTTAATTGATGAAGGGTGGAGATACTTCAATTCTATGACAAGCGAATATGGTATCATGCCTCGTGCTGAACATTATGCTTGTATGGTTGATCTTTTGGGTAGAGCTGGAAAATTAAAAGAAGCAAATGAGTTTATTGAGAAAATGCCAATAACTTCCGATTCAAGTGTCTGGGGGCCATTATTGGGTGCATGTAGAATACATCGGAATGCAAAATTAGCAGAAATAGCTGCAAAAGAATTATTTAGGCTTGACCCAAAAAATTCTCGTCGGTATGTTCTATTGTCAAATATATTCAGCTCTCTAGGAAAGGGAAAGGAAGCTGACAAGGTTAAAGGGCTGATGAGGAGAAAAGGTGTGAAGAGAAATGATAGTTTTACGGTGATAGAGGTGAAAAATAGAGTGTACAAGTTTTTAGTAGGTGATAAGACAAAGCCGCAATCATCTCAGATCTATGTAGAGTTAGAGAAACTGATGGCTAGAATTAAGCGAGAGGGCTATGTGCCTGATACTAATTTTGCATTGCATGATGTGGAGGAAGAGACGAAGGAAAGATCATTGGCTATGCATAGTGAGAAACTAGCAATTGTTTTTTGGGTTAATGAACTCAGTACCAGGATCTGTTATCAGGATCCACAAGAATTTAAGGGTTTGCGGGGATTGTCATAATGCAACTAACTACATTTCAAAAGTCACAAAAAGAGAGATTTTGGTGAGGGACTCCCATAGGTTTCACCATTTTAAGGATGGTTTATGTTCTTGTGGCGATTATTGGTGAAGAAATAAATGCAGGCATTTCTTCATTTATTCGTTCGTTTATTTAATTTTTATTGGCACTTGTAGTATTAAGAGCATTGTACAATGGGTAAGATGCTTTCGTTTATAGAAAACAACGCAAGAAGGAAAATACTATGTCCTTCCGTTCCTAAGTTCACTTATATTTTCTCTGTTCTAATTTTACAGATTAGCAAATTGAGCATCTCAAGGGGAAAAAAACAAAGACGATGTTTCATCTTTAAACTGATCAGGTAATTCCAAGCGATCACATGCAAGTAGGCATTAACAAAAATAACTAATTCATAGATACTAATCAATAAATTCAGTGAAACACAACACATCTTGCTATAATAATATAGCGCCTTGCTCCAATCCTAAACTCCATTTGAGTTTGATTGGACAACTCAATAAAACTGCAGGCGCATCATACTGAATTAGTAGAGAAATATAGGAATGTGAAAGCAATATGATTAATGTCAAATAATGTAATAATCACGAAAAATTTAGGGGCATCTGGGGCCGCCTCTCTTGGTCTTCCAGTTGTTGTAGCAGGGGCACTCTCCCTTGTTTCCATAGTACCCAGACGGGACACAAAGACATGCTCGGCAGCATTTCAGGCAGAAGAACAGGCATGGCTTTTTGTACCGAGTCTGGGAGCACCTCCTTAAGCATTGCTCTGGGCATTCTGTTCAAATATTTGACCCGTTTAGATTGTAAAATTTTTGGAAATAACTTTTCATTTTTATGAATTTGTTCATTGTACAGTCAGGTTCATTCATTTTTTGATGTACAATGTGAATTAAGAGAATAATTTAATAGAGTAACAAAAACCCAAGACAGAAAACAACAATAAACGCTAACATTAGTTGGTTAAGAATAAGTTTGTGATGCTACCGTCCAACCACTAGATCATCTTGTCAGGTCTGGAATAAGATCTAAGATTGTAACCTTTGGTACACCATACTCCGTACATGGTACAAGTGGGGTAGTGAGATAATTGAAACTGTTCTCTTTGAAGTTTGAAGCCCATTGTTTGTTTTCAATGCTTGGATACTCTTTTCTTGGGTCCACACGTACAATCGTACATTGATTCCTAAAATGGTCCATATCTTTGTGTTGGCTTTGGTGGTCTTATCTCAATTTAAATTCGATGATTTGCATGCTGTAATTGGAAGTGTGGACCTAGTAGCCTCCAAAATACGTTTACATCAGCTTGAGGCTTGAGCCTTTTGATGTTTCTCCATCTCAAATATTTAAGTGATTTTACAAACAACCAGTGAAGTGTTAAAACTTACGGGAGCTCTTGAGAGATCCCTGTCCATTTTTCTGATCTCCTTGTCCATTAACCTGAAATTTGAAAAAAAAATAATTGAAATTAGTATTATTAAAATTACATAGCTACCTAGGATTCGCAAGCTGTACCAAAACCGAATTATATTGAATGTATTTTCAAGAAAAACAAATTCATACCCTCTCCAGTTGATGCTGCTCTTCGACATTATTAGTCTCCTTTAACTATAATAGATGTAACAACACAATGTCAGCAACAATTACATGCCTAAAGCCAGCATAGATTGATCTACTTGTTGGTTCATTATGTGGTTGCTCAGTCCACACCAGTGCAAAGTACTTATATACTGGAACTCTAATAGATAGTAAAACTCGTTTACTCATTTGTGCTATTAATGACCAATGGGCAATGACTTATTTAGCCACAAGTTAACCTATGACCAACAAAACATAACACAAATTTATACAGAAAAGGGGATTCTGCTGGCAAGGTATGGCCAGTACATGCATACATAGTAGTGTGGAACAATAATATGCAACAGTAGCAGAACCAAAGTTGGTAACAAACGGATCCGCAATGATTTGCATCATTTTTCATGATTTCTTGAATATTTTATAGCCAAATCTATTCTTCGGCTAAATAGCAACTATTTGTTTACTAGATGGGGACTGATAGCAGATACCAACACGGTATTTACATAACTAAGCCCAAATAATCCACATTGCTCAAAAGTTGTAATCAAACCTTGGATTCAACCATGGAAATGGTTAGGATGGCAACTGCCAGGACAAGAAGCAACTTAGCCATGGCCACCATTTTTAAGCTGAGTAGTATTAAATGTTCACACACACAAGAAAGAGAGAGGGGTTTAGATTTGGTTTGGAGGGAAAGACATTAGGTATCCAAATATATAGACTTGGTAGAGCATAAAATAGGTAGAGCATAAATTCGGGCCATCCATCATGGTCCGCGCGACCTCAGATTTGAGTTCTAAAATAGGGTGCACCGTGCACAGTAAGACTTAAACGAAATAAAAAAATTGTAATTTATATAGTATCTATAATTAGTCTATATAATTATAGAAAATCAAAGCTCAAATTATAATTAAAATTATAATCAGATTAATTAAAATCCTAATAGGAATAATTAGAATTTCAACTCTATATGAGTTGCAGCATCCAAGTCTACATAGTTCCTGCCACATAAGATCCGAAGGGACAAAATTTAAAAAGTCCGAAAATCAATCAAAGCGCTTTGACCGTTCTCTATTGTCAATCACTTGTGTAGTTTCTGCATTGTGCTATCACTTCATGTAATCCAAAATAAAAAAAAGATTAATTTCTTGTACGAACTTAGGCACTTTATCACCAAAGCATCCGTGAGTCGCGTCCAAAATTTTAAAATTTAGTTCAAAATAACCGATCCAAACCGTCCAATACGATCTTCCTATTGAAATCTCCATGAAGACCAAATTTTATATTTTTTCGAAATTTTTAAGTATTTTTTTAAAATTTTAGAAAATCATTAATCTAATTAGTTTTGAACCTTTCAAAAACAACAATTTTAAAAAATTCGAAATAAATACTTAAAAATTTCAAAAAAAATATAAAATTTAGTTTGCATGGAGATTTCAATAGGAAGATCATATTAGACGGATTGGATCGATCATTTTGAACTAAATTTTGAAATTTTGGACGCGACTTACAGACGCTTTGGTGAGTTGCAACTCAACATAACAATTAACAAAACTATATATATATATATAGAGAGAGAGAATTTTTATTGTGAACCATGATGCACTGGGATTTATATGATCCACAATCCAGACTCTTAGATTCGCGTCAAGATTCGTGTGATGGAAGTCGCTGGATGAAAAAATTAGAGTGAGCCTTCCCGTTTAATCTGTTCCGCTTCTTTTCTATCGCCTACCCATGTCTTTTCTCTCTCGTCTCTCTTGCTCCAGTCCTAAATCTAGCTCATCTCCTCTTCTTCCGTTCGATGAACGTGAACCGCTCTCCTCAGGCAAGCCTCTCGCACTAGTGCTCACACCTTTCGCTTGCTTCTCACTCGATCTGTCAAAAACCCTAAGTCAGTCCCTTTCGCTCGGTCCACACTGGATCTCGCATTTGAACCCTTCAGGTTGTGTCGCCTCACTTCGGAGGCTACGTCGTACATCAATCAATAGTTTAATTGTTAAACATTTGGATCTTTTCCCATCATGTGTTCTCTTATATCCTGTGCTCTCTTACATATTAGCCTAAAGTGTGATTGAAATTCGTATGGTTTCTTTACGCTTGGTACTAGTAACTCAGTAAGTGTGACCAAAATTTTATATTAACAAAAAGTTTAACCGAAAGTCAAAGTATTTAGAACTGTTATTAAAAATGATGATCGAAATTGTTTTAGTGAAAAAGCAATCAAATTTGATATTATGAAATTTTTTTCCCTACTGTTAATTTTTTTTTTTAAGATATATACCAAATGAGTAGTCGAAGCAGTTGAAGAAAATAGAAGGAAATACAAGGCAATTGGATGATTTGGCTATGAGATTTAAGCACTTGAAAGTAATTGAAGAAGGGTTTTGTATTTATTATTGTAATTTTGATTTTTGTACTTCAAAAATGAAGATAATTTGGGTATCTGATGAGAGCAATTTTTATATTTTGATATTGTTGATCTTCCATTTGAACCATCTGTTTATATGGAATCATATTTTGATGTTGTTGGCAAGTTTTTTTTAGAAGGAACTTTGTACTTAAATTTGATGGTACACTAAGGATAGCAACATAAGTACTTACAGTCAACAACAAATCTACGAGCTAGCATGACGGTTGCATTTAATTAAATAAATTAAAGCATGGTTTCATAATATAAAAATAACTCTATATTTTTATCTATTGCTTTACACGATAGAAAGTTTGATAATCATTTGGTAATCATTCCTTTACAAAATCATTCTTGCTACCTACTAGTAGTAGATTCTTATATCATCTTTATAAAATAAGACATCACCATTTACATACCCAAAATACAACGATCAACCAAACGCTCTCATTCATCCTCTTCTCGATCATATAAGGCATCACCATTGTACGCTTCATCGTCAGATATGAATCCTTTGCCAACATATATATCAATACTTTCCTCTAACTCTTGCTCTCTTCTTCAATCACTATATCCAAATCAATGTCAGGATCATTGACCTACCACAAACGCAAAAAAAAAAAAATGAAGTTAACAAATTGCTCAATTTAATAAGAACTACTACACATCAACGTTGGTAATGATGTTTCTTTAAAAAACAATTTCTCTTAATCCAATGTCAGAATGAAGAATTCTCATTTTGAAGCAAAAAAAAATCTCGTAATTGTAAACTACTTATTTTATTTTATAATATTTACATTTATTTTATATATTTTGATATCTGTTTCAATCTCACTTTATAAATTATTCTTCACGTCAATTGAAAAGAGAAATTTGAATATAGTTGCTTCATTTATAGTTTAACTAATGTGTCTAACAAATTTAATGAAAGACGAAATAAAAGAACAATTCGAATATAGTACATGGTTCAGTTAAGGACAATTGCAATATAGAATGGTTAGAGTTTTGTTGAAGTTTAAGTAGTTAATTGAAGAAAGGAACTGTTCTACGCTATAGAATGGTTCAGGACTATAATTAATTAAAGAAGCCTTGTATTTAAGACACTGATTCTGTTATTCAACCAACCAAGCTTCGCCCTGCCTACCTACTAATATGGACAGAAGCTTACTTTTGATTATTGTTTCAACTGGTAGAGAGACAGATAGAGATTAGAGAGACACAGACAGAGAGACAGAACTGGACTTTTGATTATTGTTTCAACTGGTATCACACCTCCATCAATCAGGGACTTCAACAGTACTACTCAGTAACAAGGAATACCAAAAAAAAAAAAATTAAGAGTTTTATGTGGAGAGAGGCTCCTCCAAGTCGATGACAACGACGAAATGAAGGTTCTTCGATTGTCGACGGAATCGGCCGTCGTTTTCCTAGATGGCGGAGATTCTAGGATTTCGACGGAATGGGTGACGCGAGAGGAGATGTAGAGGAGAGAGACGAGGACAGACTAGGATTTCGACGGGATCCGTCGGAGCTTCATTTTCTCTTTGATTTTGCTTTGATGGAGGTAAGAGAGAGAGAGAGAGAGATCTGGGGGAGACGATAGAGATAGAGCCATAGAGGGGAAATAAGTAGGGTATAAGGATTTAGGAATCCTTTAGGCGGAACAGATTAGACGCGAAGGCACAACACAATTTCTTCATCCAACGACTTTGATAGCACGAATCATGAAGCACATCCGAAGGTGCAGATAATCGAAAATCTCTCTCTATATATATATAGTGGATTGATAAAATACACTTTGGTGTATGGATCGTTTCCCGTACACCAGAGTCGTTTATGAAATCCAAAAATCAAATAGTCGATCCGAACCGTTCAAGTTATTCTCCATATTGAAAAACTCTCGGAGACCAAATTTTATCATTTTTCGAATTTTTTTTGCTATATATTATAATATTTTAAAAAAACACTACAATTGGAGTATTTCAGGCCATCCAATTTGAAAATCTCATAATATATAGCAAAAAAATTTGAAAAAATATAAAATTTGGTCTCCGAGAGTTTTTTTATATGGAGAACAAGCTGAACGGTTCGGATCGACCGTTTGATTTTTGGATTTCAAAAACGACTCTGGTGTACGAGGACGATCCGTACACCAGAGTGTATTTTATCACCCCTATATATATATATATATATAAAGTTGAATTGACCATAACAGTACACGCAAAGGTGAAAGGCCTGAACAAATTAATGAATGAAAACAGGCATTGGCTCCTAATTTTAACTGAAAGCATTTGACACCGAGGAAAAGAAAACTAATAACATACTGGAAATAAAGTTAACTACTAATGAACTAAGAACAAAGCAGTTTACTGGGGAAAAAAATTTTCTGACACCGAGGGATTAGACACACTAAGAAAAATAAGACGAAACAAAAATAAATATATAAATAAAATCATACTATCATACATAGCGATGAAAACAGATCAGATACGGAGCGAATGTTGGTCTTCCCATATCCGCATCCATATTTTTTTCGGATACGGATGCGTTCAGATATTATCGGATACGGAGTCGAATAAAAATATATTTTATCGGATACGGATTGCATTTTAATCTTTATTATTTATTTATAATAGGAGTTTGATCTATAAATATAATGATATTCAATATACTCAGTTTCTACGTTAGTACTTCGTCAAGATCAGTAGTAGTGCATGCGCATGAATATCTATTATTTTTCATAGTTTGAGCCAAATGAGCATTTCTTTAAAATATGAAAAATAATCTTAATAATATTGCATTTGATCACAATCTACAACTTCTTTAAATTCAAAGTAAGCAACTAAGCGACTTCTGGCTAACTCATAGATAGCTTCTTAAAACGACCTACAAAGATAACTGGGACACGGTCTAGATGGCGGGCTTTTGGAACATCTGAAAAATGAGATGCAACGTGATCTTTCAAGGAGTTCCGTCAGATGCGGTTAGAAGGACAATCCAAGACTGCAAAGTATGGATCACGTACTGTTAATTTTAATTCGTAGCCCTAGCTAGACTGTATATAGGCAGCTTGGGTCTGTACATTGTAGGGTTTACCAAACGGAACGAGACGGGACGAGGCGGTCCAACCCGCGACAGTCCATGGAAAGTAAACACAATTTACTACATTGTGTTTTACTTTCCTTGTAGGTTCCTGCTTACTTTGTATTTTTTTTTTCATTTTTTCTTTACTTGTACCATTTTTTTATTGGTTCAATGAAATTGTAGGAAGACAATCGTCTACCTACCTTCAAAAAAAAATTCAAAGTAAGCAAATTTATTGGTTGGGTTTAAACTTTCAACATATACATAAGTTTACAACCAGAAGGAAATAAAAGGCTAAAAATGAAAGAAAATAAGAGACCATCTAAAATTACAAGCACCACATAAGCACAAATCTAATAGGATTGATCAATAAATTCAGTTTTTCACATTTTGAAAAATATAGTAAATATATTTGAAAAATATAAAATTTTATCACCAAAAAGAATAAACTGAATGGCTCGGATTGACTATTTTACTCTCGAAAATGAGATTTGATCTTGTTCGACGGGCTCAAATATCAAATGTGTTTGACTCTAGCATTACTCACTTAAACATATATGCATGTATAATTTAGAAATTATGATATATTTCATGAAAATGAACTATAAAATTTATTAATTAAAGAAAGTAGAGATAGGCTAAAATCAGTCGCGACTGATGGTTGAGACCGTCAGCTACGATCAAATTTCAATTTTCGAGATTCTAATAGTCGATCCAAACCGTTCAATGTGTTCTCCATATTGAAATCTCGTTGGAGACAAAATTTTATATTTTTTGAAATTTTTTAGTATTTGTTTGGTATTTTACAAAATTCTTAATGTAAATAATTCTAGATCCGTCAATAACTATGATTTTTAAAAATCTAAAAAAAATAGTAAATAAAACCTGAAAAATGTAAAATTTGGTCTCTAATGAGATTTCAATATGGAGAACATATTGAAGGATTCAGATTAGTCATTAGAATCTCAAAAGTTGAGATATAATCGCAGCTGACGGGTCCATCCGCCAGTCGAGGCTGATTTTAGCCTATCTCAAAAAAGTATAGATGATTATGAGATAGTGATAAAAAATATTATAGTTGAATAAACTTGCAAAATCGTCTTGGTGTAGATTTTAATTTCGTTTCTATTAGTAAAAAGAAGATGATCATAATAGATGATCATAAGTACAAAATGTTATCATTAAATTGTAACTAGAGACAAAACTTTTGCATTCAAATTGAACGAATTTCAAATTTCAAATCTAAACCATTGATCTCATTCGATATAACTAGCGATGCATTTCCATGTAAATTTTATAATTTTTGAAGTTTATTTGATTCTTGATCAAAAGATTGAATATTGAACAAATCTAGTTAAATATGATAGATTAATTCTAATATGTTCATATTTTAGCATCTTAACCAAGCATCAAATAATCTTCAAAATTTATAAAATTTATATAAAAATACATCACTCATTATATCAAATTAGATGAACGGTTTGAATTTAAAGTTTAAATTTATATTTTGAAAAAATAATTAAAAAATATGTTTTGGGGCATTTGAAGGCATTCAATATGTGTGCACTAAAAAATATACTTAATATATTTGGTCTCTAACGAAATTATTATTTCTAACATTTCAATGTCTCTTAATATATTTGGAAGGAGGAAGAAGCACGAAAGTAAGATTTTAAAAGAATTAATTAATTAATAGCCTCCAATAGGAAATTATAATTAATAGTATCAATTACTAGCCACAATAGGAAATTAATGGTATCAATTAATAGCCATGAAAGGAATTTGAAAGGGGAACGCATATAATGGAAATAATTGCAAGGTATGAACAAAAGAAAAACAAAATTCAAACTAGGACCGGGTCTCTCGCACCTCCTCGTTCTCATATATATATATTTTTAAAAAATCTCGATGCAGATTTTAATTGCAATATTTATCTCACCTCCTCGTTTCTATTTCTACCTGTCTAGTTTTTATTCGCTGCCTCTCTCTTGCCTCTCTATTCTCAATCAGAGAATACCTCGCAAAAGGTCATGTAATTAGAGAACCCCTCTCATGTGTCACCTACTCGTCAGCAGTAACCTCTCTGTCTTTGTTTATTTGTTTTTGTTCTTTCTTGTGAATGTGCAAAATAGCTATTTTATTTATATTTTTCTGTGCAAATCCACTTTTTTTATATATATACAAATCGACTATTTCTGTTAGTTTCATTCAATTTTGCTAAAAGGGATAAAAGTTAAATATATTGATATTTCAGGGATGCTAGCAAATCGGTGGACTCCTTAGCTTTTGAGTAATATTGTGTTGAAGCTCAATAAGTTTATCTAACGAAGAGGTATTTGTCTTCAACTCTTTCTTTTACGTTGTTTATTTCCTCTTAAATTTAGCAGCTCTTGTCAATGTATCGGAAAAATACACATTGTTTTCTTTCTCAATAAAAGCTAGAATAGTTACTAACAACAATTCTAATTTTTTATAATCTTTTTGTTTCCTTATAACATGAAATTAGATGGTAAAGTTAACCTCGCGAACAGAATCTGACGAGATGCTACTGATAAAAGCCCATGGCCAAGCTTTTGACTTTTGAAGCTCTATCTAAAGACAATGAGTTCTCGACAAAAGTTTTAGAATATGATGTTTTAGGTGATTTTTTGTACTTTTGTTTGGGTTGTATAATGTAGCTCGTTACTTGGATTATGGTATTATTTTGAAAGAATTTGAATGTTACATTGTTATGGATTGTATTTACTTTTATGGTCTATTTTGGATGTATATTTTGTGGTACGTAATTGATATGAAATATTTTTATTTGATGCAATTTGAATGATATTCGTCAATATTAATGTAAATGTAGACATTTTTATATTTTAAATATGCGATTTTGATACAAAATAAAGCTATATTTTGTTTGTGATGAAATCATGCAATTGCATTTGTCGAAGCTCATGCAAATTCACTCGGTTGCATCGGCCAAACTGATACTAACTAAATCAATTGCATTGAAAATGAGAATGTGAATATTTAGTTGCATCGGTCAAATTCATACTAAAATAAATCAATTGGATTCGCAAAGCGGAAGCTAAAAAGTCAATTGCATCATAAAAGTAGATCCAAAAGATCTCTGTGTCATCGGCTAAGTCCATACAAAATTAGTCAATTGCATCTACAAAGCAAATGCAATAGATGTCAACTGCATCATCTATTCTCATGCAAAAGAAATCAATTATCTGGGCAAGATGAATGCAAAAGAACTCTAGTGCATCAATCAAACCAGTGCCAAACAAATTAAGTGCATCAGTAGAGCAAATGCAAATAAAATCAATTGCATCCGATAAACCTCATGCAAAATACATTGGTTGCATCCGTTATACCTATGCAACGTTGCATCCATTATACCTATGCAAATAAATACGCCCATGCAAATGAAATGCCCATGCAACCGAGCATTTGCAAGGAAGCCAATTGTATCGGCCTAATTGCATCGGTGTAACTGATGCATAACACATGTTGCATCCGTATAGCGGATGCAGCCAGCCCATGCAACTGTTGCAGTTTCCTGTAGTGATTAGTCAATGTCAAATCATATCATGTTACCTTCAAAGTCATCATACATTAAAATAATATATCAATCACATGTAATCATTATGATTAGAGAAAAAAAATAATTTTAGTGTTGTTATCATATATAATCATCTCACTACTAGAAAGTAAAAATAATTTTATGTTACTAGTCCAAATAAAAATATTTATTGTAAGAAAAATTTATCTAATATAAATTAAGTACTATTTAATTAAAAGTATTCTCTAATGTAGAGATGTAATTATATTATAATATATTAATGACCTTATGTTGTTAAAGATACGGATAAACGGATTAATATTTGTCGGATACGAATAATATCCATGTCGGATACGGATACGGAACGGATGTTGGTCTTTCTATATCCGTGTCCATATTATTTTGACGCATACGAATACGGATATGTTCGGATACGGATACGGTTCGGATATTACGCATATTTTTCAATTTTCTAATTATATTTGTCCTTCAATTTAATGGAGAACTCACCTGAAGGATCTTCGCATAGGCATTCTTATAATCATTTATTTTATTCAATCAGCAATTTCCAAAGATCTATGCCTTAATTAATGGTAGGTATGTTCGTTGCGTTATTAGAACATTGCTCATATGTGTATCGCCATTCTTTATGAAGATTTAATGTCAATATTATTTTTGGAAAAAAAATAGATACCGTAAAGACTGGTACTTGTTTACTTACCAGTATTTAAGACAAATATAATTAGAAAATTGAGATAATACGTGAGATATATCCATGTACTTGGTTGAAAAACTTCCAGGCGATGGAGTCACGAGGGTTTTCCAACAATTTTAAGGAGAAATAAAGATTTTCCTATGATGGAGTAAGAATGGAAATGTTTGAAAGAGGATGGAGAATGCGTTATATCTTATGTTTTATTTCCAATATTCTAGAGCGAGGAGATGTGAGGGCAGTTTTGTCAAAGATTTATTAATTATATTTTTCAGAATTAAGAAAGCATTAAAAATAATGAAAAGGTAAATTTTTGAAGTATTGATGATTAGAGGGGGATATTTTCAAATTTGAAAATTATAGGGAATATTTCCAATTAGACAAGATTAAAAGAGGATATGGCTGATTTTCCCAAAAAAGGGAAGAAAGTGCAAATTGAGAGACATATCACGCGCCTGACATGAGAATCCGGCTGAAATTATCTTTCACATGGGTTTGACGCACTGAACCTATATATATGTCAAATGTAAAAAAAAAAAAAACCTATATATATGTCTCATTTATAAGTCATACGGCCTAAAAAGTTTGTACTCTAATTCCAATAGAATTCTAAAAGTGCAAAGTGCTTGTGCTGATGTGCAGCCATGTCGGACTCGCTTAGTAAATTGCAATCTTATCGTATCGTGGTATGTCGTGGTAAATACGGTCGTATTTGGCACCGTGTCGTGTCGTGTCGTGTTAACACAGATCAGATTTGAAACCGTGTCGTGTCGTGTCGTGTCGTGTCGTGTCGTGCTATGTAGAGGAAAAAGTGGATACGCCACGGAAATTGACACGCCACGGTTGACACGCCGTGTTGACACGATACAACACAGCCGTGTCAATCGTGTCGAACCGTGTCAACATTTTTTTTCTTTTTTTGAAAAAATAATTAAATATATTTTCAAAAATTAGAGAAAAAATAAGAAAAATTTATATTAAATTTTATAAATCGGTTATATAGTTGAAAAAGATAATATGATAATAATTCATGATGATATAATATAATAATTAATTAACTAGATAATGAAATACGAATTATATAATATTAATTAGTTAAAAATTTTTAATTATTGTATCTGTATGATATTTTTTCCTTAAAATTCAAATTATCCATAGTTTTTATAATATATTAATATTTCTATAATATTTTTTAATTTAAAATTTTAAAATAAAATAAAATCGTGTTGTGTCGTGTCGTGTTGTAACCGTGTCGTGTCAAATCATGTCGTGTTGAATCGTGTCGTGTTAAACCTTGTCAGTTTTCTGAAAATGGTAACACAACACAGTTTTAACACGTCATGTGTTAAATCCGTACATGTGTCGTGTCGTATCGTAAAAACACGAATATGTACCGTGTCAACACACCTAACACGACTTAATTTGTAATTCACTAGACTCGCTTTCTATAGATAGTGTGCTTCTCAGTACAGGCCTTTTGCCTTAACCAAGCATGTATCACCTACTTGAAGTTATAAATATCTGTTAGCAGATATGGACTCCTAATAACTTGGCAGCCGCTGCTAAGTATTTATCTAATTAAAAAAAAGATATGGACTCCTAATATTTGTATTCAATCAAGTGGATTTGTTTAAGATTGGATAAAAAAATATATAATTAATCATGCTATAGGGTTTGAAATTAAAAACAAAAATAAAGATTTTTTAAGTTATTACCAACAATAAATTTTCACTAAATAAGTTATTTAGGTATAGCCACTAAATAAGTTTCTAAACATAATAGTTCCAACAAAATTAAATATTTGACACATATAATATATAGCATGATATGTCAATCACAAACAACTTAAACGTGTTAACCTACTACAGGAAATGAGATTAAAGGCTACAACTTAAGGATAATTCTCAACACGCTCGACGGTTTCTACTTAATTTGTACATATCACAGAGATCGAACTCGGACTCCTCACAGAGACCTTTTGTTGAACTGACGAAACAATTGCTACATATAGTTTTAAGAACTGGGTAACTAATGGGGAGTTCATTAGGACTGGATGGAGAAAAGTAAGCGGAGGCTCCGAGGTCCCATAACCGCGCAAGCCAAGCATATATAGTGCCTATATTTTTCTTTGGCAGGAGACCATTGGAGAAAGCAAAAAATATGCCCTCATGAATTGGATCACTGTTTGTCAGCCTAAACAACATGGGGGATTAGGTATTCTAGATCTCAAAAACATGAATATGGCTTTACTTCTCAAATTGTGGTGGAGATACTATAATCGACACTACAAATCTGAATGGAAAGATGTCATATATACAACATAAATACCAGAATACACACTCAAACACTAAGATTTTCCTTTTTTGGAAAAGTATCTTGTCTTTACAGAGCATTGGCAAGTGTTCTTGTCATTATAAAGTAGGGAATGGTAAAAATATTAACTTTTGGTGTGACATTTGAATTGACAATTGCTCTTTAGCTACGTCCTGGTCTTGGCCTTATTTGTTCCAAGCTTGTGGCACAAAAAATTGTAACCTAGCTAGAGGATGTTATTGCAACAAGAGGTAGTAACTTAATTTTTCATAGGAGTTTAAAAGGTGTGTTATTGCAGGATTATCATAGTTTGTTACACTTGATTTCTAACACTTATCTAAATGTTAGGGATGACAAATTACTTTGGAGATGGGATAGCAAAGGTAGTTTTACTACCCACTCTGCTTATAACTTTTTGTGTTTCAGGGGCAGGTTGGTTTCCAAAACTATTATGATTTGGAATCTTAAAATACCCTACAAAATTAAAATTTTTGTTTGGTTATTGATTGATAATAAAATTCTGACCAAAGAAAACTTATTGAAAAGGGGGTGGCAAGGAGATTCCTCTTGTGTGTTTTGTGGAGATATAGAAACTCATGACCATTTATTTCTCTTATGCCCCTTCATTAAAAATGTTTTGTTCTGGTTAGGGGATTACCAAGATAATTTCATTGATTGGCAATCGGCGGATGATGTGATGAATTTTGCTTTTCTTACGGTTTTTAGTGCTTGTTTGGAAAATTAGAAATGACCATATTTTTAATAATATACCACTGAAAAATATGAGACAGATGATTCTAATCACCTTTCATCTGGTTCATTATTGACTAGGGGCTTGGAAGGAAGAGGATAAAGAGACAGTGAAGAAACGACTTCCAACAAACTACAATTTGATTCCCCTACAAATGGTTCCTATGGATCAGATGACCCCTGACATGGGAGTGGCTACGCTGGAGATGGCTTACTGAAGATGTATGGGTTGCAATTCTTTTAATCCATTGAGGATAAGGAGGCATTTGGTGTTAATTCTTAGATACTTGTCAATCTAGTTTTGCTTAAAATTTCTTAGTTATATAAGTTGGGTTTGCATGGAAATGTACTTTGTTAGTATATTGAATCTGCAAGTGTTGTTGGTTGGTTTTGGGGATATTTCTATGTGCTGGTACAGTGGTATCATGGTGCTGTACCATGGCACCAGTGGTTTTTATTGATTTCTTTGGTAGCTGGAATTTTCTTTTGAACTGGTATAGTGAGGCCAGTAGAGTTTTTTTTCTTTTTTCGTTTCTCTTTAGGAATTTGTAAGTTTGTTTCATTTCAAAATGAAATTGGGTGGCGCTCCCACCTTTTTTCAAAAAAATGTTTTATTTATTTTGATTTTTGACATATGCCCGTAGGTTCACACACCCACCCTATTAGGGGTGCCGACGGTATACCGTCATTCGTTTTCCGTGGACGTTCCGTCTGAACGGAATGGATTTCGACATATGTTTGTGTGAAATACAGTGTAAATTAAGTCGTTCCGCTCCGTTTCGTCCAAATGAATCGTTTCAGTACATACCGTTGTTGAAATGGAACGACAAAGGAAATGACCCATTCTGTTACCGTTGTAAACGTTAACCAAACCTACGCTCTATTTGTTCCTCTACTCATTACTCATTAGTGATCCCCCTATTCGTTCCTCTACTCATTACTCATTAGTGGGGATCAAACTCTGGTCTCTCCCACAGTAGACTAGTGCCGTACCAGCTGTACTACAGCTTCGGTGCATAGTGTTAGTGTCTATATAACCGACCCCGCTGTGAGAGGTTAACTTCACAAAGTGCACTTCTCACTTTTAACCCTTGCCTACTCTTACTTTCTCTCTCTATTCCCGACAACACTCCCTTACAAAATTAATAAGAGAGAGAGAGAGAGATGAGTGAAGGTTTTGGAAAGACACTGGAGTTGGAGAAAGTGGAGGGAGGAGAGAGCGATCATGCACAAGAATCTGTCAAGTACCAAGGATGGAAATCCATGCCTTTTGTTATAGGTATGGATCTCATCATCTAATTCAATAACTGTATCTTTGTTGCCATATTTTCGTTCTTTCAATAGGAGAAAAAGTCGTAATATTCTCTAAATATTTTCTTTGAATTTGAAATTATTATATATATATTGTGCATTTGAGTTCTCCATCATTTATATTTTACTTGTTTCAAGACTTATACCACTTTTTGTATACACATAAAAAGTAATCGTATTTAGATTTGATATGATTATATAAGCTCCTATTGATCAAGCATAGGGAATGAGACATTTGAGAAGCTCGGGACGCTTGGTACGATGGCGAACCAACTGGTGTACCTAACAACAGTCTTCCACATGGACAGCGTCACAGCAGCCACAATGATGAATATCGTTTTTGGTGCCACGAACATGACGCCAGTGCTTGGCGCTTTTATCAGTGACACCTTCTTAGGCCGTTACACCACCAAATGCCTTTGCTTCAGTGGCCTCTCTTCTGGTATTTCACTTCTTTTTTTTTTCTTCCGAAAAGGTACTTTCTGTTTCCGGAATTTCCGTTTTTAACTTCCTGCAAGTTTTCTTTTGTGGGTTTCATCGGCAAAAAGTTTCCTTCAAATGTTTCCAGGAGAGAGTGGCAAGATTATGATTGATTTTCTGTTTGGTCAAAAATTTATGATAATCAAATTCTATTTGCACATAGAAAAAGTTAAAACTTTATTCATAGTACTTGTTTATTTCATATAAAGTTAAATATGAATGATCTATATTTCGAATAAATTCTGAATGAAAAGGTAGAAGATATATTGGTGATCAAATTCTGTAGCTTGATTCGACTAACTGAGCCTATTTTGATATTTTGTTTGCCTAGTTAAGCTAATTGCATTCCTATATTTAATTTTACTTTGGACCTACATAGGATGGACACTTCTAGGGTAGTGCTGGCGTGTAGGGCTGTCAAAAACGTGGTAAGTGGCACGGAATGACACCAAATCATTACTGTGCCACTTATTAAATGGTACATCACCGGCATGCCACGTACCGCTTCATTTATTAAACGAAAAAAATTTTTGTGCCATTAACCGTATATTACACATAAAACGATTTGAAATGTGATTGAAATGGTCGAAACGGTATAACCAACCGTTCCACTTAAAAAACGGCATAATTTTCTATGCCACGAACCGTTCCACTTAAAAACAAGATCGGAATCCTGGATTCCAATCTTAGCTAAGATTCTGATCTTGCGTTCGGAATCCCAGATTCCGATCTTGTGATACTATTTTTCGTAGTATAATAATATTATTATGCTATTATATAAAAGATTTTTTTAAATAGTATCACAAGATCGGAATCTGGGATTCCGAACGCAAGATCAGAATCTTAGCTAAGATTGGAATCCAAGATTCCGATCTTATTTTTATACTACGAAAAATAAATAACCTATATGGGTGAAGGTCGGAGATAGATTTTCGGACTTTTTATATTTTGTCCCTCCGGATCTTCTGTGGCAGGAGCTAAATAGACTTGGATGCTGCAACTCATATAGAGTTGAAATTCTAATTATTCCTATTAGGATTTTAATTAATCTGATTATAATTTTAATTATAATTCAAGCTTTGATTTTCTACAATCATATAGACTAATTATAGATACTATATAAATTACAAATTTTTTATTTCGTTTAAGTCTTATTGTGCACGGTGCACCCTATTTTAGAACTAAAATATGAGGTCGCGCGGACCATGATGGATGGCCCGAATTTATGCTCTACCTATTTTATGCTCTACCTATTTTATGCTCTACCAAGTCTATATATTTGGATACCTAATGCCTTTCCCTCCAAACCAAATCTAAACCCCTCTCTCTTTCTTGTGTGTGTGAACATTTAATACTACTTCAGCTTGAAAATGGTGGCCATGGCTAAGTTGCTTCTTGTCCTGGCAGTTGCCATCCTAACCATTTCCATGGTTGAATCCAAGGTTTGATTATTACTTTTGAGCAATGTGGCTTATTTGGGCTTAGTTATGTAATACCGTGTTGGTATCTGCTATCAGTCCCCATCTAGTAAACAAATAGTTGCTATTTAGCCGAAGAATAGATTTGGCTATAAAATATTCAAGAAATCATGAAAAATGGTGCAAATCATTGCGGATCCGTTTGTTACCAACTTTGGTTCTGCTACTGTTGCATATTATTGTTCCACACTACTATGTATGCATGTACTGGCCATACCTTGCCAGCAGAATCCCCTTTTCTGTATAAATTTGTGTTATGTTTTGTTGGTCATAGGTTAACTTGTGGCTAAATAAGTCATTGCCCATTGGTCATTAATAGCACAAATGAGTAAACGAGTTTTACTATCTATTAGAGTTCCAGTATATAAGTACTTTGCACTGGTGTGGACGGAGCAACCACATAATGAACCAACAAGTAGATCAATCTATGCTGGCTTTAGGCATGTAATTGTTGCTGACATTGTGTTGTTACATCTATTATAGTTAAAGGAGACTAATAATGTCGAAGAGCAGCATCAACTGGAGAGGGTATGAATTTGTTTTTCTTGAAAATACATTCAATATAATTCGGTTTTGGTACAGCTTGTGAATCCTAGGTAGCTATGTAATTTTAATAATACTAATTTCAATTATTTTTTTTTCAAATTTCAGGTTAATGGACAAGGAGATCAGAAAAATGGATAGGGATCTCGCAAGAGCTCCCGTAAGTTTTAACACTTCACTGGTTGTTTGTAAAATCACTTAAATATTTGAGATGGAGAAACATCAAAAGGCTCAAGCCTCAAGCTGATGTAAACGTATTTTGGAGGCTACTAGGTCCACACTTCCAATTACAGCATGCAAATCATCGAATTTAAATTGAGATAAGACCACCAAAGCCAACACAAAGATATGGACCATTTTAGGAATCAACGTACGATTGTACGTGTGGACCCAAGAAAAGAGTATCCAAGCATTGAAAACAAACAATGGGCTTCAAACTTCAAAGAGAACAGTTTCAATTATCTCACTACCCCACTTGTACCATGTACGGAGTATGGTGTACCAAAGGTTACAATCTTAGATCTTATTCCAGACCTGACAAGATGATCTAGTGGTTGGACGGTAGCATCACAAACTTATTCTTAACCAACTAATGTTAGCGTTTATTGTTGTTTTCTGTCTTGGGTTTTTGTTACTCTATTAAATTATTCTCTTAATTCACATTGTACATCAAAAAATGAATGAACCTGACTGTACAATGAACAAATTCATAAAAATGAAAAGCTATTTCCAAACATTTTACAATCTAAACGGGTCAAATATTTGAACAGAATGCCCAGAGCAATGCTTAAGGAGGTGCTCCCAGACTCGGTACAAAAAGCCATGCCTGTTCTTCTGCCTGAAATGCTGCCGAGCATGTCTTTGTGTCCCGTCTGGGTACTATGGAAACAAGGGAGAGTGCCCCTGCTACAACAACTGGAAGACCAAGAGAGGCGGCCCCAGATGCCCCTAAATTTTTCGTGATTATTACATTATTTGACATTAATCATATTGCTTTCACATTCCTATATTTCTCTACTAATTCAGTATGATGCGCCTGCAGTTTTATTGAGTTGTCCAATCAAACTCAAATGGAGTTTAGGATTGGAGCAAGGCGCTATATTATTATAGCAAGATGTGTTGTGTTTCACTGAATTTATTGATTAGTATCTATGAATTAGTTATTTTTGTTAATGCCTACTTGCATGTGATCGCTTGGAATTACCTGATCAGTTTAAAGATGAAACATCGTCTTTGTTTTTTCCCCTTGAGATGCTCAATTTGCTAATCTGTAAAATTAGAACAGAGAGAATATAAGTGAACTTAGGAACGGAAGGACATAGTATTTTCCTTCTTGCGTTGTTTTCTATAAACGAAAGCATCTTACCCATTGTACAATGCTCTTAATACTACAAGTGCCAATAAAAATTAAATAAACGAACGAATAAATGAAGAAATGCCTGCATTTATTTCTTCACCAATAATCGCCACAAGAACATAAACCATCCTTAAAATGGTGAAACCTATGGGAGTCCCTCACCAAAATCTCTCTTTTTGTGACTTTTGAAATGTAGTTAGTTGCATTATGACAATCCCCGCAAACCCTTAAATTCTTGTGGATCCTGATAACAGATCCTGGTACTGAGTTCATTAACCCAAAAACAATAGAACATACCGACCAGAATATATTTGACAATAAAACATACCGACCAGAATATATTTGACAATAGAACATACCGACCAGAATTTGTTGGGTCAAGCCTAAATAATTCTTTTGCAACTATTTCTGCTAATTTTGCATTCTGACGTATTCTACATGCATCCAATAATGACCCCCAGACACTTGAATCGGGAGTTATTGGCATTTTCTCAATAAACTCATTTGCTTCTTTTAATTTTCCAGCTCTACCCAAAAGATCAACCATACAAGCATAATGTTCAGCACGAGGCATGATACCATATTCACTTGTCATAAAATTGAAGTATCTCCACCCTTCATCAATTAAGCCAGCATGGCTGCATGCCGATAGAACTGAAACAAATACAATGTGGTCTGGTCGTACCAACCCTCTCATCTTTCAAAAAGGAGCAGTGCGTCTGTACCTCGACCATGCATGCCATAACTTGAGATCATAGTGCTCCATGAAACCAAACTTCTCTCCTCCATCCGATCAAACATTCTCCTGGCATATGCCAGACTACCACGTTTCACATACATATCAACTAGTGCTGTCTCGGAAACCAAGTTCTTATCCAAAAAGTTTCTAATAACAAAACCATGGATAAATCTGGCATGCGTAAGGCAGGACAACATAGAATTTGCACAAGCACAAATAATTCCAAGAACAGTCACACTGTCTGGTTTAACACCAAGCACCCTCGTATTCCTGAATAGCTGCAATGCTTCTAAATACATGTCATTCTGACCATAACCTTCAATCATGGAACTCCAAGACACCAAATCCTTCACAGGCATTCGATCAAACATGTAGCGTGCAAACCCCACCTTCCTGCAGCGTGCAAACATACCGACCAATGCATTTTGCACAGCCAAATCAAACAGGAGCCCATTTCTTATAACAAAACTATACAACTCATCAGCCACTTTCCCATTTACAGCACACGGTATAACATTCAAGAATGTAGCCCGATTAGGTCTAATCCCCTGTTCCACCATCCTCTTAAACAAGTGAAAACCTTCTTCTCTCTTCCCATTCCACCCGAAACAACCAATCATGGTAGTCCAGGAAACCACATTTCACTCAGACATTCCATCGAACACCTTCTGTGCTGCATCCACATCTCCACATTTTTCATACATAAATACCAACGCATTAGAAATACCCAGATCACCAACCAAACCCAGCCGCTCCGCATCCTTATGGATTCTAACCCCAGCTTCTACAGCACATAAATAACCGCATGATTTGATCACAGGAGGGAATGTAAACCGGTCGGGTTCGAGTTGTGGGTAAGTACCGGGGGATGAACCAAGGAGATGGGAGTACAGAGAAAGCGCTTGATCATGTAAATTGGAATCGGTGTAGGCACGTAGGAGGAGATTGAAGGAAAAAGTGGAGGTGAAAGGGGGCAGTGCGTTAAAAGGGAGAGTAGAGAGGAGAGAATGTGAGCAGTGAGGGAAGCCGAGGAGAGAGTAGCGAGAGGCCAAGGCGGCGGTGAAGGAAAGGTTGGAAGGAAAGTGGCGGAGTGTGGCGGCATGGAGGGTTTGGAGAGAGAGGAGGGATGAAGATGTTTGGATGAGAGGGAGATGTGACTTGGCTTTGGTACTAGGCGGCATTGATGTCTGATTCAAATTCATTTTTTGAATGGTTATATACAGACCAAAGTAACGTGCTTGAAGGAATGAAGGGTGGTTTAAGTGATTTTAGTAAACTTTTCCCAATTAGGTGAAAATGCTTTAAGTTGTGGACTGAGATTAAAATAGAATTATATCGGTTACCATTAATTTGCTTTATACTTAAATTATTGATTTTTATTTAATTAATTATTAATATGATATATAAAGATAATATAGTAATTTTATTAAATATGGCCTCGTTATGTTCTTTACTATTAAAAAAAATTAAAGTGAAGGCTACTTGGAAGACCCGTATTAATTGGGCGGAAGTAGGGGAACATTTGTAAGATCTGTCTGAGGTCAAGTATACACACGCGCGCACATATATCTATAGTATTAATTAAAACCCGTGGGTGTCCGATGACCGTTTTTTTGCTGGATGCGCGACACGCCATCACAACCGTCCGCATGTTTTCGCGATCAGATCTGATTTGCCTTTCTTTTTTCCTCTTTCTTTCCGACCTCACGCAGACGCAGACACCACCTCCCTTTTGCTTTTGACCTGGTGTGTGCCTCTACCTCCTCAACATCTCAATTCCCCCTCTCCATTTGTTTGTGCCCAAGCTCCTACCCTCCTCTGATCGACACCTCCTCCCTCCGTTACCTTGCGTGGTTGCAAACGGCAGAGATGGTACGTAAGAAAAAGGGGCCCGACTCACCATTAACGAATCTCAGTTTGATGTAATTGTAAGCTACGACTGCCGACGAAGCCACGCCGGTCTGCTCGGTGGCGCTTCCTGAGGGGAATTCAAAGGAGGACGAGGATCTGATCGATAGCCGCTGCCGCCTCGATGGCACTCAAACAAGCAAGGATTTCTTAACCTAATCTCCTTCCTTGACCTCTTTCCAACCCCGTTAATCTCCCCATGGCTTCCATATGAAAAATGAATACGAGGACCACTCCTTCAAGCGATTAAATATTCAACTCTATTTGTTACTGCAACATGTGTGATTTCAAGTTATTTTACTTCTTTCTATTTTGGCATTTTGCTACCATAACAAATTTGGATTGACCGAAATCTTATTTAAATAATATTGCACTTGCAGACTACATCAATGAATATTTAATCATCATCTCTTATAGATGATGTTTACTGGTACTCATTTTAAGGTTAATTTTTCATTTCTTTGAATATGATCGTCAAAATTCGAATTGAAGATTGTTTTTTGTTTGTAAGTTTTTTTAAATATTCCTCTTGCACCTCTAATTTGAATTAACATTAATAGTTTGATATGAAAAATTTTTAGGCAGTTGGATTAAAGACAAAAAGCATGGAAGAGCAGATAAGTAAGCTTATGAATTGCTTGGTAGAGAAAGGTGGACAATTCAGACGGCCTTCCTTAACAACCCACTAGGTTAGATCCACTTCTTACTGTTTTTTGTTTTAATAATACAATTGCTAAAATATAGTTATAATTGATCTCCATGAGAAAATAGTCTGGTCAAATTTTAGTGCCTAAGCACCATCACAGGCTGGCAACTATTGCAATTTTTTTTAACTTTCCAGGTAATTTTTATAGAGAGAAGCATATTTCAATTATGTTCGAAGACCTTTTCATTGTCCTTTAATGCATCATAAACATGTTTAGAATATTCTTCAATAGTAATATTGAAATTACTAATTTGAAGAACTTTATAATAAAAGTGATCTTTGTGCCCTCATTGTTGTTTCCTTGGCTACATACTAAATGGTAAAACCTTCTGTGATATTGATATCCCCACTATACATCATGTTCAGCCTATTTTTGTTTTTCCCTTAAAAATAATATTCTATGATACTAATTATTTTAATTATTCACTTACTGAGAAGACATCTTTTCTTATTGTACCATGTTGAATGATTGGTCTGCAGATATTTATGAAAAGAAGAATGTTGTTACATAGAAATAATACTGATACAAGCAAAATGTACAGAGAGTGAGGGTATAAGGGTCAATAAGAAAAATTATGTTAAATAATTATCTTTCATATTACATGGCGGTAATTGATATATGAGGTAAATTAACTGATATTGCTCATCAACAGTTTTTTTAGCAGTTATAAGCTGTTTATACACTAACAAAATTGTTGTACGAAGAAATATGTGAACGGCTTAACAGTGGCAACTTCTATTTACATTTTCTATTCTTCTATTGTTCCTCAACACTGGAATTGAACTTTGTCCAGTTACCAAATGTTAATATAAGCTTTGAACCATCATTAAAAGCTTGGGGTTTTTTTTTTATCTGGAACACTGAACTGCTGGGAATCTTCTATTGAGGAACAATAGGTTCCTGTAAATACCTCAGTATATTGTTTTTTGCATTGAAAATTTCAGTACTGCAGTTAACAGTTTAGATAATCACTTGACAATTTTTTTTAAATGTAGACCATGTTTACAATAATTTTAAGATAATTTAGCATATTTTTTTATTGTGGCAGTAACAACAACGTGCTTGGAAAAAGATGATGGAGATGGTGCGGCACATGCAGGTATGAATATGATTGAACATGACAAATTATATGGTTTAATTTGGTTATCACATGTGCTAATCACTGTTAAATCAATGCACAGAGACATGGCATGTAAAAATGAATATTTTTCATTAAATTAAACATGAGACTATTATGCAATCATCAAATGATTTTCTTGTATTTAATACATGTTTCCAAAGTGAGTCCAGAATTGACCTGAAGTGAGTCTGGCCCTGAATCAGAAATGTTTTACAGGATCTTTTGCTAACGAATGACCTTAGACCAAGATAATGTATATTCATTTATTTAAAGTTTTCATAGCAATTTCTGTGTACATATTCACATGTTTGAGATGTAACAAGATGGTGAATTTTATTGTCAATATTTATTTATACCAAAACCAATTTTTAGCGTGGTCCTGTCTTCTTTTGCTGTTACTGCCACATATATTCTAACATTACCTCAAGTTCTCACGTTCCAAAGACAATTAGAAACATCCAAGCACGATGTATTGTACCAGTAATTAGGATTGAACAAGCGGCCTGAGATAGCTCTTTCTATATCAACCTATCTAACTGGAAGCTATCGTTTGTATTTCATTCTAATAATTTTAAATGGCCACAAATTAAGCTGATTGTCTGACTTTTGCTATTGTCACTCATGTATGGATTTGCCATGTTTATTTGATTATGAAAAGTGAAACTTGCTTCATATTTTTAAATCACTTCAGCATTATTTACCATGTCTTATGAGGACTCCAATTAATTGATCTTTAAATCCCCAAGTTCATCATGACAAGAGTATAGTTTCACCTTTTTCACCTTTATCATCTTATTGCATTATTTTTTTCAGGTGAGTTACTGGAGCATCATCTCTTCCAAAAAGGCAGTAAACAAAATTTTATGAGCATATGATATAGAAGATCCATCATTTTTCAAGTGAAAATATAATTAGGTAATTCTATCAGTAATGTACTTTTGAAAGAGTTTCTACTCTAAATTTAGAATAGTGCCTTTTAATTTCTGATGAAGTAGATGGTAATTTCAAATTGATCATATGTAGATGGAGTGCATGCTAATTTTTTTAATAATTTTTTAATAATTATGCCTTCATTTGGATTGAAATCATTTGCGCAAAAATTGTATATGTCATTACCTATTTATTTAAAAGCAATAAAAGATTATTTATTATTGTATAAATTCTAGAAACACAACAAAATTCTATGCTTACTAACCTTCAATATCAATTCTTCGACTCATCGAATTAGCAATAGCCTGAATCATAGTTTCTATACCTTTTCTCTATATTTGTCATCTTATTTGGAACATAACTAGATTATGCCTCTAAAAGTGTTAATAGATTAAGAAAATTGAAAGAAAAAAATTACAAAATTCTCAATATAAAAAATAATTGAAGTCATCCTTAAAAACAAATTTAGATAAGTCAACCAAAATATCATTTGTTAATTATCAAAAATTCACTATGGCGCGGCGAAGCCGCGCTTCCCCACCTAGTATATATAATCGCTATACTACTATGCATATGCAAACACCTCTTTAAAATTCGTTGCAAAATGTTAAGCAAAGGTTGAGATCTTTGCGCTGATTTCTTTCATCGAGTTAATATTTTCCGTTCTCTCATAACAAATCTCCGTCTCTCTCGCGTAAGTTGCGCCTCTCTCTCTCTCTCAACATATCGATCCTTACAAAAAAAATAATTGGCTGATAAAAAAAATAAATTGTAAACTTAAGTCGCGTTTCTCTCTCTCTCTCTTAGTCGACTGATCCAAAAAATAAAATTGCTGCAAATTGTCGCACTTCTCACCTGTCGCAACTCTCTTATCGATCCTGCTCGCACTTCTCGCCTAGTCCTAAAATTGTGCAAATCGTCAACTTTTGAAGGTATCTATCTCTTAGTTTACGTCTGTATGAAAGTTGACAATTTTAGTTTCGTCTGTATGACAATTTTCACACAAAATTGTTTCGTTTCTCTTGTATGTTGAACCAAAAAAACATAAAATTTTAGTTTCCGTACGTAGAATTTTGTACAACTGTAAATTGTTTTGTATGCTATTTCAAAAAGAATTTTAATTTGTAATATATGCTAGTCTCGTGACTATACATTACACAATTGATTTATAAAAAAAAAAGAAGTATCACTAGACTAGGATTAATATCACAGTAGGTGTTTTTAAGTTGACAGACTTAGGCGTTTTTCTAGTTGCACATCATTTATAGTATGGTACCAGCCATATAATGTACAATGAAGAATATATATTTAAAACTATGTTCAAGAGAAACAACACATTTTAGAGCATACATTCAAGAATGCAAGACAAACAACACATATTTAAGGAAAACAAGCATCCAAGCATGGTACATTGTACCAGCTACTAAATTAGAGCATACATTCAATTACAAACCAGCTACTAAACCAACACTAAACTACTGTGTATGCATTTCCAACAAGAAGGGTTTCCTCGTTGATTCCAAGAGCTGTGTTTTTGAGTGCTAATTCTGCGATGGTGGAACTACACAATATTCACAGCATTAATCATTTAACCAACTAAAAAATCAAGATAACCATAAAAGCAATAAAAATTATGGGCCTTCAACCTTTCAACTACACAGACAAGTTCCTTCAGACAACCTTTCACAACATTGAGCATTTTACCTTTGTAGTTAAGTCTACCCACCGAGGCAGGGGCGGATCCAGTGGTGGGGCGGGTGGGGCTAGAGCCCCACCTACCGCCGTCGAGCCCTGAAGCCCCTCTTTAGTCTCAATGAATTTTTTCAGTCATTGGAGCACTCAAAGGTGGGGCTGAAGAACAGAAGAAGAGAAACCGTTCGATCAAATGATTCATTAGAGCACTCAGCCCCACCTAAATATTTTTGCTAGATCCGCCACTGCACCGAGGAAGGATGGTTCAAATAGCTGAGAAGGACGGCAGGTTATAGGTAAATTTTTTTCTATATGACATTTAGAGAATTCACAGTAGCATAAATGAAATGCTCATATATATATTCGAAGAACTTTACAAAGCCCCAGCAATACACTCTTTTGGGAAAGTAATATGTAAATGTAGGAATATAAAATTATGTTGTATACTTTAGGATTCAGGCCATTTACACTAGTTCAAAATTAACCTTTACATCAGATCGAAACAAATATCATGGTATACTCTAGGATTCAGGCTCTTTACATCAGTTCAAATCAAGGCTACCAGTATCTCCTAAATACGGCAAACCTTTGTGAAATCAGTATAAATTCGACAAAATTAGTGCCTAATAAATCAAAATTGATCAATTTTGGAAAGTGAGAGAGCAAGTTAAAAACCACTACCACCGATGGACTGTCCAAGAGTAAAACCAGTATAAAAATTAGTATAAATGCTTGATAGACTGTTCAAAATAGAAGAAAAAAACACGAAAGAGCAAAACCAGTACCTCTGATAGACTATCCAAGAGATCCTCGATAGACTGTTCGTTGATTGCTAGTCAATCTACAAGCTCACCTAGGTTTCTAATCTTCACTCCTCACTGTGTGACTACAAATCTGATCGAGTTGCTTTGAGAGAGGCGATCAGGCGATTAGGCGGAGGCGGAGGTGGAGAAACCCAGGCTAGGGTTTCTAATCCTTCAGCCGAGCGAGAGAGAGAGACGGAGGCTTAACAGCAAATGAGACGGAAAAACTTGAAGTGAAGGAGAAGACAGCGCACAGATCTCAGCCTTTGCTTAACATCTTGGCACAAAACTTGAGAAGATCTAACAGTCTAAAAAACTGGCCTACAAGAGGTGTTTGCATATGCAAGTAGTATAGCCATTCTATATATATATATAGAGGAAGGATTCAATCAAAGCGCTTTGACTGAAGTACCAGTTAAACCCTGTTCGATCTCAATATTGAAAGTTCAAATGATAGATCTAAACCGTTAAAAATAGCAGACTAATTTTTTCATTTTTTGAAAATTTTAAGTTTTTTTTTTAAAAAAAATATAGCAGTTTTTGTAGGGTTCAGAACAAATTAGATTAACAATTTTCTAAAATCTGAAAAAAAATACTTAAAAATTTTCAAAAAAATGAAAAAATTAGCTGGCAAGGAGATTTCAATATGGAGATCATATTTGACAGTTTGGATCGGTCATTTGAACTTTCAATATTGAGATCTGACGGGGTTTAACCGAGATTCCGGTCAAAGCGCTTTGATTGAAAGTTTTCTCTCTCTCTCTCTCTCTCTATATATATATATATATATATAGAGTTTTGCTATGGTGAGTTGCAACTCACTAAAAGATCCGTGAGTTACAATCAAAATACCTAAATCTAGTTTAAAATGACCAATTCAAACCGTTCAATTTATTGAAATCTCCATACATACCAAATTTTATATTTTTTTGAGATTTTAAGTTTTTTTTTCGAAATTTTGAAAGCTGCTTTTTTTGAACGGTTATGAACTAATTAGATTAACGATTTTCTAAAATTTTAAAGAAATACTCAAAAAATTTGAAAAATTATAAAATTTGGTCTGCATGGAGATTTCAATAGGGACATCATATTGGACTGTTTGGATCGGTCATTTTAAACTTGATTTAGGTATTTTGATCGCAACTCACAGACCCTTTGATGAGTTGCAACTCATGGCCATAAACTCTAAAGCATACACCTCTTATGCTTTGCAAAGCTTTTTAGCCAATCTCTATATAGAGATATTGTTGAGTTAAATTAGTTATGATATTATTTCTAGTATTTATGTTATTTATGTTATTTTTAGAAGTCTAGGGTCCTATTTGTAAAAGTACGATTCTGGATTAATATAAAAAGGGAGCCTCTGTACAGAGGCCATAATCCCTAGTTTTAACCTAAATCTCTTTTCTAATCCACATGGTATCAGAGCCCCGTTGACGGCGGCGGCGCTGAAACCTTCCCCCTTCCTCTTCTTCTTTCCTCCGTGGACTGCCTACCTTTTTTTCTTCCTTTCTCTGCTTCGTGTGTGAGCCGCGTGTATAGACCAGCAGCAGCGACTCTGTGAGCTGCGTGAAGTCCAGCTGCATCACCCCTCCTCTTCGCGCGTAGGTGTGAACCGCGTGTGGACCACCCGCTCGCCCCTCCTCTTCGCGCACAGGTGTGAGCCGCGTGTGGACCACCTTCAGCAGCTCGCCGTGGACCACGCATGCACCAGACAGAGTCTGACTCCTCAGCTGACCCGTCTGACTCGGTTGGTCTAACCATGTCTTCTCTCTTCAGGTCCTCTCTATACCTTTCTCAGATCTGTTTTGTTAGATGCTGAAATTGTGGATCTCGTCCTCTAGTTGTGTTTGTGTTTAAGATACAAATTTGATAGTTAAGATGGATGTACCTGTGACTACTAAGGAATTACAGGCCGTTATGGAAAATATGGCCAAATTGTTGAATGTGAAGTTTGAGAATGTGTCCGGTAAGACTTCCGGATGTGTGTCAGAGACACAGGTGGTACAAAAGATAGAACTGTTACCTAATGATATCAAGCTTGAGGGGACGAGGAATTATCTGAGTTGGTCTCGGAGGGCGTTACTGAACCTTCACATGAAAGGACTCGAAGGATATGTGAAAGGTGAGTGCATTGAACCTATTGACAAATCGAGTGCTGAGTGGACAAAATGGAGTCACATGAATTCTCTAGTGGTTTCTTGGTTGTTGACATCTGTGTCTCCAGCCATAGCTGGAATGGTGGAATCGATTAGAAGTGCAACATATATCTGGAATACTCTGGCCAAGATGTACTCAGGAGCTGAGAGTGTGATGATGATGCTTGATGTGGAAGAAATGATCGATGCCACTGTCCAAGGAGATAAATCAGTTCTCGAGTATGCGGCAGAGTTGCGCAGTTTGTGGGCTGATTTGGATCACTATGATCCTTTGTCACTGAAAGATCCAACAGATGTTCTTTGTGGAATGCAGTATCTTGAACGGAGGCGTGTGGCTCGCTTCCTGAAAGGTCTGAACTCAAAATTTGAGACAAGAAGGGCGGCAATATGTCATTTGCCATCACTTCCATCATTGAATGAGGCTATTGCTTCGATGTAGGAAGAAAAGGTCAGACAGAAGGCGATGGCATCTCAAGCCTTGCCCGTTGTTCGCTCAGCAATGGCGGTGCCTGGAACCCAAGTCAGAGGTGACAGAGACTGTTTTAATTGTGGATTGAAAGGTCATCTCAGTTTCAATTGTCCTGCGCCACGCAAGTCTATTGGTGGCCGAGGAGGTGGAGGACAGAGAGGTGGATATGGTGGTCGTGGACGTGGTAATGGATATAGAGGGCGAGGAACCCGAGGACGTGGAGGTCGAGGTGTTGCTCATGTTGCCACGACAGAGGAACCTCAGGCTGCAACAGAAACAACTGGAGGAGAACTGACGGAGCTGGAAGAACTGAGACTTTTCAAAGCCCAAGTTGAGAGCTCTAGAGGCAAGGGAAAGGTCTCGGAAGAATGTGATGACAATGCTTACTTCGGTAATGTTGGTTATTATGCTCATGTGACTAAAGGTATTCAGGCACAGGCTTTTGCATCCACTAAATCTCATGTAGATTGGATTATAGATTCAGGTGCATCTAGTCATATAACAGGATCATCTAATGAATTTGTGGAAGATTGTACTAGTCAACAAATCCAACCAGATACAGTCCAAACTGCTGATGGTACATCTCAACCTGTCAAGGGTATTGGTTCAGTCTATTGTAATTCTTCTATTACCCTACCATCAGTGTTGCATGTTCCTTCTTTTCCTGTTAATTTACTCTCTGTTAGCTCACTAATTGATCAATTGAATTGCACTGTTCTTTTTTATCAAAATACTTGTTTGATTCAGGAAAAGGAAACGGGGAGGAGACTTGGGAATGGCAACAGGCGTGATGGACTTTGGTGTCTGGATAAGGAGGCTGCTATGCTCGTTCCTGCTATGGAAAAAGGAGTAGAAGCAGAGGCTATGTTGCAACATAATTGTTTGCCTCTAAATTCTGCTGCACAAGATCCTAAACAATTTCCTATATTATCATCAAAATTCCAAAACCCTATAATCTAAACCCCATCCACATGATCAATGACCCAACAAAAAGCCCCGAAAATTGGTCATACTGCATGAAAGGAAAACACAGAAATTCTAAAAAATGGACAGTAAATTAATTAATTATAAGGAATGCCATTATGCGCCTGTGATATCCTTATAGTTAATTACCGGAGTCCTAAAAATAGAAAATTTGTGGCAGCTAAATTCCTCATATTTTTGTGAGGAGCCATGCAAAATTTCATGTCAAATTAACCAATGGAGGGGCACCAAACAATTTTTCTAGAAATAAAGCAGCCTAATAATCCCCAAAATCCTGACAAATGGACGGGTCCGTTGCTGTGGGTGAATGGAGACAATACATGAAGGAACTCGAGTGGGCCTTTGAACTTATATTAAGATCCGTTTCGGACCGAGATCGAAAGCCTGTCTGAATTCTGTTCCGGCCCATGCCAACGATTATTGTTGAAAGGAAAATCGTATTGATCTAATGGCTATAATAAATCCCAGTGATATTATCCGAAATCGACGGACGGATCTTAGCCTGGACCCAAAAATCGAATAGAATTTTCTGATTGGTCAAAAAACGTGGGTCCCACAGCCTCCGTTTGAAAGAAAAGAAGGAATGAGACAGTACCGTCTGACACCAGCGAGTACACCAGCGAAGAGAGGAGATTCGTCGCCGTCCTACACCACCGCAACCCCAATTGACCCTGCCACTGCCCCAGCAATGCCTCCACTAGTCCAATGATACCAAATTCGACGGCGAACGGAGGAGGAATTGACGGAAAGCAAGTCGACTGCCTGGAAAGAAAATTCACCCAATTAAGCTTGAGGAGGCACGAAATCAAGCCATTGAACAAATGAGGGGCGTCATTAACATACAGAGCATGTACCCAGTAAATCAATTTTGAAAGCTGAGTCAAGCACCGATGGATACACCATCTCAGTCGGAGGTCATAGTGACGAGAGCCATATATATGAAGTTACTTGAAATTAATGGGTGTTAATAGATAGATGATAGAGAGACTCACCTCACAAGGCCCTCAGAAGCACCAGGGAACTTCAATTGTGGTGAAGGAAGGAGGGGGTATCACGTGCTAGGGTGTGATGATGAACTCGGTCCTCTTTCTTCAAAAGTAAAATAAATTCATGCTGAAAAGAAGATAAAGAGGCAGCATAGAACAGCAGCCTAGCACTTACCCAGAACTGGATACCTCCAGCATGATAACAGTGAGGGAAAGTAGAATGGAAGAAAATGGAGAGTGTCCTCTCTCCCTATAGCCTAGGATCTGAAAAGAAGGGACTAGCCCTGTAACAGTACTTGGCGCCAGGAAGGATGATGATAGGAGGTAAACTTACCCCCCCCAATTGAGGCCGTTGGATGCAAGATGTGATGAAAAGTTCATCATACTTTAATCACAATGGTACAACCAACAATCCACCTACCTCACGTGCTGATGAGATACAAAGGGGATAGTATGTTTGGGGAAAAGCAGTGCATCTGGCCGCCTGTTCACATCTCAGAGTGAGACTAAATAGGGATGTAAGGCCTGAGATTAAAACCATATACTCCTCAGTAAATATGGAATACAAATGCACTATGTCATGCTTAGGGAATAAGTGATTCATGCGTGACTCCTTCTGACCAGGGACAAATCAGGCATTTAGAGGAAAAGACAAAAGAATGGGATATACAGCAAAGAAGTTTAAAGGATATACATACCAATATTACCCCTGGATGATGCTTGCCACAAAGAGAAGGGGAAAAGGGAATGTAATTTGATTAAATAAGAAATGCAATGTCTAAACTCATAAGCCAATGGAAAACAATGCCAATATTCTAGGATAGACAAACACCAAATTAAAATACAAAGACAATAGCAAGTTGGTGTAAAATTAAAAAATGGGGGAAATTCCAAACACAAGAAAAGTGGTCATGGAATATATAAAAAAAAACTGAAAATGGAATTGCAGAGAAAAGGAAAAGCAACTACAACTCAATGAAATGCAAGGAGTGCCCACCTGGAAGTGACACCTTAGCAACAAGGATAAACACACCAATATTTACTATAGAGAATTGATGAAAAGACAAATGGAGGAAATGAATAGAATGCTGATGATGCACCAGACCTATACCCCTAGGAGTAACAGCTACACATTAAAAGAGATACCTCATCAGTGTGAATCTCAGCCCTTCATCAATCTACAGATCATGGGATAGGAGACAACGCATCATACCCCAAATTGGCGCCAAAATGAGCACAAGCCCTCCTTCAAGCACACCAGAAATGGATGGGACCCATTTGTCATGCCAAGCCACCATGGCATGTGAAAGAAAGTAGGAATGAAAGAAGCTAAACCATTGCTGCCCCACAAATGCCAGATGTCATAAGTGCATTGGACAGTACACATGGGGTAAACATTCAGGCTAAGGAAAGGAATGTAAGACTAAGGCGGCAGCTTCATATTGCATCATGCCCCTCCATCAAGGATCAAAAACACAGGAAGGATGCCATGTGTCAAGAGGGAGGAACCAAACCCTAGAGGCCTTCCCCTATAAAAGAAGATGATCACCACCAGAAGAAAGGAAGAGAGGAGTTTTTTTTTAGCTATTACTTCGTGTAAAAAAAAAGCTAGAAAATTAGGCACAAAGAAAAAAAGAGTTTTCTGTAAGAGAAGAGAAATACTAGGAAAAGGTAATGGAAATATCATTGTATTCGCCATGCTTTTGATGAAATGAAGAATTAAGATCTCCTTTCAACACTCTTCCCTCTTTCCCATTATATGCATCTCAAATAAAAAAAAAAAACGTATTTAGCCTGTTCCAGAATCTTCTTACAATTGTTTTCTTGCAAATGTTCTTGCTGAATCCAGGCTAAGAATCTCAAAAACAACTTATCCTGTCTTCTTTATATGGTTATTCTTTGCATAATGTTTATTTTACACTCCATGGTAAAGGAGTTCTTCTACTCCATGGTAAAGGAGTCTTCCAACTACACAGAAGCTGCAATTATGGTGAAGCTACAAAACTGGCAGCATGGTGGTACCACTAAGGGTTTGGTTGTCAAGAACGCCGACCCGGTATCACCTTGTTACCATGGTTCCCGGTGATTTTCAGTGGTTCTCATCAATAAAATCTTAAGAAATGCTATGGTTTGATTGTCAAGAACGTCGACCATAGCATAAGTAAAAAAAAACTAAGAATGAGAAGATAACACAAATAAACAGTTTTGTAAGAAAAGTGAATCAAAAGTATGTTCAATTACATGTGTCTTATTTTCATAAAAAAAAGGGGAAGTAGAAAACGCAGCTGAAATTACTCTTTTAAAAATATATGTATATAAACACAAAATGTTAATTTGTTGTGCTTCAAATGAAAGTGGTTTTCAGGCAAAATATAGAAATGTTGTTCAAAACAAAGGGGAAGCTCATGCTTAAGTCCTGTCAGGCTTTAAACAAAAAAAACAACATGTTAAATTTCTCTCAAAAAGTCTCTTTCAAAAAGAAAAGGAGAAGGATTAAGGACCCATCTGTCAAAACAAAATAATAATAAGTTTTCTCCTGGAATAATCATGTATTTACTCTTATGATAGAAGATAGGGGTACTTCACATAAAAAAGATGGGGGTAGAAACAGATTTGAAATCATTCTAAAAAAAAGATGCATAAACAAAACTCTAATCTGGCCATTTCAAACAAAATAGGTGTTAAATCAAAAGAATGAAGGAATGCTGTCCAAAATATGGGTTGAATCATGTCAGTTTTTTTTAAAATACCCCAAAAGTTTCTTTCAAAAAATATGGTAGTTTCTCTTAAACGAGAGACCTTTTTAGTCAAAACAAAGCAGTGATAAGTCTTCTTGTCAGAATGACTGTTTGCTCACTCATAGATGTCAAAAAAAAATAAAAAAAAAGAGGATATTTTATAAAAAAAAAAGAAGAAGAAGAAGTGTTACTTAGGCCTTTTCCTGTCTAAAAAAAAAACAAAAATGAAGAAGAAACAAAAAAAAACAAGGTAAATTCGTTTCTAAATCTCAAAAGTCATAGCAAAAAAAAAAAGAAGATGTTTTGAAATATAAAAAAAAAAAATCAAAGAATAACAAACCTTAACAAAATAACGTAAAGTTAATTTGGTTTGCATATTTCAGAAATACAAAAGAGGGGCGAGACTCATTGATAAAGTAAGTGACTACTTGGTAATAACTAAAGTAAACTCAGTTCCTTGAAACTCAAAACCCAAATGTCGATCTCAAAAGATAAGAATTAAAGCATGAAACTCAAATAGTAAGGTAGAGTTGGCGTGCTACATTTGCTGTGCTTGAAAAATTATTGGTGACGGTACATTACTTTCTAAGATACTTGCAAAAACATGCCTGAGGATTAGTAATGAGGCTTGGTTGACCACCACAGTTACCTGACAAACCAATTGGTTTCTTGACGCTAGCCAGCAATATACCAACAACATATGGTACACCCCAACGAAACTCAAAGGCTGACAAACCAAAATGGTGAAAATCCTAAATCAGACCAAATTGATGTACTATTTCGAAATTAACAAAAAAAAAGAGAGAAAAGAAAAGTGTTACCTGTTCAATTGAAGTCATCATTAGCCTTGCGGAGATGCCTAAACAACAGCCAAGCCACCCATTTTGGCCAAATGTCGCCCACGACTCTCAATTTGCTGTCTCGCCTCAACAGCGACTAGGAAAAGAGGAGGGAGAATGTCCTTTGCAACGGCTAAGAGAGGCCAAATTGGAGGCACTAAACGAGGGAGGAAGGGCCCACGACGCTGACGCTGCCTTCCTTTGTGCAAGCCATGCACTCAAAGTTCGAAATCTCGTCAGACCATCAGAAGGTTGACGAGCCAAACTCTCGTCGGAAGGGACGAAGAGAGAAGAAAGGTTGACCCGCTGACCAGCACAAATCTTGACGAAAGTGGATGAACGGATTTCAAGATCAACGGCCATAACTTGAAAGCTCAGAGGGACCTGGGGCATCCTGAGCCGGTTGACAGACAGTGGGCCCACGAATCGGATGTGGATTGAACTCAAACTCGTGTGGTCCACAAGCCTGAGCGTGAACCGCGCGACCCAACAGCCCCAGCCTAATCCCCGTTGCTGATTCTCTGTGGCGCACAACGTACAGCAATCCCCTGACAGACAAACATATGCAGCAAAGTCCAGCCAATCAAAAAATTCTGCAAAACTAAAAAACTTCAAAAATACATTAAAAAATAGCCGGATTATCAGAAAAATTCCCATAAAATACCAAAATGTTAAGAAAAATATGAGGAATATTTTGATGTAATGTGTCATGCCAAAACACTAAAGCACAAAAATGTTTTAAATTTGAAGTCAAAAAGGATGGTTATAATGAAAGATAATAAATTTGCAAGGATAAATTAAAAGCTGGGTTCCCCGAGGGAATTGAGCAAAAGTCATATAAACATTTTATGCTCTGGACAGCAGGTACATCTGAACATTCTATGTTCTGGACAGCAGGTACATCTGAACATTCTATGTTCTGGACAGCAGGTACACTTGACACTCAATTGGCACAGTCAAGCGTTAAGACTTGCAAATAAAAATTGAAATATACATCACCAAGAAGGTCGAAGACACAAGTTTAAAAGTACAAATTTAAAAACCCAAACTCAAAAGTCCAACTGAAGATTGAAAATCTAAAATTCAAAAGTCGCAACTCAAAAGTCCAACTTAAGGTCCTTGATGCCAAAATGCAAAAGTTCAAACTTTAAACCAAGCCCGAAAATGTCCAGAACTAAAAATCAAACTCAAAAGTTAAAATCCAAAGTGCTAACTTAAAAGTGCAAAACTTAAAAGCCGAATTCAAAAGTCCAAAATTCTAAAAGTGCAAATTAAAAAAAAAATCCAAACCTGAAAATGACACAAAGTCTAAAAGTGACACAAAGTCAAAATGACACAAAGTCTAAATGACACAAAGTCTAAATGACACAAAGTCCAAAAATGACACAAAGTCTAAAAGTGACACAAAGTCTAAAAATGACACAAAGTCTAAATGACACAAAGTCTAAAAATGACACAAAGTCTAAAAGTGACACAAAGTCAAAATGACACAAAGTCCAAAAATGACACAAAGTCTAAAAATGACACAAAGTCAAAATGACACAAATTCCAAAAATGACACAAAGTCTAAAAGTGACACAAAGTCAAAATGACACAAAGTCCAAAAATGACACAAAGTCTAAAAATGACACAAAGTCAAAATGACACAAAGTCTAAAAATGACACAAAGTCTAAAAGTGACACAAAGTCAAAATGACACAAAGTCTAAAAGTGACACAAAGTCCAAAAATGACACAAAGTCTAAAAATGACACAAAGTCTAAATGACACAAAGTCTAAAAAGGACACAAAGTCTAAAAATGACACAAAGTCCAAAAATGACACAAAGTCTAAAAATGACACAAAGTCTAAATGACACAAAGTCTAAAAATGACACAAAGTCTAAAAGTGACACAAAGTCAAAATGACACAAAGTCTAAAAATGACACAAAGTTTGGATGACACAAAATCTAAAAGTGACACAAAGTCAAAATGGCACAAAGTCTAAAAGTGACTCAAAGACACAAAGTCTGAAGTGACATAAAGTCTTAAAAGTCAAAAGTTCGTCCCTTCAAGACTGCATCGCGTTTCGCCTTGAAGGAGACACCCTCTTGATATTCAGATTGAGATAAAGGAAAAGTCAATTCTGAATTATCACTGAAGTTCCTGTCAAGAGAAGGCATAGCGCATCTGTACTCGCGACTTGAACGAAAACCACAAAAATCCCTAAGTTTCTCAAAATGATTGAGAACTGACCTAGAATACCCTATTTTCTAGCGTTGGACTCAAATCTAACGGCCTGTTTCTACAAGTTCACAGCATGTTTGACCAGAAGCAGACTGAAATCTGATGCCCAAATGACCAGAAGAAAAGTCAATCAGTGGCCATCACCCAAGTTCATGTCAAGAGGAGGCATAGCGCATCTGTACTCAAGACTTGAACGAAATCCCAAAATCTCTAAATCCCCAAACGGTTGAGGATTGATCTAGGATACTAAATTTCCTAGTATCGAACTTAAAAATCTCTGTAACGGCACTAAGCCTGATCCGGCAAAGTAAAAACAACCAAAATGTCTTAAAATGTGAAACTAAAAGAATCAAACCACACCATTCATGTTTGCATGGCTCTGTTAAAATAGCTGCCCTTCTGAATTGCTTTTCACCTTGAAACTCCCTATCAAGACACAATCCCTTTTATTAAAAATGGACTTCATTCACTTATAACATCTAAGCTTTGATTATCCCGATCTAGAGGTGCTCTTGGCCCAGTTCGTAACTGAGTCCGGAGGTAATTAACAGTAGGGGCTTGCGCCTACTGGAAAAAAAGGACCTACGACAAACAATCAACCCTCGAGGTACTTAGAACCGCATTAGTGCCCTTCGCTCGTTTGGAATGGGCAGTAACGACGGGTCTCAAGATGCTCGAGGGGTATCTGATCCGCATTTTCTTCGCCCCGTAGAGGACTATCTGATCTTCCGTGGTTGGACTGAAAAAGTGCGAGACAGATTCTGGCACGCCCGGTGGGACATTTTTCTCCTCTCATCAGGGCATAGTCAAAGTTTAAATGTATAGGTGGAATTAAGTCCATAATATTCAAAGAAAAATACTAATGATTGACTCTGAGTTCTCTCCATTGCAGGAATCATGTTTACCTGGAGTCAAATCGTGAAGGGCGAGCGTCTTCGCCACTGGAAGGCAGCAGCAACCGGGACCCTCCATGTGCCCGTCCAAGCTGTCATACAAATCTCTCCCGTGATGCTTGCTGGTGGAGCATCCGTGAAAGTTTCTGAAAAGCCTGCCCTTAGCACCAAAAAGGGTCGGGTGGCTACCACTCACATCAAGGGGGCGACAGCCCCAAAACTCAAAAAGGATAAGAAGACTAGGATCTCGAGGGCCCAAGCTCTCCACCTGGTCCAGCAACCTGATACCATCACTGATCTGTCCCTCAGCAACACCTTCGCCCCCCTACATGTGCTCAAAAAGGGAGGTTAGGCGATGCGCCTCAGAGAGGATTGGGAGCTCCCCATGTACGCCCCAGTCTCTGAGACAGAGAAAGTGACCCACCCAAAACACAAGGCAGTGGAGGCCATTCATGCGGCCTTCAAGATTGTCAAGAGGTCCCGCAAGTCCCGCAGGATCGTCACTGCAGTCCCTGCCAACCCCAACAAGCCGTCCATCAAGGACAGGCTCAAGTTCCCGGCGTATCAAAGGCTCCGCTTTCCCTATCGCGAGGACAACCGAGAGGGAGACGCGGACTACAGTGCGTCAGAAAAGAAGACTGTGGTCCACCCGCCTTCAGTCTTTGACCGGCTTACCTTTCCATCACTCCAGCCCAACGCCCGCTCAATGAAGGCCAAAGAAAAAGTGAAGTAGGTTTGGAAGCCCAAACAACTGGAACCCATCCCCGCTCCCAAGCAAAATACAGGGGGCACCAAGCGATGGGTGCCAAAAGAAAAAGATACTTCTCTGGCTAGCCAGGTGGCGAGTCAGATGATAAAAAATAAAACCAAAAAGAAATATGTGATGAGGAAGAGGCGGAATGCTGATTCTGTCTCAGTATATCATGTGTCAATTGATGGTAATGATGATGATGACGAGGAAGCGGCGGAAGTCCGTATGGTCGGGACAGGTCCCCAGGAACCGCCTCACTCCGAAAGTGTCCCCGTGGAAACACGAGGACAGAAAGGAAAAGCTTCAGCATCCAAACCTCCCAAGCGGGTAGGGCGGCCCAGGAACCGCAGCCCGGTAATAGAGGAAATTGTCCAACAGACCACTGATAACATTGCGAGTGATGAAGAGGATCCAAATCCGGATCATGGAACTTCGTCTGAAGACGTTGACGAGGAAATTGAAATCCTCGAGGAAATATCTGATGAGATGGCCCAGCTTCGTAAGGAGCTGGAAGAGAAAACCAAGCAACTTGAGCAACTCCAAGCGGAAAATGCTCGGGTAACCGCGGCATGCGCGGAAGTCCAGAAACACATAGCCAAAAAGGGGGCACGCCCAAGCTATGCTGTTTCAAACAACAATGCACCAAAGTCAACCGAAACCCAAGGAATGGCTTCTAAACCAAAATCCAAAAACAAAAAGAAAACCAAGAAATCCCACTCCAAAATAGTGCGGGAAAAGGATAGCAGCTCCAGTGAAACCTCTGAAGAGGAGTTGCTTGAAAGAAAGGAAACTAATGTCATTGACCCTGAGGATATGATGGAAAGGATGCAAAGGGCCATGGATCAGAAACTGCAATCTCTAGGGATTGGGGGCACTCAACCGCCCGTCAATTTCACAGGCCGACCTTACCCTGCAAGGTTTGACCAACTGGATTACCCGAAGGGACATATAGTACCAAAATTTAAGGTGTTTGATGGGGTTGGAAACAAAATCACCCCAAGTCAACATCTGTCACACTTTATAACCTCCTGTGGAAACACTGCTCGGAGGGAGGAATGGCTGCTAAGGCAATTTTCACAAAGTCTGTCTGGAGTAGCGTTTGACTGGTATGCTTCTCTTGAGGCAGACAGCATCAGAAGTTGGAAAGAAATGGCAAATGCCTTTTGCGCAAGGTTCAGGACGACCCCGCATCGGGTCTCTGTTACCAATCTAGTCAACGCCAGACAAAAGCAAGGCGAGTCTGTCTTCGATTATGTGTCAAGGTGGGAAACCATGTACACAGGATGTCAGTCTAACATAAGTGAATCTGAGGCGGTGCGTATGCTTTTGAATAACATCCATGCGCCCATGAAAGTATGGATGGTGGGTCACAACGTCACCACCTTTGAACACTTAGTGGCCATGGTTGCCCGATATGAGGAAGTGGAGCCTGAAATGAACCAGCTATACTATTCCACTAAGGAAAAAGACAAAGAAAAGGGAAAGAAGCTGGAAATCAAAACAACAAAGGCAGTCAAAGCCGTCACTAACCAGGCTGAAGGCACTAGCAGTGCCCAATGGGGAAAGAATGGCGAGACGAAGGACGGGAATCCACAGTCCAGGGCTCAAAGGCCAACACTCAGGGAGCTGAAAAGCAAGCCCTACTCATTCAAAAAAGAGAAAACTCCGAAGCTGTTTAGGCAAGCTATGGAAGTTCTCGAGGTTCGGCTGCCCCAATGCAAGAGGCCCGAGGAAGAAGACAAAGTGAATCACCATAACTACTGCGTGTATCACAGAGTCTTGGGTCATAACATAGAGGATTGCTATGTCTTTAAGGATTGGCTTGAACAGAAAATCCAAGAAGGAGCAATCTCTCTTCATGATGACGCCAGACAGGAACCGGCCCCTCATGCCATCTCAAACGGAGCCCCAACTGCCAGCTCCCGTCGTGTCTCGGTCACTACTGACGGAAGACCACCCACGACATGGAGCGTATATTTGAACAAAAACACCAGAAAGAAGCTGAGGGCCTTACAAGCCGAACCCCAACTCAAATGGAGAAGCCCTATTATCCAGTGGTCCCAAAGAGACTCACACTAAGGAAAACACAACCTAAACCGATGACCCGTAACACAACAACGGGTAGTGTGAGATCTAGACAGGCATTCTGGAGGAAAGTCACTCCCGAAACCATCGAAAATCCCTATGTTCAAGAAAAACCAACACAAGCAACCCTCGCTGATTTCATCTCCCCCAAGGTCGCTGCTCAAATTAGCGGACAAGTGTGGCAGGAGTTGAAAGGCGAAGGAAAAGAAAAGAAAGAAGAGGAGTTCTGGACAGCCGCGTGCCACTGTGTCTCAGGTAATGAGGAAGAACATGAAGAATCCTCTAACCAACGGGAGCCGGCACAGGCAGATACCAGACCTTCCGAAACATCAACAGCAAATGAACAAAGCCTGACTGAGTCATCATCCAGCTCAGTCCCAACCCAACATGCCTGGTCGACGGTCACTGTTCAACCTATGACCCAATCAGGAAGGAAAAAGGGAGAGATCTTTGAAATAAAGAAATTGGATAGGGCCCTTATTCGCAAAGGAAAGAAGCCGGACCGAATGACCCTGCCCTTTAAGATCAATGGCCAAGATCGCAAAGTGTTTGTGGACATTCATGATGAGTGTCTAGATTCAGAAGGCGTCCCAAGCCTAAAGAATCTGGGATTCAACCTTGTCATACCAAAGAAAAAGGGAGAATCCGAAATTCCACCAGAAACCATTGCAATACTAGCAGAGCATGTGTCTGAATTGATGAAACAAACCATTGCTGTGACTAGTTTTGTAAGAAACCAAGTAAACAAAGAGGCTTCCACCTCCACCAATACCGAAAACGCCCAAGATATTCCCGGTTTCACTGATGAGGAATATGAATGGTCTGATCCAGACCCTCCCAGCCAAGATGAAAGCTACGATTTTGGTAGCAACTTTGACAGTGATGAGGAAAGAGGAGGTGGTGACTCTGGTGGAGTCTCCTGCAATGCCATCTCAACATTGGCAACAAATGCAGACCCGGAGGATAACTCGGGAGAAAAAGAAGAAAAACTCACTAAAGAAGAGGAAAAAGAAATGATTGCGCAAATAGAGGAGGCTACACATGCCATTATCTCTTCCGCGGTCACAAACCAAAACTCACAAGAAGATGATGATGCCTTCTACAAGGAGCTGGAGGAGTGCCAACCTGCCAGTTACAGAAGGATAAGGATATACATAAAAGCAAGGGAGCAGTGGAGAGACCTCTCTTACTGGTGCGGTCGAACCAACCTTCACCCCATCCTGGAAGCAGAGATCGCCTTAAACCCAGCCTGGTGGATCCAAGAGCTTATGCATGGCGATGATGTGGACCAATTGCTAGCATCATGGCTGGCAAATAGGTTCTGGACCAAGGAAAAACCTCTCAACATCTCTAAACAAAAAAACCATGAACCCGCAGAGCATTGCAGATACTTGAGTGATGCTGGGGAATCAGAAGAAGAAGCCAAGGAAGAAGGCGACGATTCGCTACCGCACATCTCTTTCAATGCTGTAGCAGAGTATGTGGACTTCTTGATGCAACTGAAAATTCAAGAGCCGGACTTGTTCCAGCAAGAGTTAAGGGTTGACGAGGAGATAGAAAACATGTCAGACTCCGATACCTATGAACAACAAGTTGAAAATATGGCCATAAGGAAAGCCGCGGTGGATATTGTGGTGCAAAATGAATGGGACAAGAAAGACCCAGACCCAAACCACCCTACAGATATTGAAATCATGCGTGCGCAGTTGGAAAGCACGGAGGACTCACACCTCTGGGAGAACATCGAGGTTACTGAAATTGACCTCGCGGAATATGATAACAGCATGGGTAGCCAAGCCCGCCTCAGCCAAAACGACCAAAATTTCCTGGCTGAGGAGGGCCAGGTTGATGAATTCTCCCAGTACCTCAGGAACCTGAGAATCTCAGACCCGGTCGGCTACCATGGTGTGCTGAACCCTGAAGACCCCCAACAATACCATGGATATGAAAGGCAAGCCATAACCAGGACTGTAAGAGAAGTAGCTGATGAAACGGGGCGTGAGGAAGGAGAAATAAGTCCAGAAGCAACCCCACCAAGAACCATTCGACGCCGTAGATCCAGGAGGATTCGGCGCTCCAGGCATACATCAGGTCCCAGGGCCGAGGTGACATTCCCCACCCAAGCAACTGAGACTTCCAACCAAGTCGATACTGCTCGAGGCGAGTCATCCCAGCAAGCCCCCGAAGAAGAAGAATACAATGAACATGATAGCCTGGTAGAATGGTATGTGTCTGAACTCAGGGAACTGAGAATCACAGACCCAAGAGCCTTCCGCCGAGCTACCCACCCCAAAGATCCAGACTTTACGGAGGAATTTGAAAGAGAAGCCATAGCAACCATCCTAAAAGAGGTTAACAAAGGCAAAACTCCCCAGTGCTCTGACTCTGAGGATAGCGGAGGTTCTCCGCGATTCTTCTTCTGCGGAAAAACATCTGATGGGAACGCACAAAATAGCGGATCCGATAGCGGTGAAGAAGAGACAGAAAGGGAGCCTGAGGTGGAATCTGACCATGAAGAACCTCAACCAAGCACCCTCCAAGGAAGTTCAATCCTGATGGCATCTGGGTCTGGTCCGCCGGCCGATATAACCTCAGCATTTGAAGGGTTGAATATCTCACAAGCAACCAGGATCCTCTCATATATGGAACATCTGAGACGGGAAGACCCTGCATTCCTAAACTTCATAGCTCAGCACGCTGAGATATTACAACAATCAGGAGCGAGTTATGAAAGGCTCAGGAGAACCCATCCACGGGAAACCGCCCGTTTCCGGGCACAAATAGAAAGGTTGTACAAAATCTCAAATGATATTGACAATTGACACCGATCAAGATGCCATGTCAGATGCAAAATCAGCAAAAGAACTGAGTCATCAATTCAAGAACTGTCAACAATAATTAATTAGTTAGTTGAGAGTTATCTTCAGTCTTAATGAGTCAAAATGAGTTAATAATCTGTTGTTATATTTTGTGTTGTCTTTTGTGGTCTTCTAGGAGGTAATTAAGTGTGTTTTGGGATTAGAAAAAGTGGTTGAGATAATATATTAATGGGTAGTAGCTTTTAATTGCGTTAGATTGCTATTTAAGCTGAAAATCAGAATGTAATAAGAGATTATTGAATTATTACGAATTTTGCTTGTGAGTTGAGTTTATCTCCTCTTTTATCCACTGTTGGGTCGAGTTCTTACTCCTCTTCTAGTGATGTATTGTTAAACTTGCTGTTTTCTCTAAGTCTCCCGATCCGAACGGCGTCATTTGGTATCAGAGCTTCTTCAGGTTTCATGGCTGATCGTTGTAGACAGCACAACATCCACCATGGAGGCGAAGATCAATGCATTACGAAGGTGCGAGAGCTGAGACAGCTTGTACAACAACTCCATGAGCGTGTTGCGCAATTGGAGGCTAATCGAAGCCAAGACCGCCGAATGAGGCATGGCCTTTCGAGAAGCACAACTTGTGAGAATCGAGATCGCCGACCGAGGCACGGTTCTTCCACAAGTAACACTCGTGTGAATCGAGATCGCCGACCGAGGCACGATTCATCGAGCTACATCGACTTTTCTTCTCACCACCGACAACAATTCAGCTCCAGCGACAATGTTTCTCTTCCACCTCACCTCCAGCAGAGAAACAACCATTTTATTCATGTGCAGGACTCTGGAACAAAATACGATACATTGAATCGTGTTTCAACTCACTCGAATTCTAGTGGTTATAGAAGAAGAGAGTAACCCCTTCCACGACAACAAACCAACTTTTGTGTCTTGTGCTGGAGCGGCTCGACATCAACTCCACACCAAAAGGAGCATTTCTTCCCAATGGGCCACAGGTTGTAAAAGAAAAATTTGTGAGATGTTTCTTCAAAAAAATTCTCTTACATCATATTCTTCTCTTTCTTCTTTGAAATCTGATATGAGGGTTAAGGAACCATTTAAAAAGAAACAAACCACCAGCAACAAAAAGCCCTCTTGTCGAAAATTGAGATTTGATAAAAGGACCAAAATGAATAGCAATAATAAACCAGTGGTTAAGCTAGTTAGAAGGCTTCGAAAACAGTCCCTAAAACCTGAGAAATATAAATTGGAACAGCCCCAAACAAAAAACATAATATGTTTCAAATGTCGTTGCATTGGGCATAACTTGATAAGCTGTCCAGAAAAGAAAATGATTTCTGTTTTTGATGAAGGAAATATTAACTTGAGAAATGATAATGTCTTTGAAATTTCTGAAAGTGATGTGTCATTTGATTCTCCACCAATCTTTGATGAGTATCCCGATAATGAGGATGATGTCTTTAATGTGACGGGTGAACCGGAGAGAAATGTGATGTCTTTTGACAGACCCATAATCTTTGATGAAGAACTTGTTGATGATCTATCGCTGCCTCCAACCTTTTCTATAGTCTTTGCAAAGAGTATAAACTTGGAGATCAATTTTTTGGTAACAATGAGTGCATTGATTGAGCTGGAAACTTTGTATTTAACTCGCATTAAGATCATGAGTTCAGAATTTAGCGATCCATTCTTGCAATTGAGTCCTATGTCAACAAATGCAAGGTATTTTACATTTTTGAGCAGTTACAATACTCGATTTTGTGTTGTTTTTGATCACATGGTAGAACCATGTATAAGATTACCCGTTTGTGGGTTACACCACTCGATTCTGGTTTCACATGTGCTAAGGTGCATGGCAATGAACTTGTCAAAATGGTTCCAGCTTAGTGTTTTTATTCATTACCATAAATGCAATTTGGACATGACATGGTATACATGAGAAAGATTGAGTCCTTGCAGCAATAACTGACAAAGAGAACTTGCTGCAATGTAAAAGAAAAACTATGAAGTTGATTGTTGAGCACTGAAGTTTCTGAAGTTTTATCCTCTGGAGTGTATGCTAGACCTTTTAAGAAGAACCAAAACCTGTGTGTTATGGAAAGCAAGAAAAAGTTTTTGATCATGGTGTTTTAAAGCTCAAACCAACAGATTTTGAACTGATTGAGAATGTGGTATGTACTCAAGTTGATTTCTGAAAGTTTGAATGAGAGATGTTGGAAACCGTGGTTGAAATTTTGTAATCTCAATCTGAAAGGAGAAATTCTTGTTGCAATATTGGCTGAAAATTGATTCAAATAAACCAACGGTGTTCAATGAAAATTTTCAGTTAAAAAGAATTTGAGAAGCTGGTAATGTGTTTTGTGAATATTGTGGTTATATCTTATTGACTATTGAGGAAGTCATGACAGCAAGCTTGTGTTGCTCAATTTCGGGCTTGAATGAATCTCTTATTTAGAGAATTCAAAATTTCTAAAATTGTGAAGTTGGCAATGATTTTGTTGTGGTACTTAGCGCCATTTTCTTGCTCTGTTGGTGCATTCAAAGTGGCTGTCACAGATGGATTGGTGTTCTCAAGTTTACAATGCAAATGAAGTTATAATATGCTTCAGACTGACTCTTGACACAAAACAAGCATGTTTATTGGAAATCTTATTGTTTGGGAGGTTCTACAACAATTGCTTGCAGTTTGGGAAGTGATTAAACTCAATGCATTTTCTGTTTGATCTTGACATATCCAACAGAAATGCTAAGCACTTGAATCTGAAAGATGCTACAAAAAATTTTATGGCAAATGCACAAGCAATTGTGAAAATCGAACCATCAACAAAAACCACATGGAGGAATCCCAAGTCAAAACCCTCGTGCCCAATTGAAAACTAACCTGACAACTCTTTTAGATTTTATATCTTTTCAGATTTTTGGCAACAACACATTGGTGAACACAACAGAATTGGATAGATTGGTTCAAGAAAAATTTGAGGTGTTCATACTATGATAACTTGATGCCAATTTGCTGCAATATTACACTCTCAATCTTGGTGTTTAAAGCATGCATTGGACTGAACAAGATCGACAAATTCAGCCCCTCAATAATTGACATTCTTTTGGCTGAATTCAAGGTGCTTTCAACACAACAGAAGCTATCACAACCTCGACTGTTTTGATCAGCTAAAGCTTGCGAGTTACAACTTCATTGCTGATCATTTTGGAGTGTCATGACAATTACAAGCTGATAATTTGACCAAAAAAGTCCGACCAAGCTTTGAGCTCAACATCAACAATGCTCAAGCTTTGAATTCTCACTTTTCTCATCAAGAATTTATGTTGCTGATAACATTTTTGAGAAGGTTTTGTCTGAAACTTTGGTAGAGAATTCATTGTGAATTCAATCAAGAAAGATGACATTTTTCTTAAGCCAATTTCTAGCCTCAAAGGTGGATATTTTTGACGAACATGGTTCTCCTTAACTTGCTCTATTTCATCAGTAACATGCATGTGAGTGGCAAATGTTCTTGTAACATGGAGAAGAATTTTGAGAAAATCGCAGCGGTAATGTGGTGAGCCCAGTTTGAGTTTTAATTGTTATGGTTTGAACCTATGGTTTAAATTTTGACGGCATATATCCATCAATATGTCAACCGAGACCTCTTCGTGTGCCATAAAACTTGTCAATTTTGAAGATGTTTACAAATATCACAAGAAGAAGAAGAATAAGAAGGAGAACTAAACTCGAGGACGAGTTTCAGTGCAGCAGAAGCGTATGACACCGATCAAGATGCCATGTCAGATGCAAAATCAGCAAAAGAACTGAGTCATCAATTCAAGAACTGTCAACAATAATTAATTAGTTAGTTGAGAGTTATCTTCAGTCTTAATGAGTCAAAATGAGTTAATAATCTGTTGTTATATTTTGTGTTGTCTTTTGTGGTCTTCTAGGAGGTAATTAAGTGTGTTTTGGGATTAGAAAAAGTGGTTGAGATAATATATTAATGGGTAGTAGCTTTTAATTGTGTTAGATTGCTATTTAAGCTGAAAATCAGAATGTAATAAGAGATTATTGAATTATTACGAATTTTGCTTGTGAGTTGAGTTTATCTCCTCTTTTATCCACTGTTGGGTCGAGTTCTTACTCCTCTTCTAGTGATGTATTGTTAAACTTGCTGTTTTCTCTAAGTCTCCCGATCCGAACGGCGTCAACAATGATAGCGGCGATGATGACAGCTCCGAAGCTGGAAACTGCCGTTACATCAGCGGTTCAGGGTCTGATGATTCTGATTCTGAAAATCATGATCACCGGTCCGCCCGAATTGCAGCTTGGACGGATGATGATGAACCTTCCTTGAAACCATATAATAAAAGAAGACAACAAAAGAGGAACGCTCGCATGACTGTCCGGCCTCAACCCGAATGGAATGAAAATGCGCGGCATGAGCTGGAGCAAGCCATCGCTGAAACTGAGGCCATGACAACCAGCGAACTCATGAGAAACCTAAGGATAAATAGCCATGATGATACTTGTCGTCCCACCGAGGATGATGAAGAAGAGGTCAAGAGCCCTAAAGCCCTTAGAGTATACCAAAGAAGAAAGAAGCCAGCAAATGACAAGGAAATAATAACCTATCAAAGGAGAAATAAAGGAACCAAGAAAGGAAAGAACAAGTTGCTCAAAGGCGAATCCTCTCGTGATGACGCCACCTGTCACCGAGTTGGCCATCATGACCCTGACAAAGGCGAGCCCTCTGAGGTGCCACAGCCACAGACCGAAACCCCAGAAGAACATCAAACTAACCCAGAGGAGATGGCCTATGATTATGAGATCGTGCTAGATCCTGCTGAACAAATGAACCCTGCCGATCTACAAGGACGGCAAACAAGGATGGTAAACCTGGATATCCATATTCCTGACATCCCGGGACAACCTAACCTTACCCTTGAGGAGTTGGGGGAAATAGTGCGGCAAATGGTCAACCAGATCTGGGAGGCCACGTCTACTGAGCAGGGATGTGAAGAAAATGAACCCGCTGAACCAGAGACAGAGGAAAATACCGGCACTAAACAGGGGGCAGCCGCTACCTCTACTAATGATCAGGCTGAAAATACCACCCCTTCAAACCAAAGCCAAGGAGAAAATCAAAGCCAAAGCTCTGAAGCATGCCAAATGATAACCATTGATGATAACTCGAGCTCGGAAGAGCCTGAACAAGAAGAGTTTTCTGAAGAAGAATATCAATCCCTCGCTGATCCTGTTGGATGGATGAATCACCTGGTCAACCGAGTGGAAGAACCCAGCAAAAGGGTCGGATGGCAAGGGAGCGATGACGAGCTGGAACCAGAACACCCTTACCTGGTCGACCTGCAACCCTTTGTCCTAGTTTCTTGGCCCAAAAGGCGGCTGCCAACAAGCTCTAAGCAAACTAGCGAAATACAAGCCTCTCCCTTACCATGGGTAGAAAAGATAAGGCATAACAGGTCACGAAGGGAGATATGCTCGCTGGAATATGGCCGAATCAGAAATCTGGTGTCCCCTATCGCCAATCAAAATCTGGAAACAGAAACAGAAATCACCCAACAGTTCCGGCAAGCGTCAATTGTGGAGGGTATAGAAGGTCATGAGCCATCTCCTCACTATCCCATCCCCAGTACATGGCCCAGACATTATGCAGATGACACAATACAAGGGTATTATGATCCCGAAGTGTTCATCAACATCCAAAAGGAAACCATCGCCGATGCGCGAAAATTAAAGAATGCCGCCAAGGGGCAAGGTACTTCTGAAAGTTGTCGGGCAATAACTGTGAGTGAGCCCGACACAGATAGCGAAGAGGAGGAATCTCCAACAACCCAAGGCGACAGATCGCAAAGTGAACCAAAACTCACCCAAAGGAAAACAACCAAGCCAAAAGAAAGCCCACTTGAATCTCAAACAGCAGACAACTCAAAGAAAGCAACCCACGTAGGCCAAGGTCCAACTCAAGGAGTCACAACAGATGGCCCCGCCCACCGCACGAGGTCGAAGCAAATACAACCAAGTGCCACCTCAAACAACGGGCAACCTCAACAACCATCTGGAGAAAATAGCGCCACCTTCACCTCAAGGGAAAAGCGTCAACTTCTGATAGATCTGGATTTCTGCACAAATGCTCTGAGAAGAATGACCAGGCAAAATATTGAGATACAAACCTTAGTCGAGACTCTAATAGCTAGGCTAAAGACTGAGCGAAAGGAAAGAATCTCGATAGAGGCGGAACTCAGAGCATTGAAAGACTGCACCCAGAAACAGGGGGCAGGGCAGAAGAAGGCCATAAAGTCTGGCCATGCTTCCTCAGGCAACTCAGGAAACCTCCAACAAAGAAGGAGGGAGGCCGGCACTGTCATCCAAGAGGGACAAAGACCAAAACCCAAAACTAATCATCCCCCAGGAAAAGGAAAAGGGAAAGCCAATGCAGAAAACCATCATCACGAACCAAAACACCTCTGGTCCCATGACAGCTCATTTGGGGGGCCTGAAATAGGCCGGCAAGAAAGAGGTGAGAGCTCGCGCACGCGAGTATGCCCTCCCATAAGGTATGAGTCTGGCCAATTGAGACGAAATGCCGAAACCAATTCAACCCAACAAATAAAAAATAGACAAAACCACACGGGGCAATACCACATGAAAATGAAATTGGTTAAGCTCGACAACGCTTCCCCTTACGACAAATTACCACATAAAATCAAAATAACAGGGAAACTGAAACCAAAACATGGAGGTTCCGATGGGCACTTTAGACACCGGAACCGTGTAAACCCTTGGGAAATGCCAGAAGCCGAAAATGGGGCACTTCGGGCACTACAGTACAGTAGTGCCTCTGAATATGAACATGATACTGAGGGGGAACTACAGTACAGTAGCTCAGAAGAGGAGCCCGTTGTGCTGGCAATCAACTCCGCTGCAGTCAGACCACTGGGGAGTGATACTGACCAAAGCGAAACAGAGGAAAGAGAAATCAAACCACCACCAAAACCAAACAAGGTGTCCAACCTAATCCGACAGGTCTCTACTAGAATCCGACCAAACATGAAAAACCACTGCAATGTCAGTTTGAGATCGGGCACTAGGATACCTGAAAGACAACCTCCCAGGGAGATAACCAACAGTGGAACAAGGAACAGAAGTGAAACCACAATAGAAAGTGAAACAAGGTCCGATGGCAGGCCTAAAATGTCCGCGGGAGATTACAATGTGGTCGCTCACTTGCGAAAAATTCCCTCGCTGCTCAGCATCTTCGATGCCTTAATGGTATCTCAGGAGCTGCGTGATGCCTTGATCTATGCACTGCAAAACCCTGCCAGCTTCCAGGCCTATTTCGCCCAAGAAACCCGTGAGGAGGTGGCGCAGATTGATCAAGAGCCATACATTACCTTCACAGATGAGGACCTAATGACAGGCACGGCCGATCACAATCGACCTCTGTATACCACGGGCACCATCTATGGCAGGAAAATTAACAAAGTCCTCATTGATCCTGGATCCTCAATTAGCATCATGCCATTAAAAACGCTGGTACAGCTGTCTCTCAGCATTAAAGAAACAAAGAAAGATAAAATCCGGATCCACGGGTTTAACCACCAATACCAAAAGGCTCTTGGTTCCACGGTGATCGATATTACCTTTGGGAACCTGGTCACTCCAGTCAAATTCTTCATCATCGAGGCTGATACCACATACAAGGCACTGTTGGGGAGACCATGGCTCTACGCCAATGGATTGGTTCCCTCTACCCTGCACCAGTGCATTAAATACGTCAAAGACGGAAAACAATATGTGATTAAAGGAGATGATCAGCCATTCGAGGCACACGAAGCCGAATTGGACGATGCTAAATATTACAGACCTAAGTCTGGAAAAGGGGCAGTTGCCGAACAAAGAAAGCCCTCTCCTGAAACCATGAAGGAAGCAGTCAAAAATGCTGTGCTCAAAGTGGCTATAAAATCACAAATACTCTTGGGTAGTGATAGTGAGACGGGGTCGTCGGAAGGCACGGCCGAGGACATTAACTTACCCACTCGAATGCAACCAAATTATTCCAGTGAGGGTGAGGAGCAAAATACTCTGTCCATAGAAATCCTACCCCTAGAACACTGTAAAGACCTAACACCTCGGGAAAGTGAAGAAGTCATCCCGTTCAAAACCTTCACTGTCCCACCCAAAATATAAGAACTTGAAACAGGGCACGTTGTTCATCCCAGTATACAATTTGTCAAAATGGGGGAAATTGAACACCAAAATGAAGAGTCAAACGCCGAAAACTGGGAACAATGGCTTGTAGAGGAAACCAGAAGGACGGGGATTCCTCCTCAGCTTCAAGACACCACCAGCACCCGGTTGATTGAACTATTCCGCAAAGCACAATGCCTAGAACCAATTCCCGAAAAGCGAGCAAGAATGTTCCGAGACATGTGGAATGGCTACTCTAACGAAGTCACAAAACTTAATAGGAAGGTCGCTAACACAAGGGGCCTAGGATTCAAAGCTCAAACCAAGGGCTCAGGGTCAAATACTCCTCAAAGACCACGACAGCACTCTTGCCACCGCATAACAATCACTGAAATCAAGGAGGGCGAAACAACCCCAGATGAAGGGGAACCCCCAGAAACAGAACAATTCATTTTGGCAGCCAAAAATGCACCAAAAGAATTAGAGAGGGTGGTCAAAATACCATCGATAAATTGAAAGAAATCAATCTAGGTACAGAAGAAAATCCAAAACCTACATTCATCAGCGCCTCCCTTCCTCAAGAGATGCAAGATGAATTGACCAAATTGCTAAGGGAATACCAAGATTGCTTCGCGTGGAGCTACAGTGAAATGCCCGGGCTAGATCCAGCAGTAGCGGTCCACAAACTCAAAATTGACAAAGAGCTCAAACCAGTCAAACAAGGACCTCGGAGGATGAGGGTTGAGTTGGAAGAAAAGGTGACAGCCGAAGTCAAAAAGCTCATCAGTGCTGGATTCATAAGGGAAGAAGAAACACCCGACTGGGTGGCCAACATTGTCCCAGTGAAGAAAAAGAACGGACAAATCAGAGTCTGTGTCGATTTCAGGGATTTAAACAAGGCTTGCCCCAAGGACGATTTCCCACTACCAGTGACAGAAATCATAATAGACCACACCTCGTCCCACGGGGTATATTCCTTTGTAGACGGATACTCAGGATACAACCAAATCAAAATGGATGAGAGTGACCAAAAGCACACTGCCTTCCGTACCCCAATTGGTATTTACTGCTATAAAGTCATGCCTTTCGGCCTCAAGAATGCAGGAGCCACATACCAAAGGGCCATGACCAAAATCTTTGACGACCTCATACACAAGGTGGTAGAATGTTATGTAGACGACCTTGTTGTGAAGTCCCATACCCATGAACAACACTTAGAGAACCTGAGGCTGATGTTTGAGCGGCTAAGACAACACACGCTGAAACTCAACCCCCTAAAATGCGCCTTCATGGTGTCATCAGGAAAATTTCTAGGCTTCGTGGTGCGGCACCGAGGCATTGAAATTGATCCTGATAAAATCAAGGCCATCCAAGATCTGTCCCCTCCACGGACACTCAAACAACTCCGGTCTCTCCAAGGGCGCTTGGCGTACATTAGGAGATTCATAGCTAATCTGTCAGGCAAAATCAAACCTTTCACCAGGCTTACCAAAAAGGATGTCCCCTTTAAATGGGACGAAGAATGCCAGAAATCTTTCGATGATATCAAACAATATCTGCAAAAACCTCCTGTATTGGCGGCACCCATCCAGGGAAAACCTCTCATTCTCTATACCACCGCCTTGGACGGATCTCTGGGGGCATTACTTGCCCAGGAAAATGAAGAAGGAAAGGAAAATGCCCTGTATTACCTCAACAGAATGCTCGTGGGGGCAGAATATGCATACGCACCAATCGAAAAGCACTGCCTAGCCTTGATCTTTGCGGTGAAGAAGCTCAGGCATTACATGTTGGCCCACAAAGTCACGCTAATCTCCAAAACCGACCCATTGAAGTACCTCATGACCCGACCCATGCTTACCGGAAGGCTGGCAAGGTGGGCGGTGGCTCTAATGGAATTTGATATAACATATGCGCCCCAAAAGGCTATCAAAGGACAAGCACTAGCTGATTTCTTAGCTGCTCATCCTATATCTGATGATTCCCCGCTAGCGTGCGACTTCCCTGATGAGGAGGCTACCAAAACGACGAGCCAGTGTAGGGTTGGTGTTTGTCACCCAGAGAAAGGCATTCTCCGACATGCTCTGAGCCTGACCGAGCCATGCACAAACAATGAAGCTGAATATGAGGCCCTAATAGCTGGACTTGAAATTGCCCTTCAAATGGGTATTGAGCAGTTAGAAGTCTATGGAGATTCTCAGCTCATCCTGAGTCAGATCGAAGGCCTCTTCAAAATAAGAAAACCAGAATTGGTTAAATACCACGAAAAGGCCCTTGAGTTGATGGCCAAATTCACATATATCACCTTCCAGAAAGTCCCAAGGTCTCTGAATGGCAAAGCAGATGCATTGGCTAGATTGGCTAATGAACTCAGTGACCCGAGTCAGGAAGAAATCCAAGTTCTCGTCCACCGCAGGAGATCTTTGTCCCCTTGTCTCCCGCAGGAAAGAAACGAGGAGGAAGAAACCCTGTTTACTGACGTCCAAACACTCGAAAGAGAACATGAAAAAGAATGGAGAAAAATCACACAAGTCATGACAACCGAGGGCTCGAACCAAGAGGACTGGAGACAACCCTTTCTCGACTACTTCCAACAAGGAAATTACCTGTGAACAGGGCTGTTAGGGAACAAATCAGAAAGAGGGCCCTAAGGTTCGTGTATGTGAACAACATACTTTATTGGAGATCTTATGAAGGATCATGGCTTAGATGCATATCGAAAACCGAAGCCAACCAAGTCATGCAAGAAATTCACTCGGGGGTATGTGGGGCCCACCAATCGGGCTCTCGGATGCGAGTGCAAATCAAACTAATGGGCTACTACTGGCCCACCATGATCAATGACTGCGAAAACTTCTCCAGACAATGCCATATGTGCCAGATTCATGGAGATTTCATACACCAACACCCAAACGCGCTACATCCTACAGTAGTGTCATGGCCTTTCGAAATCTGGGGAACAGATATCATAGGCCCCATTGACCCACCGGCTTCAAATGGGCACCGCTTTATATTGGCCGCTACGGATTACTTTTCCAAATGGGCCGAAGCCAGGTCATACCGTGAAATCAAGGCCTCTGACGTGGTCAGGTTCTTTGCCACTCAGGTGCTTTATAGATATGGAAATCCAAGGAAAATAATCTCTGACAATGGGACGGCCTTCAAGAACGCCAAAATTGACGCCTTCGCCGACAAACACAAAATTGAATGGAGATATTCTTCTGTCTATAACCCGAGAGCCAATGGGCTAGCGGAGGCCTTCAACAAAACACTGATCAAGATCCTTCGTAAAACCATTGGAGATAATCAAAGAAACTGGCATGAGAAACTGCATGAAGCATTGTGGGCATACCGCATCACTCATAAAACAGCAACCCAAGCCACACCCTATTCTTTAGTGTATGGGGCAGAAGCAGTCCTACCAATCGAGGTAGAACTCCCGTCATTGAGAGTAGCCATGGCAGCACAAATCCCTCTGACTAAACAGGCGCAACTTAGGTTGCAAGAGTTGGACGGAATGGATGAAAAGAGACTGGCAGCCCAACAAAACTTGGAGCTACATCAAGCCAGAATGACGCGAGCTTATGAGAAACTATCAAGACCTAGAACGTTCAAGAAAGGAGAATTGGTGCTTGTTCTAAGGCGACCTATCCTTGGTCGACACCATGGTCCCAAATTCGCACCAAATTGGGAAGGCCCCTATGTCATAGAGCAAGCATATGAAGGTGGAGCCTACCTACTCGCAGATTCAAATGGAAAACATCCTGTCTCCTCCATAAATGGGAGATACCTAAAGAAATATTATGGACAAAACTACCCCGACGTTCACGCGGCCCACCAAAGCCAAAGGAAAAGCAACCAACAAATTGACTGGGCAAACAATTGCGAGGCGGTCAACCACCTCTTCACTTAGGTAAAAATCTCTCACGTCCCACCGGGTCAAGGCTCGACAGGTGCTCCGTTCTTTTGAACACTATGGGGTATCCCTGAGTCAAAACCCTAAAGTAATAAATTAACCTTTAAATAAAATAAACCCTTCAAAATTTTCTAAAATGACCCTAAGTCGAAATCCTAAATAAAATCCAAGTCCAACAAAAAATACATCTTATTCCAAAATATAAAAGCATATGACCAAAAGAAACTAGACCAAGCTAAAATATAGCTCAAATAAAAGGTTAAAACCAAATCTCCCAAAATATTCTCAAATCCCTAAATAGAAAGGCAAATTTCAAAGTCCAAAATCCAAAACTTCTAAAAATATACACAAAATGTCCTGTCCCACCGGGCCAAGATAAAAGGAGTGTTCCGTCCTTACGGACAGTCATGGAGCATTTCCTTTACAAATGGCCTACATTCAAAAAATACGACCCTAAAAGTCTTGTGCTTTGTCCTTAAAACAAAGTACTAGGTGCCTGTTCATCTCACCGAACTAAAGGATGAACAAAAGTTCCGTGTCTTGAACTCTAAATTAAGACACAAACGGTGAAACTTACCATGGGATTAGTCAAAACCACGTCCTCAAAAGTCACAAATTGAAAAAGACAACCTGTCTACTCAAGATGTAATTCTCGCCGAAGCCTACCAAAAAATGAATGAAGACCAAACCGAACCTAAAAGCCCCTCTGAAAACGGAGAATACTACGGCTGATGTCCGCCAACCATGTCAAGGAATAGGCCTCATAAATCCTAATACCCAGAGGGGCCCATGGTCGTGTTGGGCCTTAAACCACCGACTACGGTATGTTCCTAGCTGCCGTACCCAAAGAGCCAGGAGAAAACCCCATCTCACCACATCAAAAGAGTGATATGGAACAGACAAGTCCCGACGATACATCTCTTATCGCCGTACCAAAACAACCAACAGAAATGATGCACAAAGTCCCACTGCGTGCTATACCCAGAATGTCTATTCTACATGTCGGAGCAGCAACATGGAGCAAACAAATCCCACAGGAATGGTCCTAGCTACCAAGGCAACAATGTAGAATAGACAAATCCCACCGGTATGTTCCTTGCTGCCGTAACCAAAGAGCAGGGAGAATAACAAAAATATTTGTCCCACTAGAGATGTCCGATGTCGCTATCTATGACAATCTAAACCAAGTCACTAATAAACCTCAACAGATGTCCATAAACCAAGATCAACAGACCAAGAGTTATTAGGACTCCAAATTGCCCTAATCAAACCATAAAATCAAAATACCAAACCTAAACCATCCAAAATTACCACAATTTAAACAACAACGAAAAGAACATACAAAACAAAGCAATGAAACAACAAAACCAAATGATCAAACATCCAAGACTTCTTCATATCGGAGGCACTGGAGGCGCCTGAGCTGCGGCCATCGCCCCTGCAAAGGTCTCCAAGGTGTTATGAATTGACTGAAGCACCGCCTCGACATTCTCCAGTCGCTGGTCTAGCTCCTTAAAACGCTGGTCTATGTGTTCCTGGAGTGGAAAAGATTCTTCAATGGCTGAGCCATCTGGAGAAGGGGGAGAAGCCTCTCTTACCGGACTATACTGATTCACAGCAGCAAACCTATGAAGGATATGACTGTTCACCGGGTAGTTGGGGTCAGGGATCAGAGTACCATGAACCATCTCCACCCACCCAAAGGAAGTCGGATCCAAGAGCAGGTTGCGCGGGTACAGGATAAGCCGCTCAGTGATCGGATTCCCCCACAGCGTCTCAGGCAATGGAATCTGAGCCCGCTCTATCAAGGCCTCGATTAAATTCCCATAAGGCAAATGACCCTTGGGAAACCTCGTGACATGATGCATGTTTTGGAGGATGAGACTGGGAAGATTAGCTTTCCCGCGTTTGAGGAGCAATAAGCGAAGGTAGAACAAAGTCCCTGGGCGAGTCAAATTTGATAACTCACCCTGAGGAAAGAGGATGTAGTTGATGATCAAGAAAAATAACCTGAAAGGGACATATAAACTTCATGGTCATGAACTTATCCTTCAGAGACAAACAAAAGAAACAAACAAAACGAAAACACACAAATAGCAAAATTACCGGTGAAGCGCGGGCAGATGCGTAGTAGAGACCAGTTCAGAACTTGCCTCAGATCTGGGTATCTTGAACCACTCGCAGTGGCCCCGGTATGTCCCTTGCTCGCGAGGCCAACTCCCGAAGGCATAAACCGACAAGCCGTTTAAAGTGTCTGTGGCGCCAATCAAGTCAGCTAAATCCTCCACCCCTACGTGAAAGAGCCTGCCAAAAAGATAAGAAGAGGCAGAAGGGGTATCATGGTGGTCAAATGTGACGCGGAGGTTAGCATAAAATAACTTGGTGATATCCGGATGGTAAGGAGTGTCGAGCCTTGATAAGCCTTGGAGGCTCCAGGCATTAAGCCACCCTGTTATTAAGTTCATATAAGGGGTGGTGAAACGCCCTTGAGAATGAAAGAAAAAGCAGGCGGAAACTTCACGCCCCCTTCACCAATGTTACTTTGATAACACTCAAAAGCCTCGTCGTCTCGAAACAGATAACGGTTGCCTGGGTCATATGACCAGTTAGGCTTGGAAGGTGGCGCGCCTTGGACAGAGGAACTACCCTCATCTCTGGGACGCTTGGGATTCCTTGGATCTATGACGCCGGCCATGGAAAATGAAGTCCGAGAAGGAAAGTTCAGAAAAAGAAGAAAATGATACGAGACACGTACACATGATGCCTTATATATATATATAAAAGAATTAGGGCACCAGAAAGCGTACGTCTTCTCGAATTTACCCATAAATGCAAAAGATCAAGAGGCGTGGCGGTTTGCAAGAAACATGATCGCTTCGCGATCCAAGGATTCTTAGGAACAAAATTGATAAACCCAACGACATAAAAAAAAATATAGCATCCATATCCGTAAACCAGCTACAATCAAACCCAAAGAGTCATACAAGCCCAAGAAAGACCCAAAATATCACATGACCAAAAGATCCAACCACAACATCAAAAAATAACCAACTAAAACCAAGTCCAAAACTAAAACCATAATATGATAAATAAAAGATACAAGGCGTCAGCGCGCCACATAACTCCAACTCCTACTCAAAGAAAACCCATCCTCAACTCAACCTCCCGAGAAGCGTCCGCCACAAGGGAAGCAAAGCAAGGAAGGGCTAGCACTACACCTGCAAGAGCTCTCTCAGAATCATCATCAGAATCAACGTCCCTCTGGTGAGCTGACACCCCAACTACCGGCTCAACCAATACAGTATCCGGAGACAATGGCAAACCCGCTCCACTAGCAGATGATGACGCGGCTAGAGGAGTAGAGTCAATAAGAAGAGCCTCCCACTCGGAGTAATCCAATGATGCCGCATCAAGGAACGCCGGAGCTATGTCCAACTCAGGGAAAAGAAAATCATGGAGAGTCTGGAGGATAAGACTGTCTGAGGGGCTCTCTCCTGAATGAAAAAGAAAAAAGGTCATGATAAAAAATGAAATGTACATCACGATGACAAAAAAAATAAAAAAATATGGATAAATACCTGAACATAAGATGGAAGCATGATCCGGAACGTCCAGCTCCATACCCACGACATGGCTCGTCAGCTCATCAACACTCATAAAACTCTGAAGGGACAACTGGTATGAGTGGCACAAATCCCGTAGGCCCAAAGCCCAAAACTCAATGCTGAAGGTCATCAGAGTATAAGGAAATCGACCTGGATGAAGCCAGAAGAGGAAAACATAAAATGAGATAGAAGGGAAATTAAGACAATATCTCAGTGAAATAAGACATACCTAAACCTCGAAGCGCTGGAAAGATGGCCGGTGACGGAGCGGTCTCACAAGAAGAAATGGTAACAGCAACAATCGCCCTAGAATCATCCGGAACGGGGAAGTCACTGGTCTGGATAAAGGGAGCCGGAGAGATCAACCTGGGGCGCAGAATCTCCTCGAATGGCACAGCAATGGTCTCTACCTCGACCTCCTCCATCTCAATGTCCTCTGTGACAATTGCAGACTCAATCGGAATGGCGCTACCCCACATACCGGAACACGGAGTCCCTGAAAGCAACATTATGGCGAGATTGTGGCAAGTCAAAAATCAAATGGAATAAAAGCAGAAGAGAAAAAAAAAGACAACGTACATGAATGTGGTGTAAGGAGAGGAGGCTCCATGGAAAACCCGTCATCTGAAAGATTCCTCGGCCGTCGTCGGAGCTCATACCGGGTCACCTCTTCTTCTGCCAAAGAGTCCTCACGCTGTCTCTTCAACTGCCCAGCTGCTTCCTCAGCCAACTCATCAGGGTATTCAGGAGAAGGACAACTTGAAGGGGCCAACTCCTCGTCCTCCAACAAAGGAAGGAGCCTGTGAACACCTGTAGAACCAAAACTATGACAAACCTACATTGGTGGCAAAATTAAACCAAAAGAGAAGAGAGATGCAATACCTGAGTAAATAGCCCAGCGTCTATAAGGCTCCGGTGCAGAAGCCTGGGAAGACTCTCCCTCAATAGGAGGAGTACCCTCCACCTTGAAATGAAAATGACCAAAATCATACCCACCGAGACCTGCTTCGAAGGACAAATTATCATAAGAAAGAATGAAAGCAACCAGAGAAATAATTTAAATAAGAAAGGAAAATAACAAACCAGGGAAATAGCCATCCGAAAGTGGAGGAGGGTCTACATACTCCAAGGGCTTCACACCAATCGGCACTAAGCCATCGGCCCCGAAAGAGTTCCTTAGAGGCCTACGCTTACTCTGACTCACTGTTCTACCCCTGGAAGAAGAGCGATGTAGGGAATAGACCCTGTCTTTCAAAACCCTCACATCCACATCATGAGAAGCTTTGACCCATTTTCTGAAATACTGGTCATGATCACCAGTAATCACACCCCTCCGAGTGATGGGAGGCACAATATATCCAGTGCCGGTACCCAAGCGTACCGCAAACGCGCTGTGAATGGCACAGGAAGCCAAGGAAATCTCAGGGGTAATGGGAAGTGTAAACACTGAAGGAATGTCCTGGTCATAGCCAAACTGCCAAGCACATCGCTGGGGACTGTAAGTCTCATAAATCACTCTATCTCCTATCCTCACTGCTAGACATGCGGGACGGACGCTGATGACAAAATCCCTGTCGCGCCTATGCCGGGAAGAACACAATCTAGGCCGCTCTCCTGGAGTACTAGGGGACGTGTCCACAAGCCTATATTCCTTTCCATTATCTTTAGGCCAATCCTTCACAAATGCCTCAGGACGGTAGTCTGGAATGTGCCTAGAACTCTGAATAAAGTAAAGGTGGGCTGCAATCTGGTCAGGCTCGCTCACAGTGCAACCAGCGATATGGATCAATGCAGGCAATGACCGTCTCATACCCGCAGAAGTCACGGGTGTGTAACACTCCTCCCAGTAAACATAAAACCACCCATGGAGAATATGCAGCGGCATCACGGTAGTGTCTCGGGAAGGATCCCTCGAGGAAGTAAGCTCTCTCATGGATCTATAAATGTTTACCAAGGCAGGAATTGCTAATGAGACTCGCATACCACGAGCTAATGCATTGGCCACCATAAAGACCCCAGGACGGATGTAACCCGCGGGCTCATAAACCATCAAAAAATAGCACAACCACCAAGCAAGAAAAGCAGTCAAAACTGTTTCATCATCCAGCGAATGGGAGCACAATTCTGTGAATAGCCTACGCTCGGAAGGGAAATAGGTTTTGTCTGAACCCAACTGAATCGGTTCCAAAGGATCAACAAAATGTGAGGCGCCACGTGCAGAAACCTCATCAGTAAAATAGTGAACCCAATCCCTTAAAGGAACATCATGACTTAAACCACGAAGCTTGCGCGTCATGGCAATCTCATAGTAGATCCTGAACACAGTACGCAAAGAATCTGGGTGCAGGGGTGACCCGTTGCGGTCAGGCCCGTAAAGCTCTATTTCGGGAGGAACCCTCTCCTCATAAACCAATCCCTTTACAGGTATACCCAGCAACAGAGACATCTGCTGGAGATCAATGGTAGCATCGCGATCCTCTAAAGGGAAAGTGTTGTGCACATAATTCCAATTGGTGGCCATGGCTTTGAGAAGGTTGGAGCTCCAGGAATACTCAAACAATGCCAAGGTCACACCCCCAAAAATCTCCACCTTGTTCAACTTTGTCCCCATATTACACAAAACATAACGGGTCCACTCAATCTGCCCTGGGTTCCACTCTAACTCACCCCGAACATGGAGGCGACCAGATGACCAGGGAACAACTCGACCCTCCATCATTTCCATACCCAATAAGTGAAAATCCGAAGAGAAAGTAGTACGACCAGTGGGGCTCAGGAAAATACCTTCAAAACCACGAGAAGGAGGCCCGCGTCTAGACTGACCAACTGGGAGGTGTGAATCATAACGCCTCACTCGGTGCTCCTCGGTGCGCGAAGGAGGGTCATTATTCAGGCGGGGATAGTCATAGATAGCCGGTAGAGGCAAACGGTTGTGGCGAACCAAGAGACCGTGAAAGTTATCCCTTCCTCTGAGAATGGCACGTTTCCACAAATGGTGGAGGTGCACATAAACCTTCTGAGGATCCAAATAGTCATCAATGTAAGACTTGATAGCCTCATCTGAAGGACCATAAAAGCCCGTCCTGACAATGTCAAATTGAGGAGTAGTACCGTACATCTCATCAGCCAAAGCCATAACTATCTGCAAGAAAAGAGAAAACCCGATCAAACATCCAGAAAACACCCACAAAATTACTAACAAAACGCCTAGAAATTGGGGACACCAGAGTAGACTGATCGATGTGTCTCACAGTCCACTCTGGTGGGGGGCATTTGTTTGCCTATAAATTCTGCTGCACAAGATCCTAAACAATTTCCTATATTATCATCAAAATTCCAAAACCCTATAATCTAAACCCCATCCACATGATCAATGACCCAACAAAAAGCCCCGAAAATTGGTCATACTGCATGAAAGGAAAACACAGAAATTCTAAAAAATGGACAGTAAATTAATTAATTATAAGGAATGCCATTATGCGCCTGTGATATCCTTATAGTTAATTACCGGAGTCCTAAAAATAGAAAATTTGTGGCAGCTAAATTCCTCATATTTTTGTGAGGAGCCATGCAAAATTTCATGTCAAATTAACCAATGGAGGGGCACCAAACAATTTTTCTAGAAATAAAGCAGCCTAATAATCCCCAAAATCCTGACAAATGGACGGGTCCGTTGCTGTGGGTGAATGGAGACAATACATGAAGGAACTCGAGTGGGCCTTTGAACTTATATTAAGATCCGTTTCGGACCGAGATCGAAAGCCTCTCTGAATTCTGTTCCGGCCCATGCCAACGATTATTGTTAAAAGGAAAATCGTATTGATCTAATGGCTATAATAAATCCCAGTGATATTATCCGAAATCGACGGACGGATCTTAGCCTGGACCCAAAAATCGAATAGAATTTTCTGATTGGTCAAAAAACGTGGGTCCCACAGCCTCCGTTTGAAAGAAAAGAAGGAATGAGACAGTACCGTCTGACACCAGCGAGTACACCAGCGAAGAGAGGAGATTCGTCGCCGTCCTACGCCACCGCAACCCCAATTGACCCTGCCACTGCCCCAGCAATGCCTCCACTAGTCCAATGATACCAAATTCGACGGCGAACGGAGGAGGAATTGACGGAAAGCAAGTCGACTGCCTGGAAAGAAAATTCACCCAATTAAGCTTGAGGAGGCACGAAATCAAGCCATTGAACAAATGAGGGGCGTCATTAACATACAGAGCATGTACCCAGTAAATCAATTTTGAAAGCTGAGTCAAGCACCGATGGATACACCATCTCAGTCGGAGGTCATAGTGACGAGAGCCATATATATGAAGTTACTTGAAATTAATGGGTGTTAATAGATAGATGATAGAGAGACTCACCTCACAAGGCCCTCAGAAGCACCAGGGAACTTCAATTGTGGTGAAGGAAGGAGGGGGTATCATGTGCTATGGTGTGATGATGAACTCGGTCCTCTTTCTTCAAAAGTAAAATAAATTCATGCTGAAAAGAAGATAAAGAGGCAGCATAGAACAGCAGCCTAGCACTTACCCAGAACTGGATACCTCCAGCATGATAACAGTGAGGGAAAGTAGAATGGAAGAAAATGGAGAGTGTCCTCTCTCCCTATAGCCTAGGATCTGAAAAGAAGGGACTAGCCCTGTAACAGTACTTGGCGCCAGGAAGGATGATGATAGGAGGTAAACTTACCCCCCCCCCCCAATTGAGGCCGTTGGATGCAAGATGTGATGAAAAGTTCATCATACTTTAATCACAATGGTACAACCAACAATCCACCTACCTCACGTGCTGATGAGATACAAAGGGGATAGTATGTTTGGGGAAAAGCAGTGCATCTGGCTGCCTGTTCACATCACAGAGTGAGACTAAATAGGGATGTAAGGCCTGAGATTAAAACCATATACTCCTCAGTAAATATGGAATACAAATGCACTATGTCATGCTTAGGGAATAAGTGATTCATGCGTGACTCCTTCTGACCAGGGACAAATCAGGCATTTAGAGGAAAAGACAAAAGAATGGGATATACAGCAAAGAAGTTTAAAGGATATACATACCAATATTACCCCTGGATGATGCTTGCCACAAAGAGAAGGGGAAAAGGGAATGTAATTTGATTAAATAAGAAATGCAATGTCTAAACTCATAAGCCAATGGAAAACAAACACCAAATTAAAATACAAAGACAATAGCAAGTTGGTGTAAAATTAAAAAATGGGGGAAATTCCAAACACAAGAAAAGTGGTCATGGAATATATAAAAAAAAAACTGAAAATGGAATTGCAGAGAAAAGGAAAAGCAACTACAACTCAATGAAATGCAAGGAGTGCCCACCTGGAAGTGACACCTTAGCAACAAGGATAAACACACCAATATTTACTATAGAGAATTGACGAAAAGACAAATGGAGGAAATGAATAGAATGCTGATGATGCACCAGACCTATACCCCTAGGAGTAACAGCTACACATTAAAAGAGATACCTCATCAGTGTGAATCTCAGCCCTTCATCAATCTACAGATCATGGGATAGGAGACAACGCATCATACCCCAAATTGGCGCCAAAATGAGCACAACCCCTCCCTCAAGCACACCAGAAATGGATGGGACCCATTTGTCATGCCAAGCCACCATGGCATGTGAAAGAAAGTAGGAATGAAAGAAGCTAAACCATTGCTGCCCCACAAATGCCAGATGTCATAAGTGCATTGGACAGTACACATGGGGTAAACATTCAGGCTAAGGAAAGGAATGTAAGACTAAGGCGGCAGCTTCATATTGCATCATGCCCCTCCATCAAGGATCAAAAACACAGGAAGGATGCCATGTGTCAAAAGGGAGGAACCAAACCCTAGAGGCCTTCCCCTATAAAAGAAGATGATCACCACCAGAAGAAAGGAAGAGAGGAGTTTTTTTTTAGCTATTACTTCGTGTAAAAAAAAAAGCTAGAAAATTAGGCACAAAGAAAAAAAGAGTTTTCTGTAAGAGAAGAGAAATACTAGGAAAAGGTAATGGAAATATCATTGTATTCGCCATGCTTTTGATGAAATGAAGAATTAAGATCTCCTTTCAACACTCTTCCCTCTTTCCCATTATATGCATCTCAAATAAAAAAAAAACGTATTTAGCCTGTTCCAGAATCTTCTTACAATTGTTTTCTTGCAAATGTTCTTGCTGAATCCAGGCTAAGAATCTCAAAAACAACTTATCCTGTCTTCTTTATATGGTTATTCTTTGCATAATGTTTATTTTACACTCCATGGTAAAGGAGTTCTTCTACTCCATGGTAAAGGAGTCTTCCAACTACACAGGAGCTGCAATTATGGTGAAGCTACAAAACTGGCAGCATGGTGGTACCACTAAGGGTTTGGTTGTCAAGAACGCCGACCCGGTATCACCTTGTTACCATGGTTCCCGGTGATTTTCAGTGGTTCTCATCAATAAAATCTTAAGAAATGCTATGGTTTGATTGTCAAGAACGTCGACCATAGCATAAGTAAAAAAAAACTAAGAATGAGAAGATAACACAAATAAACAGTTTTGTAAGAAAAGTGAATCAAAAGTATGTTCAATTACATGTGTCTTATTTTCATAAAAAAAAGGGGAAGTAGAAAACGCAGCTGAAATTACTCTTTTAAAAATATATGTATATAAACACAAAATGTTAATTTGTTGTGCTTCAAATGAAAGTGGTTTTCAGGCAAAATATAGAAATGTTGTTCAAAACAAAGGGGAAGCTCATGCTTAAGTCCTGTCAGGCTTTAAACAAAAAAAACAACATGTTAAATTTCTCTCAAAAAGTCTCTTTCAAAAAGAAAAGGAGAAGGATTAAGGACCCATCTGTCAAAACAAAATAATAATAAGTTTTCTCCTGGAATAATCATGTATTTACTCTTATGATAGAAGATAGGGGTACTTCACATAAAAAAGGTGGGGGTAGAAACAGATTTGAAATCATTCTAAAAAAAAGATGCATAAACAAAACTCTAATCTGGCCATTTCAAACAAAATAGGTGTTAAATCAAAAGAATGAAGGAATGCTGTCCAAAATATGGGTTGAATCATGTCAGTTTTTTTTAAAATACCCCAAAAGTTTCTTTCAAAAAATATGGTAGTTTCTCTTAAACGAGAGACCTTTTTAGTCAAAACAAAGCAGTGATAAGTCTTCTTGTCAGAATGACTGTTTGCTCACTCATAGATGTCAAAAAAAAAATAAAAAAAGAGGATATTTTATAAAAAAAAAAGAAGAAGAAGAAGTGTTACTTAGGCCTTTTCCTGTCTAAAAAAAAACAAAAATGAAGAAGAAACAAAAAAAAAACAAGGTAAATTCGTTTCTAAATCTCAAAAGTCATAGCAAAAAAAAAGAAGATGTTTTGAAATATAAAAAAAAAATCAAAAGAATAACAAACCTTAACAAAATAACGTAAAGTTAATTTGGTTTGCATATTTCAGAAATACAAAAGAGGGGCGAGACTCATTGATAAAGTAAGTGACTACTTGGTAATAACTAAAGTAAACTCAGTTCCTTGAAACTCAAAACCCAAATGTCGATCTCAAAAGATAAGAATTAAAGCATGAAACTCAAATAGTAAGGTAGAGTTGGCGTGCTACATTTGCTGTGCTTGAAAAATTATTGGTGACGGTACATTACTTTCTAAGATACTTGCAAAAACATGCCTGAGGATTAGTAATGAGGCTTGGTTGACCACCACAGTTACCTGACAAACCAATTGGTTTCTTGACGCTAGCCAGCAATATACCAACAACATATGGTACACCCCAACGAAACTCAAAGGCTGACAAACCAAAATGGTGAAAATCCTAAACCAGACCAAATTGATGTACTATTTCGAAATTAACAAAAAAAAAAGAGAGAAAAGAAAAGTGTTACCTGTTCAATTGAAGTCATCATTAGCCTTGCGGAGATGCCTCAACAACAGCCAAGCCACCCATTTTGGCCAAATGTCGCCCACGACTCTCAATTTGCTGTCTCGCCTCAACAGCGACTAGGAAAAGAGGAGGGAGAATGTCCTTTGCAACGGCTAAGAGAGGCCAAATTGGAGGCACTAAACGAGGGAGGAAGGGCCCACGACGCTGACGCTGCCTTCCTTTGTGCAAGCCATGCACTCAAAGTTCGAAATCTCGTCAGACCATCAGAAGGTTGACGAGCCAAACTCTCGTCGGAAGGGACGAAGAGAGAAGAAAGGTTGACCCGCTGACCAGCACAAATCTTGACGAAAGTGGATGAACGGATTTCAAGATCAACGGCCATAACTTGAAAGCTCAGAGGGACCTGGGGCATCCTGAGCCGGTTGACAGACAGTGGGCCCACGAATCGGATGTGGATTGAACTCAAACTCGTGTGGTCCACAAGCCTGAGCGTGAACCGCGCGACCCAACAGCCCCAGCCTAATCCCCGTTGCTGATTCTCTGTGGCGCACAACGTACAGCAATCCCCTGACAGACAAACATATGCAGCAAAGTCCAGCCAATCAAAAAATTCTGCAAAACTAAAAAACTTCAAAAATACATTAAAAAATAGCCGGATTATCAGAAAAATTCCCATAAAATACCAAAATGTTAAGAAAAATATGAGGAATATTTTGATGTAATGTGTCAGGCCAAAACACTAAAGCACAAAAATGTTTTAAATTTGAAGTAAAAAAGGATGGTTATAATGAAAGATAATAAATTTGCATGGATAAATTAAAAGCTGGGTTCCCCGAGGGAATTGAGCAAAAGTCATGTAAACATTTTATGCTCTGGACAGCAGGTACATCTGAACATTCTATGTTCTGGACAGCAGGTACATCTGAACATTCTATGTTCTGGACAGCAGGTACACTTGACACTCAATTGGCACAGTCAAGCGTTAAGACTTGCAAATAAAAATTGAAATATACATCACCAAGAAGGTCGAAGACACAAGTTTAAAAGTACAAATTTAAAAACCCAAACTCAAAAGTCCAACTGAAGATTGAAAATCTAAAATTCAAAAGTCGCAACTCAAAAGTCCAACTTAAGGTCCTTGATGCCAAAATGCAAAAGTTCAAACTTTAAACCAAGCCCGAAAATGTCCAGAACTAAAAATCAAACTCAAAAGTTAAAATCCAAAAGTGCTAACTTAAAAGTGCAAAACTTAAAAGCCGAATTCAAAAGTCCAAAATTCTAAAAGTGCAAATTAAAAAAAAAATCCAAACCTGAAAATGACACAAAGTCTAAAAGTGACACAAAGTCTAAATGACACAAAGTCTAAATGACACAAAGTCCAAAAATGACACAAAGTCTAAAAGTGACACAAAGTCTAAAAATGACACAAAGTCTAAATGACACAAAGTCTAAAAATGACACAAAGTCTAAAAGTGACACAAAGCCAAAATGACACAAAGTCCAAAAATGACACAAAGTCTAAAAATGACACAAAGTCAAAATGACACAAAGTCTAAAAATGACACAAAGTCTAAAAGTGACACAAAGTCAAAATGACACAAAGTCCAAAAATGACACAAAGTCTAAAAGTGACACAAAGTCAAAATGACACAAAGTCCAAAAATGACACAAAGTCTAAAAATGACACAAAGTCTAAATGACACAAAGTCTAAAAATGACACAAAGTCTAAAAGTGACACAAAGTCAAAATGACACAAAGTCTAAAAGTGACACAAAGTCCAAAAATGACACAAAGTCTAAAAATGACACAAAGTCTAAATGACACAAAGTCTAAAAAGGACACAAAGTCTAAAAATAACACAAAGTCCAAAAATGACACAAAGTCTAAAAATGACACAAAGTTTAAATGACACAAAGTCTAAAAATGACACAAAGTCTAAAAGTGACACAAAGTCAAAATGACACAAAGTCTAAAAATGACATAAAGTTTGGATGACACAAAATCTAAAAGTGACACAAAGTCAAAATGGCACAAAGTCTAAAAGTGACTCAAAGACACAAAGTCTGAAGTGACATAAAGTCTTAAAAGTCAAAAGTTCGTCCCTTCAAGACTGCATCGCGTTTCGCCTTGAAGGAGACACCCTCTTGATATTCAGATTGAGATAAAGGAAAAGTCAATTCTGAATTATCACTGAAGTTCCTGTCAAGAGAAGGCATAGCGCATCTGTACTCGCGACTTGAACGAAAACCCCAAAAATCCCTATGTTTCTCAAAATGATTGAGAACTGACCTAGAATACCCTATTTTCTAGCGTTGGACTCAAATCTAACGGCCTGTTTCTACAAGTTCACAGCATGTTTGACCAGAAGCAGACTGAAATCCGATGCCCAAATGACCAGAAGAAAAGTCAATCAGTGGCCATCACCCAAGTTCATGTCAAGAGGAGGCATAGCGCATCTGTACTCAAGACTTGAACGAAATCCCAAAATCTCTAAATCCCCAAACGGTTGAGGATTGATCTAGGATACTAAATTTCCTAGTATCGAACTTAAAAATCTCTGTAACGGCACTAAGCCTAATCCGGCAAAGTAAAAACAACCAAAATGTCTTAAAATGTGAAACTAAAAGAATCAAACCACACCATTCATGTTTGCATGGCTCTGTTAAAATAGCTGCCCTTCTGCATTGCTTTTCACCTTGAAACTCCCTATCAAGACACAATCCCTTTTATTAAAAATGACTTCATCCACTTATAACATCTAAGCTTTGATTATCCCGATCTAGAGGTGCTCTTGGCCCAGTTCGTAACTGAGTCCGGAGGTAATTAACAGTAGGGGCTTGCGCCTACTGGAAAAAAAGGACCTACGACAAACAATCAACCCTCGAGGTACTTAGAACCGCATTAGTGCCCTTCGCTCGTTTAGAATGGGCAGTAACGACGGGTCTCAAGATGCTCGAGGGGTATCTGATCCGCATTTTCTTCGCCCCGTAGAGGACTATCTGATCTTCCGTGGTTGGACTGAAAAAGTGCGAGACAATAATAGATTAGGGCACTTATCTTTTGATAGTCTGAATAAATTGGATCCTGATTTGATGAATAAAGTAGATAGGGATAAATTATTTTGTGATGCTTGTGAACTTGGAAAACATACTCGTTCTAGTTATAAAATGATTGGTTTAAGAAGTTTGGAGCCTTTTGCACTTGTTCATTCTGATGTTTAGGGACTATGCCCTATTACTTCTGTTAGTGGATTTAGATGGTTTGTTACCTTTATTGATTGTTACTCACGCATGACTTGGGTATACATGATGAAACAAAAATCTAAAGTTCTAAAATGCTTTAAAGATTTCTGTGCTTGTGTAAAAACTCAATTTGGAATACAGGTGAAGGTCCTTCGAACAGATAATGGAACTGAGTATGTCAACAAAGAATTTGCCAATTTTGTGTCTGAGCAAGGGGTCCTCCATCAAACTACTTGCCCAGATACTCCAGCACAAAATGGAGTAGCTGAGCGCAAGAACAGACATCTTTTGGAGGTGACACGTTCATTAATGCTAAGAATGAACGTACCGAAGTTCCTATGGAGTGAGACAGTTTTGACAACAACCTATCTGATCAATAGGATGCCATCAAGGGTGTTAGGAATGAAGACACCACGTGAGGTACTATTTGGATCTAATGATTTTGTTGTTCCACCCAAGGTGTTTGGATGTGTGTGCTATGTGAGAGATCACAGATTGACAGTAGGAAAGCTAGACCCGAGGGCAGTTAAATGCATCTTCATAGGTTATCCCTCAAATCAGAAAGGATACAGGTGTTGGAGTCCTATTGAAAGAAAGATCTTTGTTAGTATGGATGTGACTTTCCGAGAATCTGAACCATACTATGGAGAAAAGACAAAGTTAGACTTATTGTTTGAAGATGACTCTACCAGTGCTGGTAGAGAGGGGGAGAAGGAGAATGGAGTTATAATTGGTGATTATCCATGTCCTTTGTCGGGATTGAGTGGTGATAGTAATCTAAGCAATGATGGAGATGGTGATGATCTGAGAGGTAAAAATAAGAAACAGGGGGAGCTAATAGTGTATAAGAGGAGGCCAAAACAACCTGAGCAGCATGAGCAACCTGAGCAGCAGGAGCAGCATGAGCAGCCTGTGCAGCATGTTTCCTTAAATGCCAATGTCCCAAGTAGCTCCTCCCCAAGTCCTCCGCCAGATTCTCACTCAAGGTTGATAGGTAACAATTCTCCTCAAACTCCACTTCGTAGAACATCTAGGGTTAATACTGGGAAACCTCCTGTTAAATATGGTAATTGGGGAAATGATATTGCAAATTACATTTCATACGCATCTATTCCACCTGCATATAAGTCCTTCCTTGCATCTCTAGATTCTGTGCCTGTACCTAACATGTGGCAGGTAGCTAAGCAAGATCCTAGATGGTTCGGTGCCATGCAGGAAGAACTTCAGGCATTGAAGAAAAATGACACATGGGAATTGGTGCCATTACCAGTTGGAAAGCGTGCCGTCGGATGTAAATGGGTGTACACTGTCAAGGAAACTCCAGAAGGCAAGGTTGATAGGTACAAAGCCCGACTGGTTGCAAAATGATACAGTCAGACTTATGGTATTGACTATGATGAGACCTTTGCCCCTGTTGCAAAAATGAGCACTGTGAGAATGTTGGTGTCGTGTGCTGCCAATTTCAATTGGCCATTACACCAGTTAGATGTCAAGAATACTTTCTTGCATGGAGAGGTGTACATGGAAATTCCACCAGGATTTGCTACTCCACAATCGGCTGGGAAGGTATGCAAACTCAAGAAGTCATTGTTTGTTCTGAAACAGTCTCTGAGAGCATGGTTTGATAGGTTCAGACTTGCAATTTGTGGCATAGGATACAAGCAGTGCAATGGAGATCATATTGTATTCTACAGACATCTGAAAGGTCGTATAACCATCCTGGCTGTTTATGTTGATGATATTGTGATTACTGGAGAAGATGTTGAGGAGATCATGCGGCTAAAGGAAAATCTTGGAAAGGAATTTGAGGTCAAGGATTTGGGACATTTGAAGTATTTTCTGGGAATTTAAATTGCCAGATCAAAGACTGGTATAGTGCTTTCTCAGCGAAAGTATGCACTAGATCTTCTTTCAGAAACATGGATGCTGGGTTGTACGGTTGCCCCAACTCCTATTGAGCCGAATCAGAAGCTGTGTGCTGAGGGAGGTGACTCAGTGGACAAGGAGCAGTACCAAAGGCTAGTTGGTAAGCTCATTTATTTATGCCACACTAGACCTGATATTTCTCATGAAGTGAGTGTGGTGAGTAGATACATGCATGATCCAAGAGAGCAACATTTGGATGCTGTTCACCGGATCCTTAGATATATCAATGGGAGTCCTGGAAAAGGACTGTGGTTCAGAAGTCATGGGCATCTGAGAGTTGAAGGCTATTGTGATGCTGACTGGGCAGGTTGTGTAGATGATCGTAGATCCACTACAGGATATTGTGTGTTTGTTGGAGGCAATCTTGTGTCTTGGCGAAGCAAGAAGCAAGATGTAGTGGCCAGATCTACAGCTGAGGCTAAGTACAGGGCTATGGCACTCAGCCTATGTGAGTTGATGTGAGTAAGGAATCTCCTATCTGAGTTGCGCGTGTTTCGAGAAGAATCGTTACAACTTAGGTGTGACAACAAGTCAGCAATCAACATTGCAAACAATCCAGTTCAGCATGATCGCACCAAACATGTGGAAATTGATCGTTTCTTCATCAAAGAACAATTGAATAATGGAGTGCTGATGTTGAACTATGTGAAATCAGAAGACCAGTTGGCTGATTGTCTAACTAAGGATTTGGGTTGTAAGAAGTTTGAGAGTTCTTGTAACAAGATAGGGATGATTGATATCTATCGCCCATCTTAAGAGGGAGTGTTGAGTTATATTAGTTATGATATTATTTCTAGTATTTATGTTATTTATGTTATTTGTAGAAGTCTAGGGTCCTATTTGTAAAAGTATGATTCTGGATTAATATAAAAAGGGAGCCTCTGTACAGAGGCCATAATCCCTAGTTTTAACCTAAATCTCTTTTCTAATCCACATATATATATGGACTACTGTTAACATCTAGTTAAGATCCGACAATGATGTATTTGTTGTGCAATTTTAAGTTTTTGAATATATTAATTGCCTAGAGATACAAACAGTAGAATCATAATTAAATAACCTTTCCAATAAACGCTTCAATTAATCATGTACCGATGTGTAATAATATAAGTACATGACTCTTCAGTGCTATGAACATTTCTACTCCCAGCCTAAGACTCTGCTCCAGAAATCTTTTATCAGAGGAAAGGAAGGTGTGGGAAAGGAGAGGTTGTCCAAGTTTGTTACCTTCCAAATTGGAGGGTACACATTTTTTTTTTCTTGAAACAAGTGAGCATAAACTCACCACGTTTTTCATTAAAACGAAAAATACAGTCTATTGGAGGGAACACATGGAGAGTAAACTCTTTGTAAAATTTGTATATACTTCACTTTGTCTCTCTTTTCTCTCCTTTCCTTTCTATTTGCTGTGGAGCAAGTAAGTAGATCGAGCTGCCCCTTTTTTTTACTTCCTTTCCGTTCCTTTCCTCTACGGTCGTGGTTCTGGATAAACTCCGCACCGAACCGCATTCGAATACGAAATATATGCTTAATATCCGAACCGTATTCGAGTCCGAACATATCCGTAATCGTATTCATATCCAACAAAAATATGGATGCGGATATGGTTTGACTACTATCCGATCCGTATCCGTATCCGACAAAAAAATTCGTTATCCGATCCATATTTAGTCTTTATCCGAACCATTTTCACCCTTAATTAAATTAATGATATAAGATAATAAACGTAATCACTCCTCTAGCACCTATAAAAAAGACTTTTGATTTAATAAAGTAAATTTTTTTCTAATTAGATCCGCTTAAAATAACATTTTGATAATATAATAACATAATACGATGATAATATAGAATTAATTAATTAATTTTTCTTAATTTATATATATAGAAAGTTTAATATGCACCATAGTGCATAGGGCATTCCATGCACCACGGACTTTTTCAGAAATATTTTTGTAAATTGACAAATCTAATTTAACCAATCTAATCTACATATTGAAATCTCATACCAAACCAAAATTTACAATTTTTTAGATTTTATTACTATTTTTTTCAAATTTTTTAAAACATGTCATTTTTGGAATGTTGTACTATTTACATTTTCCAAAAATGGAATGTTTTAAAAAATTCGAAAAAAATAGTAATAAAATCTCAAAAATTGTAAATTTTGGTTTTCTATGAGATTTCAATATGTAGATTAGATTTGTCAATTTACAAAAATACTCCCGAGAAAGTCCGTGGTGCACGAAATGCCTTATGCACTATAGTGCATATTAAACTTTCTCTTTATATATATTTATTTTAATATTTAAAATATATTCGTATTCGTATCCGTATCCGGTAATATTCGAATCGTATTCGTCTCTGTTTAACGTCTGATCCGTATCTGTATCCGAACATATCCGTATTCGTATCCGAATCCAGAAAAAAAACATAAATACGAATATGATATGACCACTTTCCGATCTGTTTTCATCCCTAAGTCCCTAACCCCCAAATTGTGGATTAGACTCACTATAGTACGTACCTCAAAATGATGAGCTATAGTGCTATGAATAGTGTCTTTTCGGATTTTCTACGGCGGTTTTATTGTCATTTTGCTGAATTACAGTGCTATGAACGGAGAATTCCCTACTCGAAAAGAAGGCCCGGCATGTTTGTCTTACTTTCTACTGTGGTTCGCATGCCATTTTGTTAAATCGGATTGTATTCAGTTCGATTATCACTACACCAAAAAGAATTATTAGTATCGGACCATTAATATCGATTTTTAAGAAAACCGGTATTAATAATAAATCATGGCAATTTTGTAATTGTCAGATTTATTATGTAGTACCGGTTTTTTTAAAAATCGGTACTGAAATTCACTGGGAAAAAAACCGTTTTTCATTTAGTATCAGTTTTTTATAAAAATCCGGTACTAATATATTGATTTTTAGTATCGGTTTTTTTTTTTATAAAAAAACTGGTACTAAAGTGCCGACAAAAATAAATAAAATCGTTTTTCATTTAGTACCGGTTTTTTTATAAATAACCGGTACTAAAAATCAATATATTAGTACCAGTTTTTTATGAAAAATCGGTACTAAATGAAAAATGAAAAGATAAATGAGTCAACAAGGAAAGATAAATGCCGTAAAGAAAGACATGCCCCACACACTCGGATCAAGAGGTTACATAAGTGCTGAGTTGAGATGGAAAGAAGGGGAGGTGGTCCATGGTGGGTCCTTAGTTATTACCAAGGATATGCATGGTCGGACTTATAGTTGGAGTAGGACACGCGCAGTAAAGGATCCAGTGACCGGTAATGTTGTGGTTAAAAACCCTAAGGCTGTCGCGGTGATCAACAAAGCGGTACGTGTAACAACTCCAATAACTTTATTTATGTAATAAATGAATTTAATTTAGTCTAACTAACATTAATTTCATTTTGTGATAGGTTGCTCTAGTTCAGTCAGGCGAAGTTGAGTCTGTTCGTCGAAATGACATCTTCACATCTGTGATCGGGACGCCTGAGCACTCGGGACGGTTGAGAGGATATTCACTTTTTTTTGGTGTGAAGCAGGTGTTTGGTAGGGGTACGAGAAAATCGTCAAAGGGGTATTCCAAAGAGGAGGTTGATCGATTGGTGGAGGAAGTGAAAGCACAAATGAAGGAGGAACTCAATAAGTGAATGCAGCAAACCTTTTCACAAATGTTTTCGCAAGGCCAAGGTCAAGTCCAAACACCGTAGACCTACGATCCAATTTACCAACAAGCTATACTGATGCTATCACAGGGTAGCAACAATCTACCACATCCGATTCCTCATCCGAGTTTTCAAGTTAATAATTTTATCAAGCTAATGATATATATTGTTTTTCCCACATATAATATTGTTGAACCCTAAAATATTCTCATAAATACCGGAGAACGGTAAAGAGGAATTTGATATTTTATACATGGGTCAGATGCGGGAGGCGCCCGATAATCTGAAGTTATCTTGGATAAATCGGAAAGGAATATTTGTGAGGATTTAATGTCGTGACAAAACAAATGGTGCTAAATCCCAAGGATTATATTGGCATCCATATTAACGAGAAAATAGAATCACGATAATCTGGCATGCGATATATATTCCTGGAACTCACGAAAAACGTCAGATCGTACCATGAAATACAACAAGAAGATAATTATATAATTTCATGAGTGGAGTTATATGATTATACATAATATTCAGAAATATCCCATGATCAAATAATTTCTCTGGCCCATTTTTGTTTCGGCCCAACCCATATCAGCCTATATCAAAAAAAAAAAGGGGGAGAACGGAAGGCCCAAAAAAACACTCTCGGCCCATCACAGTATCCTTCCGTCTCCTTCGTTCCGACTGCCTCCGTTTCTGACGCACGCGATGACGAAGAAGCTCTTCTGACGAACGCCGTGACGCAGGAGATGGACCTCTCCCCCTCTCACGCTTGTTGAAATTCGAAGCCAAACAATGATGACAAGGGTCGAATCTCATCGTCTCCTCTCATCATTACGCTGTGCACAGGATCTCTCTCACACACCTGCTGAGACATGAAGCCAGATGCAGCTTGCACACCTCAATTCTCCCCTCCATCATGCCACTATGTCGGACATTCAATTGTTGAGAGAAGAGAATCTCGACGCCTATGGATAAGCTCAATTCCCTGCTCTCCATTGAACCCAAGAAAGATACGGCTTGATTGCAAAGAGGCTGTAAACTCAAGAATGGCCAAATTAAGGAAGATGAAATGAAATTGATTCAATTCCATGGTCAAATGATAACCAGGAAGCACCAATAGAAGAGTATGAGTCATCAATTATGACAATTAGCAAAACAAAACCATAGCACCATGAATGCAGTAATAGTTGGACCCAAGTATCAAATTCTAAAATTCAATGAACAAGTGACGCTGGATTAAGTGACATAGCACTCAAATTACATGAGTATGAGAAGCAGTAAATCAGACAGAAGAAAAATTGGCAAAAATGATAAGGCTCAGGAAGATTGGCAAAAAGAAGATATATTTAAGTTAAGAGGAACGTGGAGTTAGCTAGATCGATCTATTATCTTCTGTCCAAAGTCTGTTTCCATCAGATTTTGCTATCATGAAAAAAAAAAGTTCTCAAAGGATGCAACGAAATTGAAGTAAAAAAAAAAGAGAGAGTTGTGATGGCTGAAGGAAATGCAAAGCTGGAAATAAAATTAACAATTGATGCAGTAGCAAACAATTAATGATAATTTTCATCAAAACTAGCCTATGGACAAAAGGAACTGGAGAAGAAGGTTACTCATCACTGTTTAATTAATTGATCTGAATCAAAGGAGGCTGCTAAGGTCAAGATATTCTGCTGCAGTAAGGAATGCATAACAAACACACTGGCAGGGGTAAAATCGTCCATTCCCTTCAAGGACTGATAATTGGTGTCATCTACAGCAGCTCCCCCTTTCTCCTATAAAAGGGCATCAGATGGCCATGCAAAAACAAGCTCTCACCACCTAAAAAAACCCATAACGCATATACACATGCTGTGAGCATCAAGTCATCAAAGAGAGGAAGCCAAACCATCTTCAAGCAACTGACCAGAGAGCATTGAATTAGGATAGCTACTTACTAAAAAAAAAAAACAAAAAAAGAGTGTGTGTTAGAAGTAGTTTCATATTTGCAGCAATATTAGGGATTGTGTAATCTACTCTTTTGTGTAAACTGCTTTGATAAGTAAGAAGGTTATTTCTTCTTCCTTTGCAACTTTCATTGTTATTTCAATATTTTCTGGTTTCATGCACACATAGTAGAAATGTAAGGAGTAACTAACAAAACGTTTGATGTAAATATGTATATAAGTGCATTTATCTAACATAAGTATTAGTAACAATGTAGGAACAACTAAAACTCATTCTCATTTTTATATCATGTTTTTATGTTATGTACTCATGTGGCCTAGAAATCATTAGCTGTGTTTGTAGCTAAGCATGCATACTTAATATTAAGTATGTTATCATAAAAAAAAATAAAAATAAAAAGTGGACAACAACAAGGACAATAAACATGGACAGCAGGTTAAAATAAAATAAAAAAACAAAGGACAGCAGGTTTAGTTGGAGCTTCATGGAGTTAGCACATTTTACCTCACCAATGCATTAAAGAAGGAGGCAGTCATCATCAGTTCAACTTCAATCATACCAAGGGAAAGCTGTGCAATGAAGGTTCCATCGTGTTAATTTGATGGCTTGTTACCTCTCAGATAAATGCTGTCACTCCCTCATCTCCATCCAATTTCAAATCAATACCAAGTGGTGTCAGCACAACCATCATGGCTAGACTCAAATTCAGGAGGACCCCCAATACTGCCATAGTCCCCATGATGTAATTAAAGGCTCACACACACTCAAAGTAATGCCAACATCATCATATGTCAACGCTTGAGCTCTCTGCATCAACATGAACTTGCACCAATATAGGGGGAGGCAACCATCAATGCAATCATCATGGCCAGAACCACCAGAGAGGAAACCCTTGGATGGAGGCACTCGGCAGTCGAATTGACGATGCAAACACCTTCCTGCACCTATCATAAACCTCACAGACGCCTCACCTATTTCACACCATGGCCAGCTGATGGTACCAACAGACTCACCGTCATGGCATGTACTGGTTGAGGTGAAGCACTATGCTGAAGGAGCATGGCAACCAAATTAAGACAACACCGAGTTTTATAGACCCTCCATTATGCTCTCAGGCAAATCATCTCGACTTGATCGCCACCAGAAGTCCAGAACCACCAACGAGCCCTATCGAACCCTAGTTGATTGGGAGGAGATAATTATGGTGCAAACGGAGAGGATGGGTCTGAAAAGTGGGTCCCATGATACCCTGGGGGCCTCACGATTCTAATCGACACCATCTTGAGGTCGATTGATTGCCCAGAGTGCATAATCAAACATCCATGGCGAAGAGCTTCGTTGTCCTGTCGACGAAGAGAGAAAGAAGAAGGGAGAGAAGAACGGTTAAACCATACCCGCTGACATAACGGTTAAACCATACCCGCATGACAATGGGACCCACATGCGAAGGTATTAGCATTTCCACTAAACACCAGATGTATGGGAGCAACCTAACAGTTTTAATAGAAACCATCCCAAATTTCGTGATTCTCTGTGGCAGCTTGGTTGTGCTGAGTCAAGTCCGTGTGATAACCCGCTAGAAGCCCACCCAGTCCAATCAGAAGAAGCCATGTGTCACTCTCAACAGCTGAGGTCGCTGCTGACCCCTTATTTCCTCCGCTGATTCGGACCAATCATGCGCTGCCATGTGTCATTGCAGTCGAGGTGGCACCATTCTATTGCTGGAACTTCAAAAATTCGTAGAAATTCAACCGTAACTCCGAAAAATCCAAACCAAATTTCTACGGATCCAGAAAAATATGGAGAATACATTCATGCCAAAACCATAGCGAAAATCCAAACATAATATTTTAAATCCATATTCCAAGTTCTGGCCAATCACAAATTGCCACCTCAACCTTATATTTATTTTAAAATCCAAGAAAACCTTTAAAAATTCATGAAAAATCACAGGAGGTTCAGAAAAATATGAGGAAAAATCCTGGAAGCTCAGAAAAATAAAGGGAATCTATTTGGCTAATCACCACCACTATAAACTCTACCAAATATATCCCTACCATTATTCTCTCCTGGATACTACGGAGAAAAGCCGTTTCGGCAAAGGCTCAAAGGCTCATGATCAAATCACTGAAGGCATGGATAATATTACAAAATTCAAAAAAGTCATAACGGGATACTAGCACGACCGAGTCTAGTGCTCTGTTTATGACTCTAGATAAAGCTCATCATAACCTCAAGTGATCAAAACCACCAGACGGTCATTGACATGACAGGTGTGGATAAAAATGGAGACACTGAGTACTGTTGCTAACAAACAAGAGTACTGGTGAAGTATCAAGCTCAATGATCTGGTTAAATCGAGATTCGCTAACCTCAAAATGATGGATAGTGAGATATATCACGATGTCACGGGACTCTATCAAGAGACCCGAAATAATATGCAAATCAAGTGAAGACCAAAACAATATTCAAGCAAACTGATAAAATTCCAAAGAGAAGGCACACTACACCGTCAGATATTATCGGTGAAGAATATGGATCCAACCACATACGAGCAGAACTCCTTGCAGTCTGAGAAAAAACTCACAATGTTGTCCCAAGCCTGCTAAGACGATGAAAGCCACGATTATCAAAGGCACCCGCTCTCTCGAGAAAGGCAGGAGGTCCAATCTTGAGTGTATGCAATCTACCCGCCGGAGATAACATATGCCAACACCGCTGACACAGGCACACGGCATTATGATCCTATCAAAGATATGCAAATATTGTCACCATGGACAAATTCCACATCATCATACCCGTACCTTGGGGAGAGATCATATTTTATTTCAGGAGTCTACGGTTATCTAAGGCACCCGCTCTCTCGAGAAGGCAGGAGGTCCTAACTTGAGTGTTTGCAATCTAACCGCCAAGGATACATCGAGGCCAACACTGTGGCTGTAAACGACTCCCTCATATTATATTAAAGACTTTATCCCAGATCACACCACTGCATCAGATGGATCCATAATCCTTACCTAAATAATATCCTCATTCAGAAACCTTCAACATGTTCCATAGTCACATTACTTATGCTTCAAACAGCTCAGTAATGTTGACTCGATCTATCTTTTAAATCAACAACCAGATCTCACACAACAAAACTTACCTCTTTCGGTGCTAGAGGAAAATTACAATGTTCCGGTCGGAAGCCGGACATTACCTGAACACTCGCAAAGATTGCCGAGCGTCTATTGACTTTCCTTGGCTAAATGCCAAGCACTATGTCGCATTGACGCTTGATCAGGAATCAAGCGAAGCTTCAACAGATGGTCAGAGACTGAGTGTCAGAGGAACGCTCCCATGATCGAGAACCAACTGTTCATGACGTACCGGTCGGCAGCCGGACGTTACTTGAACGCTTAGCGTCATTTGAGTGACTCGTCTTGCCTAGATGTCAAGCATTACGTCACATTGAACGATTGGTCAGAGACTGAGCGTCAGAGGTACGCTCCTATGATCGAGAACCAATTGTCACCCGCACCTAGGGAAGCCAAGGGGCAGCTGACTTAGGTAGCACCCGCGCGCATAAGATTTTTGGACGCCCACAAACCCAAGGGTCTGGCGAAGGATAGTTTCAATGCTTCGGGTGAGAGCCGAACTGTTGAAACCTAGGATATTTCAGGTGGCAGCTGAACTATCCGCTGAACGTTTGAATAGCAATCAGGGTTCCTTGCGAGGTTTCGAGTAACACTTGGACTATCTGCATGATATCTCGGCTGGCTACCAAGTATCATCAGAATATTCTAAGGAGGATCGAACCGTCTGCTCAATACCCGTTTGGCGAACAAACGTCACTTTAACATCTGACTGGCATCCAGATGAAGTTTGGACACTTCAGGTGGCAGCTGAACTGTCCGTTGAACGGCCGACTAGCAATCAGATTCCCTTCAACATTTCGAATAACAGTCAGACTATTGTTTGATACCTTGGCTGGCTACCAGGTATCACCTCAATACTCTGAGTGAAGATCGAATTGTTACTTATCTGATTGGCGAATGGACGTCACTTCAACGCTTCGAAGAATAATCGAGTCATCCGTCCGATAAGCTGGCTGGCTACCAGATATCACTTCAGAGTCTCAATTATGATCGAATCGGAAGGGAACATCTGACTGGCACCCAGATGTCACTTATAAACGATTCGGATAGCAATCGGACCAATTGTTTGGTACCTTGGCTGGATACCAGGTATCACCTCAATACTCCGGATGATAATCGAATCGGCACTTAACACTTGGCTGGCAACCAAGCGTCTTCGGTTCAGGTGGCAGCTGAATCGATTCCTAGATATTTGACTTGCGACCAGATGCACTGTCGACACCTCAAGCAACAATCGGATAACCTGTGGGATATCTTGGCTGGATACCAGATATCACCTCAGTATCTCGAATGATGGTTGAACCGTCTACTCAATGTCTGAATGGCAACCAAATGTCTCCTGAACGCTCTGAACAACAATCGGATTATCTGTTTGATATTCTGGCTGGCTACCAGACATCACCTCAGTACTTCGGATGGAGATCAGAATGTCACTTAACATCTGATTGGCAACCAGATGTCTTAACGATTCGAGTGGCAGTCGAATCGTTCCTCTGATACCTTGGATGAAACTAGATACCACTTCAATGCTTCAAATGGCAACTGGATCGTCTACTTGATATCATGGCTGGAAACCACGTATCAACGCAACGTTTCAAGTGACAAGAGAACCGTTTATTTGATATCTTGGCTGGAAACCGAGTATCACCCCAAGGAAAAGAAACCGAACATTGCCAAATGTCACTTCAACGCTTCGGGAGCAAACCGAACCGTCACTTTGAACATCGCCAAATGTCACTTTTAACGGAAGCCAATCCGTCTATTGAACGTCTTGGTCAGGTACCAGATGTCACTTAACGCTCTATGCCCATCGAACGAGTGTCACCCCGCTTCCCGGGAAAGGTCAAGGGGCAACCGACTCGGGTCGCACCCGCGCGCATAAGATTTTAACGCCCATAAACCCAGGGGTCCGGCGTCTTTAACATCCACAAGCCCAGGGGCCTGATGTTCACTCAAAAAAAAAAAGAAAAAAAGAAGAAAACAACCTCAAGCACCGCATCAACCAAATTTAACGATCTGATCAGGAATCAGACGTCACTTTCAGACAACCTCAACAAAGATCAACAGGAAGTCTAAGAAACCCGCTTCGGGAAGTCCATGCCTTATAAAAACAAAAATGCAAACCATAAGAGCCTAAATCTTGATTCAACACATTACGAAGAAAACTTGGAAACGAGAAGACCACAAGCGTCCAGCGACGACAGTCAACCGTAACCTCTACAAGCTAAGAATTCCAGAGACTGCTGTCCCCTGCAATCCAAAGTCCACAAAAAAAAAATATATAATAATATGATATATTAATATTGCATTGTAGTAGTAATATTAATAATTAAAAAAAAAAAACAAACAAAAAACAAAAAAAATATAAATGCATGATAGGACCGCTAATTGTATATTTACAGTTCCCTAACAGCTCACGACACACAATCCTTTGGTTTTCCCGATCTAGAGGTGCTCCTGACCATGTCGGAGGTAATTAACAGTAGGGGCTTGCGCCTACTGGAAAGAAAGGACCCCTTCAAATAATAAACCCTCGTGAGAACTCAAGACCGTACAGGTACCGCGCTTCGGGGTGGTATCGGTATCGGCCTCTTGAGGCTCGCGAGGGGTATCTGATCCGCATTCTTTTTTGCCCCTCAATCCGAGACCGGATTTTCCTCTGTTGATCCGAGGGCCGCGAAAAATAACAGATACCCCTTTAAAAATCACAGGAGGTTCAGAAAAATATGAGGAAAAAATTCTGGAAGCTCAGAAAAATAAAGGGAATCTATTTGGCTAATCACCACCACTATAAACTCTACCAAATATATCCCTACCATTATTCTCTCCTGGATACTACGGAGAAAAGCCGTTTCGGCAAAGGCTCAAAGGCTCATGATCAAATCACTGAAGGCAAGGATAATATTACAAAATTCAAAAAAGTCATAACGGGATACTAGCACGACCGAGTCTAGTGCTCTGTTTATGACTCTAGATAAAGCTCATCATAACCTCATGTGATCAAAACCACCAGACGGTCATTGACATGACAGGTGTGGATAAAAATGGAGACACTGAGTACTGTTGCTAACAAACAAGAGTACTGGTGAAGTATCAAGCTCAATGATCTGGTTAAATCGAGATTCGCTAACCTCAAAATGATGGATAGTGAGATATATCACGATGTCACGGGACTCTATCAAGAGACCCGAAATAATATGCAAATCAAGTGAAGACCAAAACAATATTCAAGCAAACTGATAAAATTCCAAAGAGAAGGCACACTACACCGTCAGATATTATCGGTGAAGAATATGGATCCAACCACATACGAGCAGAACTCCTTGCAGTCTGAGAAAAAACTCACAATGTTGTCCCAAGCCTGCTAAGACGATGAAAGCCACGATTATCAAAGGCACCCGCTCTCTCGAGAAAGGCAGGAGGTCCAATCTTGAGTGTATGCAATCTACCCGCCGGAGATAACATATGCCAACACCGCTGACACAGGCACACGGCATTATGATCCTATCAAAGATATGCAAATATTGTCACCATGGACAAATTCCACATCATCATACCCGTACCTTGGGGAGAGATCATATTTTATTTCAGGAGTCTACGGTTATCTAAGGCACCCGCTCTCTCGAGAAGGCAGGAGGTCCTAACTTGAGTGTTTGCAATCTAACCGCCAAGGATACATCGAGGCCAACACTGTGGCTGTAAACGACTCCCTCATATTATATTAAAGACTTTATCCCAGATCACACCACTGCATCAGATGGATCCATAATCCTTACCCAAATAATATCCTCATTCAGAAACCTTCAACATGTTCCATAGTCACATTACTTATGCTTCAAACAGCTCAGTAATGTTGACTCGATCTATCTTTTAAATCAACAACCAGATCTCACACAACAAAACTTACCTCTTTCGGTGCTAGAGGAAAATTACAATGTTCCGGTCGGAAGCCGGACATTACCTGAACACTCGCAAAGATTGCCGAGCGTCTATTGACTTTCCTTGGCTAAATGCCAAGCACTATGTCGCATTGACGCTTGATCAGGAATCAAGCGAAGCTTCAACAGATGGTCAGAGACTGAGTGTCAGAGGAACGCTCCCATGATCGAGAACCAACTGTTCATGACGTACCGGTCGGCAGCCGGACGTTACTTGAACGCTTAGCGTCATTTGAGTGACTCGTCTTGCCTAGATGTCAAGCATTACGTCACATTGAACGATTGGTCAGAGACTGAGCGTCAGAGGTACGCTCCTATGATCGAGAACCAATTGTCACCCGCACCTAGGGAAGCCAAGGGGCAGCTGACTTAGGTAGCACCCGCGCGCATAAGATTTTTGGACGCCCACAAACCCAAGGGTCTGGCGAAGGATAGTTTCAATGCTTCGGGTGAGAGCCGAACTGTTGAAACCTAGGATATTTCAGGTGGCAGCTGAACTATCCGCTGAACGTTTGAATAGCAATCAGGGTTCCTTGCGAGGTTTCGAGTAACACTTGGACTATCTGCATGATATCTCGGCTGGCTACCAAGTATCATCAGAATATTCTAAGGAGGATCGAACCGTCTGCTCAATACCCGTTTGGCGAACAAACGTCACTTTAACATCTGACTGGCATCCAGATGAAGTTTGGACACTTCAGGTGGCAGCTGAACTGTCCGTTGAACGGCCGACTAGCAATCAGATTCCCTTCAACATTTCGAATAACAGTCAGACTATTGTTTGATACCTTGGCTGGCTACCAGGTATCACCTCAATACTCTGAGTGAAGATCGAATTGTTACTTATCTGATTGGCGAATGGACGTCACTTCAACGCTTCGAAGAATAATCGAGTCATCCGTCCGATAAGCTGGCTGGCTACCAGATATCACTTCAGAGTCTCAATTATGATCGAATCGGAAGGGAACATCTGACTGGCACCCAGATGTCACTTATAAACGATTCGGATAGCAATCGGACCAATTGTTTGGTACCTTGGCTGGATACCAGGTATCACCTCAATACTCCGGATGATAATCGAATCGGCACTTAACACTTGGCTGGCAACCAAGCGTCTTCGGTTCAGGTGGCAGTTGAATCGATTCCTAGATATTTGACTTGCGACCAGATGCACTGTCGACACCTCAAGCAACAATCGGATAACCTGTGGGATATCTTGGCTGGATACCAGATATCACCTCAGTATCTCGAATGATGGTTGAACCGTCTACTCAATGTCTGAATGGCAACCAAATGTCTCCTGAACGCTCTGAACAACAATCGGATTATCTGTTTGATATTCTGGCTGGCTACCAGACATCACCTCAGTACTTCGGATGGAGATCAGAACGTCACTTAACATCTGATTGGCAACCAGATGTCTTAACGATTCGAGTGGCAGTCGAATCGTTCCTCTGATACCTTGGATGAAACTAGATACCACTTCAATGCTTCAAATGGCAACTGGATCGTCTACTTGATATCATGGCTGGAAACCACGTATCAACGCAACGTTTCAAGTGACAAGAGAACCGTTTATTTGATATCTTGGCTGGAAACCGAGTATCACCCCAAGGAAAAGAAACCGAACATTGCCAAATGTCACTTCAACGCTTCGGGAGCAAACCGAACCGTCACTTTGAACATCGCCAAATGTCACTTTTAACGGAAGCCAATCCGTCTATTGAACGTCTTGGTCAGGTACCAGATGTCACTTAACGCTCTATGCCCATCGAACGAGTGTCACCCCGCTTCCCGGGAAAGGTCAAGGGGCAACCGACTCGGGTCGCACCCGCGCGCATAAGATTTTAACGCCCATAAACCCAGGGGTCCGGCGTCTTTAACATCCACAAGCCCAGGGGCCTGATGTTCACTCAAAAAAAAAAAGAAAAAAAGAAGAAAACAACCTCAAGCACCGCATCAACCAAATTTAACGATCTGATCAGGAATCAGACGTCACTTTCAGACAACCTCAACAAAGATCAACAGGAAGTCTAAGAAACCCGCTTCGGAAAGTCCATGCCTTATAAAAACAAAAATGCAAACCATAAGAGCCTAAATCTTGATTCAACACATTACGGAGAAAACTTGGAAACGAGAAGACCACAAGCGTCCAGCGACGACAGTCAACCGTAACCTCTACAAGCTAAGAATTCCAGAGACTGCTGTCCCCTGCAATCCAAAGTCCACAAAAAAAAAATATATAATAATATGATATATTAATATTGCATTGTAGTAGTAATATTAATAATTAAAAAAAAAACAAACAAAAAACAAAAAAAATATAAATGCATGATAGGACCGCTAATTGCATATTTACAATTCCCTAACAGCTCACGACACACAATCCTTTGGTTTTCCCGATCTAGAGGTGCTCCTGACCATGTCGGAGGTAATTAACAGTAGGGGCTTGCGCCTACTGGAAAGAAAGGACCCCTTCAAATAATAAACCCTCGTGAGAACTCAAGACCGTACAGGTACCGCGCTTCGGGGTGGTATCGGTATCGGCCTCTTGAGGCTCGCGAGGGGTATCTGATCCGCATTCTTTTTTGCCCCTCAATCCGAGACCGGATTTTCCTCTGTTGATCCGAGGGCCGTGAAAAAGTGCGAGACAGGTTCTGGCACGCCCGGTGGGACATCTTTTTCCTCTCATCAGGCGAAAACCAAAGGATTGTTACCTCTATTGATAGCCACTGTGCGTATCTGTCTCGCAAAAGTGCGAGACAGGTTCTGGCACGCCCGGTGGGACATCTTTTTCCTCTCATCAGGCGAAAACCAAAGGATTGTTACCTCTATTGATAGCCACCGTGCGTATCTGTCTCGCAAAAGTGCGAGACAGGTTCTGGCACGCCCGGTGGGACTATCTTTTTCCTCTCATTAGGCGAAAATCAAAGGATATAGTGTATGAATTAGGGGATTGTTAAATATTTAATACATTACTAACAATAATTTCAAGTTACTATTTTTGCAGAAAATGGCGTACGCAGACAACAAACAGGATTTGGTCGCTCCAAGCGCATTCATGGTTGGGTCCATCCCGATTACGTTTCCAATGGTGCAGGTGGCTTCAGACACTCCTTTCGCCGTTTATGATGTTGCGACAACAGACACGAAATACGCCAATGCCATTTCGACAACTATCTTTGGGGCAAATGAATGCTTCGAGGAATATCAAGATGAAGGAATCAACGCTGTCACCAAACCGACACTCAAATTCATGACGGAGGAAGACACTTCCCACGCCCAAGACCTACAACTACAAGCATATCAAGATGAATTGGCGATTCAGGCGAACATACAAATGAGAAGCTCTTCTGCTCCACTTGAGATTGTGGAGGAGAAATCGCTTGAAATACAGAACTCACCTCCTCATTGCAAGACAGCATTGGTTCCGGTGGCCGCCCCGAGTAGGAAAATTACAGCTGCCGAAATCGATCAAAAAACATGCCAAATAATTAATGACAAGAAAGATAAAAAGGCAGTCCACCTAGCTACTCCCGTGCCTGCGTGTGTTTCAGAAACGAAGAGAAGGCCAATGGGGGCACGAGATCAAAAACTTCATGATCAAGTGGAGGCGGAAACCAAAAGAAAAATACATCGAAAGACGAAACAATCATGGTCAAAGAAGGAGAGAAAATAATCAAGGAATACATTCCATTGTCCTCAAACGATTCGCAAGTTAAGCCGGAGACTATTTACGCATTAAACAAAGGTGTCAAAAGATTTCATCAGTCAATACGGCAAAATGGAGGATGTGGAAACCATGCCATGAAAGTGGGCACGAAATTGAAGGATGTTGCGACCGTTTGTGCGAATAATGACGAAACATATAGCCCTGGAAGGCCCAAGCAAAATTTAGAAGAATCTTATATGCATCGACCGGCTGAAGAAACCATCGATGATAATTTTTCATCGATTACCTTTACGATGAACGATCTCCCCGATGGAGCAACGTATCACAATAAACCATTGTACATCACGGGAGTATCAAATGGAATCAAGATCAATCGAATATTGGTCGATCCAGGGTCAGCAGTTAATATCCTCCCTTTGGAGTCATTGAAATACTTCTCGCTCGATAGTAATACCTTGACTCAAAGCCGATCAAAGATCTATGGGTTCAATTTACACTCTCAGAGAGCACTTGGAGTAGTCACTCTGAAGTTCCGTTTTGGAAAACTCGAAACTCAAGCAAAGCTCTATGTCATGGATGCCAGCGTATCTTATAAGGTGTTATTAGGTCGCCCTTGGTTGCATACATATCAGTTGGTACCTTCCACCTTGCATCGATGCATAAAGTATATCGAAAATGGAACCCATGGAGTGATAAAAGGGGAAGAGCATCCTTTCTCTATCTATGAAATGAGACTTCCAGATGCAAAGTACTTCACACCCAGGCCACCTCTGGGGGCAAACTCTCAACAAAGACCATTGGATACCAATGACAAATCCCTAAACCGAAAATCAGACCCTACACAAGCCAATGACAACGATAAGGCCGTAAGCGGAGAAATACCTGATGCATGTGATAGGCCTCGCTCAGGAACATTTAAAGAACATCCTGACAGACGTGAGATAACAATTCAACCTCTGAAGAAAAGGCAACTAAGAAGAGAATCTATTTCCGATAAATTCTTCGGAAAAATTACAACTGAAGGGATAAACCAGGCTGCTCAGACAGAGGCCTCATTTGCACCAACAGACCGTGCTAACACCAAAATCATGCAAGACAACCATTTGACACATTTAGAGAACCATGAGTCATGTTGCATGATTCATGTGAGTAATTCTGATACTGAAGGCGAAAATGTTGAAACACAAATTTATGCCTCAAAAATGCTTCGGTCAATCCAAAACAAAAATGGTGCAAGTCTCTTGTTCGAAAATTCCGGCACTTCAAATACACATCCAAATCTCGAGGCAAGAGAAACATCATTTCTGTGCCCTTACCAGGAAATGGGGGCAAATGAAACACCGTACTTTTCTGATCGCTTTAACAAGACAACAAGGTCCGCGTACGAGATTTCAGATGGTAAGGAAGTGGGAGATCATTCCGACACAAAAGCACTACAAATTCCGCTCCGAGACCCACTCCTAGAAAAATTCATACCAGAGCGAATTATGGATATAAATCAATGCATTCCCGAAAGATGCCAAGAGAATTTAGTTGATGCTTCAAGGATAAAGTCGGGCTATTTGAAAGGCTCATTAATGCCAAGATCTTTCGAAAAACTCGAAACCTCTCCCAGCACTTCCCTTAAAACACAAGGACTAATGGGTCAAGAATTGCAAACAGTAGGAATGTCGCACTTCATCCAACATGCAAGGTGGAACAGGAGACCATATCCCGATGAATATGATTTCGTACCTTATCCCAAAGGGTATGTTGGACAACGATTCCAATTATTCGATGGGAGAGCTAAGAAATGTCCTGAACAACATGTGTTCAAATTTACAATAGCATGTGGTGATACAGCGTGTAACGAAGCTTTATTAATGCGACAATTCCCTTTAAGCCTAACGGGAGCAGCATTTGACTGGTACATCTCATTGGAGGAAAATAGTGTTAAAACATGGGATGAAATGACAGACATGTTCTGTTCGAGATTTGTAATATTTTCTCCAAGAATTACAATGGCTGATATGGTGAGAGAAAAGCCAGGAAAAGGGGAATCTGTCAGTGACTACATTACTCGGTGGAGGAACATGAGCTTTCGTTGCCAACCCCGAATTCCCGATCATGAGGCGGTAAAAATGATAATAGATAATATATATGGATCGATTAAGCCGTTCCTAGTAACAAGAGATATCACCAAATTTGATACCCTGCTCACTGCAGTGTCAAATTATGAGAGCTTAGGCCCAGAATCATGGTCATGTCATCCTAAAAGGAAAGGGAAGAAGGAAAAATCCAAGAGGACTCGAGTATCGAGAATACCATCCTCATATGAAGCCGGCAGTAGCTCAAGAGTCTCGAACAACAGGAATATTGGTTGTTCATATGACCGTCCCAATAACAACCCTAAAAGGCTCTTGTCCGTGGCAGAATTATCTAGCAAGCCCTATTCATTCAGAAAAGAAATGGTTCCTAAATTATTTCGGTGGGCCATGGAACATAATCTAGAACTGCCACCAAGCAAGCGTCCACATGAAATGGAACAATTCAATGATCCAAACTTTTGTCCGTATCATAGGGTATTGGGACACAAGATTGAAAATTGTTGGGTGTTCAGAGACTGGGTAGAAGAGCGAGTTAAATCAGGCGAAATATCGTTGTCAAAAGGCGAAAGGCAAAATCCTAAGCCACATGAGCGTTCTAACACCGATTCAGACGAAGAATCCTTCACAGTACATGCAATCGGGATAAACGATGAAGTTGAGGAAGAAATACAAAACCTGAGTGATGAAACTGAATATATTTTACCCGTGATAATGGAATCTGACGAAGGTACCTATAAGACAGAGAGAAACCCATTCAGAGAAAGCCCGATAAATACCATTGGGGTGAGCAATGGAATTCAAAGAGAAGAAAACCCGATGTATATCAGCGGGAGAGATAATTATGCCCAGGAAGAAAATGCACAAACTAAGGATAACGAGTCATGCTACATGATCTATATTAACGGCTCTGACTCTGAAGATGAAATACTTTGGGTAGCTCACAGCAAAAGTAATGAAAGTCCGGTACATATCGTCAGGATTAACAATAATGCCCAAGAAGAAAATCTATGGAGTAGCAAAACTGAAGAAATCTGCCCAGTAATTGAGGAAGCTACCTTTGAAGAGAAGGAGAATCCATCTCAAGAATACCCAGCGTATGGGATAGATAACGATATTCAAGAAGAAAATACACAAAATCGGAATAACGATACTAGAGATGTCGTATTCGTGATGGAAGAATTTGAGAAAGTTACTCTTAAAGAGGAGAAAGATCAATCTCAAGAAGACCCGGTATATGGGATAGATAATAAAACTCCAAAAGGGAATGTACAGAGTTGGAACGGTGAGGCTGAAGAGATCACACCCGTAATGATAGGGTCTGAAAGCATCCTCTACGAAGAAAGCAAAGCGCAAGAAACCCCAACTGCCATCACATGTGACGAACGACAAATTATCGAGAGTCTTGTTGCGCATTTACATGAACAAGAACAACAGATCATGATGCTCCACCAAAGGAATATTGAGATATGTCGAGAGATAGAAACGCTCTTGAAGAAGAATGTCGAGACTCATGGGGTAGGTGACAACACCCCTGCCATGTTTAAAGAGCCATTCGGGAAACTAAATATTAAAAAGGGCAAGAACGAAATGAAGGATGTTCAAATTTTCCAAGAAAAAGAAACATCAATGACAAAGGAGCCCGTAGGTGCTAGAAAATGCGAAGACCGGAAGAAAGGTGTGTCAATAAGAGAACGAAGGAGAAAGCCTTACTCTTTTCGAAAAAACAGAACCGCTGAGGTCTTTGATCTAGCTATGCAACATGATTTACAATTACCTGAGTGTAAACGTCCTAAAGAAGAGCATCAACGTTGTGAACCTAACTTTTGTCTATACCACAGAATCCTCGGACATACAATCGAAGATTGTTACATATTTAAAGATTGGGTTGAAGATAAACTTTTAAAAGGAGAATTGCGTCTCCCAGAGCACATTCTACAAGATCCAGCACCTCATAAATGATGCCAAGCGATTTAATTAGGGGACAAAAAAAAAAAAAAAAAAAAAAAAAAAAAAAAAAAACTACAAAATCTTCTACCCCAAGTGAAGGATGCCCATTGAAAATAAGAGAAACACTACAAGGAAGCCTGTGACGGTTATGTGAAGCCGGTAAATCGGCATAGAGAGGGCCAATAACTCTAGGATGACAAAGGGGTCGATGATCCGCCAAGATACACAAACCCTAGCAAATGGCTCAAGATCGATGAGGGCGCATACATTCATTTTCCAACATCCCAAGAAGGTAGAAATGAAGATAGCCAGCCACAAAGCATTCTCTGAGACTCATGGTAATATTGCAACGCTCGAAAGTCTCCTCATTTCAAGAAGAATGACAACCATGGGAGCCATGAGACTAACCGGAAGACGCCAGAGCATGTTTGCAGTTTGGTGTAAGAATTGGGAGTTGATGAAGGAAAGTGATGAAAAAGTCCTCCACATATATAGGCAAAATAATACATTCAAGCCCCTAGAACATAACCCGGAAAAATCGGGTGTGTCACATGCACATCGAGTATAGTAGCAGACTAAGAGTTGACGGGAGTCTCCCGGATGAATGACATGTCGAATGCAAACAAAGACCGAAAGAAAGTAATGATGGTTCAACATAGGGTGGACCAGTGCTTAGCAAGAAATTGATTCATAGATAAAAAGAGGGCATACCATGAAGGAAAAACCTGTTGGGCCAAGATTTCATGGGCCTTTGTCAAGAAAATGTTCCACGAAGAAACTGATGCTGTTTCATGGGCCAAGATCTCGGAAGAATTTTAAAAGGGCATTCCGCGAGGACCACAAAATGTTGACTACAGATGCTGTTAAAAATCATGTCTTATATTAAACGGATGGCTTGCCGCGAGGCAACATGAGATATCTCTTCCACAGCAAAAATTTCCCGAAACTCCAGAAAATTCCACAGCCAAATCTCTACAAAATAAAAGGGCCTATTGATAGTGCCGGCCTTAAACCTACTATCACCGGTGAACGTTCATCCTACCGGTTTCGAAAACGATGAACGAGGGTTTTGTCATTTTGTCCCTTAAACAAAATAAATAACAATTTCCCGTTTCTTATTTTATTTTGCAGGTACATGGAGCAGCTGAAGCTTTATGTCCATAAAGGAAAATAAGGAGCGTCTTGCTTTATAGCAACATAAGACGTTTCCTCCACCAAATACATATTCTAAGCACCACAAAATCTACAAGCCTAATTTCCACCTCTAAAATGGTCAATTGTTGGAGTGAGCCATAAGTCAACCAACACCAGTGAGTTCATTATACTGGTATAAAATAATGAGCAGGGCTTTATGTATTTTGTCCCTAAAACAAAATAAAGGCACAAAAAAATTTAAGGGGTAGATGAACAAATCAACCAGCAATCGTGGCATTGCATTCATAGAATTGAGGGATACATGCTACCTACTCCAATCGATTTTATCCCCCGAAAAATACAAATGGAGAGCTGTTATACAAAAAGCTACAAACACAGGGAGCCAAAAAAAAATAAAAGCAAGAAGGCCGCTTGTATTCCGGGAGTTCAGGCGGGGCAGAATTAACACCCCAATTGTAAGAAGGAAGTGGCCTCCAGTAAGCATGGATCTCTTGGTCATATGGGTTTCCCCAGTCACCACCAAGAGCGTGCACGATTTCCGGCATTGCATCCTCTTCAAGTTCCTCGATCTCCTCTGTGGTACGGCCATGGTGGTCGCTGAATTCATCAGCAGAAGAGGGGAAGCGCTCGTCGCCTTCACTAGCCATTTGATAATATTAATGAAGAGGTGGCGGAAAGGTAGAGTAAAGAAGTCGGGTTAAAAAAAAAAGAGGGGAAGAGACGCGATAAAAAGGAATGAGAAAGAAAGAGACAAAAAAAGGGGGACCGCAACTATGGTGAATGCGCATGCGTGACCACACTACAGCACCACGTTCCCTAAATGAAAAGACATTACATGATATGTTAGCCCACAGTCATAAAGAGACAAATATTGGAACCAGCAAAACACGAGGCGAATAAAGAAACACATATATTACAACATCATAAAAGCCTGCCATTACAAGTTTTAACGCATATGCTGATATCAATACTCGCAAACGTGTCATACATGTGTCTACACGACCTTACCCAACACACATACAACAACAGAGTGCCCATGATAATACATAGAAAAACCACCATACAAAATGACTATCATGGTGCAACGCGGTTCCGCCACGACAAAGCTAGCCAGATCTAAGATAAAAAATTGCAAAATCAAGAAGGCTAGCGCCACTTCGAAGCAGCAACATCACCCAGGACGGAAAATGAGACACTCCTGATTAAAGCAGCATACAAGAGCAAGGAAATGATAGGCGTGTAATTCTTTTCATGAATGACACCTTCCGCAGTAAAGATTTTGCAAAAGAAAGAGGGTGCGCCATGAGGAGGATAAGCTCGTCACACCTTCTGAAGAGACCTCAACTTCTACATGTAACGAGGGAGACCTCAACTCCTACATGTGAAATGTTTGAGCAAAACGTATAAGATGTTCTATGACATCTTATTCCCTACCCCAGACATTAAAGAAAAGATACTAGGGCTAGCGATGCAAAGATATTATGGGTAAAACGGGAATGTCCCGGAAAGACCCAGAGATTACTCAAGGCACTACAAAGCTATCAAAGCTTTAAAAGCTGCTCAAGAGATGTTGGGATATTTTCTCAAAGCATTCATGGATCATGGTGGGAGATATAAATGGGAAGTTTAACGAAAAGAGATGGTGACAAAAGAGAAAAAGAACTCCCGTATATAGACTCGGATAAGGTCTCACTGTGCATAACCGAACCGAAAGGGAATCTATCCGAACCTGGAACCGAACCTCTAAGGCCACATGGTAACAGGCAAAGATGTGACACAAAGGCAATGACACATCGAGAATGGGCGAAAATTAAATGCAGGGCTTAGTGCGGAATTACCATCCAACGAAGAAAAGACAACAACTTTACCAGGCATGCGCATAACCGAGTAGCAGCGTCATATTTATCATAAAAATGGGGGGCATCATATTTCAGTAACAAGCTGATAGAAGACAAATACAGAAACAGTAACTCTTGGCAAGGCACCAGAGCAGGTCACTCGAAGATAATTCTCCTAACCCGCTCTGGTGGGGGGCATTTGTTGAACCCTAAAATATTCTCATAAATACCGGAGAACGGTAAAGAGGAATTTGATATTTTATACATGGGTCAGATGCGGGAGGCGCCCGATAATCTGAAGTTATCTTGGATAAATCGGAAAGGAATATTTGTGAGGATTTAATGTCGTGACAAAACAAATGGTGCTAAATCCCAAGGATTATATTGGCATCCATATTAACGAGAAAATAGAATCACGATAATCTGGCATGCGATATATATTCCTGGAACTCACGAAAAACGTCAGATCGTACCTTGAAATACAACAAGAAGATAATTATATAATTTCATGAGTGGAGTTATATGATTATACATAATATTCAGAAATATCCCATGATCAAATAATTTCTCTGGCCCATTTTTGTTTCGGCCCAACCCATATCAGCCTATATCAAAAAAAAAAAAAGGGGGAGAACGGAAGGCCCAAAAAAACACTCTCGGCCCATCACAGTATCCTTCCGTCTCCTTCGTTCCGACTGCCTCCGTTTCTGACGCACGCGATGACGAAGAAGCTCTTCTGACGAACGCCGTGACGCAGGAGATGGACCCCTCCCCCTCTCACGCTTGTTGAAATTCGAAGCCAAACAATGATGACAAGGGTCGAATCTCATCGTCTCCTCTCATCATTACGCTGTGCACAGGATCTCTCTCACACACCTGCTGAGACATGAAGCCAGATGCAGCTTGCACACCTCAATTCTCCCCTCCATCATGCCACTATGTCGGACATTCAATTGTTGAGAGAAGAGAATCTCGACGCCTATGGATAAGCTCAATTCCCTGCTCTCCATTGAACCCAAGAAAGATACGGCTTGATTGCAAAGAGGCTGTAAACTCAAGAATGGCCAAATTAAGGAAGATGAAATGAAATTGATTCAATTCCATGGTCAAATGATAACCAGGAAGCACCAATAGAAGAGTATGAGTCATCAATTATGACAATTAGCAAAACAAAACCATAGCACCATGAATGCAGTAATAGTTGGACCCAAGTATCAAATTCTAAAATTCAATGAACAAGTGACGCTGGATTAAGTGACATAGCACTCAAATTACATGAGTATGAGAAGCAGTAAATCAGACAGAAGAAAAATTGGCAAAAATGATAAGGCTCAGGAAGATTGGCAAAAAGAAGATATATTTAAGTTAAGAGGAACGTGGAGTTAGCTAGATCGATCTATTATCTTCTGTCCAAAGTCTGTTTCCATCAGATTTTGCTATCATGAAAAAAAAAAGTTCTCAAAGGATGCAACGAAATTGAAGTAAAAAAAAAAGAGAGAGTTGTGATGGCTGAAGGAAATGCAAAGCTGGAAATAAAATTAACAATTGATGCAGTAGCAAACAATTAATGATAATTTTCATCAAAACTAGCCTATGGACAAAAGGAACTGGAGAAGAAGGTTACTCATCACTGTTTAATTAATTGATCTGAATCAAAGGAGGCTGCTAAGGTCAAGATATTCTGCTGCAGTAAGGAATGCATAACAAACACACTGGCAGGGGTAAAATCGTCCATTCCCTTCAAGGACTGATAATTGGTGTCATCTACAGCAGCTCCCCCTTTCTCCTATAAAAGGGCATCAGATGGCCATGCAAAAACAAGCTCTCACCACCTAAAAAAACCCATACCGCATATACACATGCTGTGAGCATCAAGTCATCAAAGAGAGGAAGCCAAACCATCTTCAAGCAACTGACCAGAGAGCATTGAATTAGGATAGCTACTTACTAAAAAAAAAAAACAAAAAAAGAGTGTGTGTTAGAAGTAGTTTCATATTTGCAGCAATATTAGGGATTGTGTAATCTACTCTTTTGTGTAAACTGCTTTGATAAGTAAGAAGGTTATTTCTTCTTCCTTTGCAACTTTCATTGTTATTTCAATATTTTCTGGTTTCATGCACACATAGTAGAAATGTAAGGAGTAACTAACAAAACGTTTGATGTAAATATGTATATAAGTGCATTTATCTAACATAAGTATTAGTAACAATGTAGGAACAACTAAAACTCATTCTCATTTTTATATCATGTTTTTATGTTATGTACTCATGTGGCCTAGAAATCATTAGCTGTGTTTGTAGCTAAGCATGCATACTTAATATTAAGTATATTATCATAAAAAAAAATAAAAATAAAAAGTGGACAACAACAAGGACAATAAACATGGACAGCAGGTTAAAATAAAATAAAAAAACAAAGGACAGCAGGTTTAGTTGGAGCTTCATGGAGTTAGCACATTTTACCTCACCAATGCATTAAAGAAGGAGGCAGTCATCATCAGTTCAACTTCAATCATACCAAGGGAAAGCTGTGCAATGAAGGTTCCATCGTGTTAATTTGATGGCTTGTTACCTCTCAGATAAATGCTGTCACTCCCTCATCTCCATCCAATTTCAAATCAATACCAAGTGGTGTCAGCACAACCATCATGGCTAGACTCAAATTCAGGAGGACCCCCAATACTGCCATAGTCCCCATGATGTAATTAAAGGCTCACACACACTCAAAGTAATGCCAACATCATCATATGTCAACGCTTGAGCTCTCTGCATCAACATGAACTTGCACCAATATAGGGGGAGGCAACCATCAATGCAATCATCATGGCCAGAACCACCAGAGAGGAAACCCTTGGATGGAGGCACTCGGCAGTCGAATTGACGATGCAAACACCTTCCTGCACCTATCATAAACCTCACAGACGCCTCACCTATTTCACACCATGGCCAGCTGATGGTACCAACAGACTCACCATCATGGCATGTACTGGTTGAGGTGAAGCACTATGCTGAAGGAGCATGGCAACCAAATTAAGACAACACCGAGTTTTATAGACCCTCCATTATGCTCTCAGGCAAATCATCTCGACTTGATCGCCACCAGAAGTCCAGAACCACCAACGAGCCCTATCGAACCCTAGTTGATTGGGAGGAGATAATTATGGTGCAAACGGAGAGGATGGGTCTGAAAAGTGGGTCCCATGATACCCTGGGGGCCTCACGATTCTAATCGACACCATCTTGAGGTCGATTGATTGCCCAGAGTGCATAATCAAACATCCATGGCGAAGAGCTTCGTTGTCCTGTCGACGAAGAGAGAAAGAAGAAGGGGTTTATTCCCTAACTTGCATGAACATGGCACATGACATAACGGTTAAACCATACCCGCTGACAATGGGACCCACATGCGAAGGTATTAGCATTTCCACTAAACACCAGATGTATGGGAGCAACCTAACAGTTTTAATAGAAACCATCCCAAATTTCGTGATTCTCTGTGGCAGCTTGGTTGTGCTGAGTCAAGTCCGTGTGATAACCCGCTAGAAGCCCACCCAGTCCAATCAGAAGAAGCCATGTGTCACTCTCAACAGCTGAGGTCGCTGCTGACCCCTTATTTCCTCCGCTGATTCGGACCAATCATGCGCTGCCATGTGTCATTGCTGTCGAGGTGGCACCATTCTATTGCTGGAACTTCAAAAATTCGTAGAAATTCAACCGTAACTCAGAAAAATCCAAACCAAATTTCTACGGATCCAGAAAAATATGGAGAATACATTCATGCCAAAACCATAGCCAAAATCCAAACATAATATTTTAAATCCATATTCCAAGTTCTGGCCAATCACAAATTGCCACCTCAACCTTATATTTATTTTAAAATCCAAGAAAACCTTTAAAAATTCATGAAAAATCACAGGAGGTTCAGAAAAATATGAGGAAAAATCCTGGAAGCTCAGAAAAATAAAGGGAATCTATTTGGCTAATCACCACCACTATAAACTCTACCAAATATATCCCTACCATTATTCTCTCCTGGATACTACGGAGAAAAGCCGTTTCGGCAAAGGCTCAAAGGCTCATGATCAAATCACTGAAGGCATGGATAATATTACAAAATTCAAAAAAGTCATAACGGGATACTAGCACGACCGAGTCTAGTGCTCTGTTTATGACTCTAGATAAAGCTCATCATAACCTCAAGTGATCAAAACCACCAGACGGTCATTGACATGACAGGTGTGGATAAAAATGGAGACACTGAGTACTGTTGCTAACAAACAAGAGTACTGGTGAAGTATCAAGCTCAATGATCTGGTTAAATCGAGATTCGCTAACCTCAAAATGATGGATAGTGAGATATATCACGATGTCACGGGACTCTATCAAGAGACCCGAAATAATATGCAAATCAAGTGAAGACCAAAACAATATTCAAGCAAACTGATAAAATTCCAAAGAGAAGGCACACAACACCGTCAGATATTATCGGTGAAGAATATGGATCCAACCACATACGAGCAGAACTCCTTGCAGTCTGAGAAAAAACTCACAATGTTGTCCCAAGCCTGCTAAGACGATGAAAGCCACGATTATCAAAGGCACCCGCTCTCTCGAGAAAGGCAGGAGGTCCAATCTTGAGTGTATGCAATCTACCCGCCGGAGATAACATATGCCAACACCGCTGACACAGGCACACGGCATTATGATCCTATCAAAGATATGCAAATATTGTCACCATGGACAAATTCCACATCATCATACCCGTACCTTGGGGAGAGATCATATTTTATTTCAGGAGTCTACGGTTATCTAAGGCACCCGCTCTCTCGAGAAGGCAGGAGGTCCTAACTTGAGTGTTTGCAATCTAACCGCCAAGGATACATCGAGGCCAACACTGTGGCTGTAAACGACTCCCTCATATTATATTAAAGACTTTATCCCAGATCACACCACTTCATCAGATGGATCCATAATCCTTACCCAAATAATATCCTCATTCAGAAACCTTCAACATGTTCCATAGTCACATTACTTATGCTTCAAACAGCTCAGTAATGTTGACTCGATCTATCTTTTAAATCAACAACCAGATCTCACACAAACAAAACTTACCTCTTTCGGTGCTAGAGGAAAATTACAATGTTCCGGTCGGAAGCCGGACATTACCTGAACACTCGCAAAGATTGCCGAGCGTCTATTGACTTTCCTTGGCTAAATGCCAAGCACTATGTCGCATTGACGCTTGATCAGGAATCAAGCGAAGCTTCAACAGATGGTCAGAGACTGAGTGTCAGAGGAACGCTCCCATGATCGAGAACCAACTGTTCATGACGTACCGGTCGGCAGCCGGACGTTACTTGAACGCTTAGCGTCATTTGAGTGACTCGTCTTGCCTAGATGTCAAGCATTACGTCACATTGAACGATTGGTCAGAGACTGAGCGTCAGAGGTACGCTCCTATGATCGAGAACCAATTGTCACCCGCACCTAGGGAAGCCAAGGGGCAGCTGACTTAGGTAGCACCCGCGCGCATAAGATTTTTGGACGCCCACAAACCCAAGGGTCTGGCGAAGGATAGTTTCAATGCTTCGGGTGAGAGCCGAACTGTTGAAACCTAGGATATTTCAGGTGGCAGCTGAACTATCCGCTGAACGTTTGAATAGCAATCAGGGTTCCTTGCGAGGTTTCGAGTAACACTTGGACTATCTGCATGATATCTCGGCTGGCTACCAAGTATCATCAGAATATTCTAAGGAGGATCGAACCGTCTGCTCAATACCCGTTTGGCGAACAAACGTCACTTTAACATCTGACTGGCATCCAGATGAAGTTTGGACACTTCAGGTGGCAGCTGAACTGTCCGTTGAACGGCCGACTAGCAATCAGATTCCCTTCAACATTTCGAATAACAGTCAGACTATTGTTTGATACCTTGGCTGGCTACCAGGTATCACCTCAATACTCTGAGTGAAGATCGAATTGTTACTTATCTGATTGGCGAATGGACGTCACTTCAACGCTTCGAAGAATAATCGAGTCATCCGTCCGATAAGCTGGCTGGCTACCAGATATCACTTCAGAGTCTCAATTATGATCGAATCGGAAGGGAACATCTGACTGGCACCCAGATGTCACTTATAAACGATTCGGATAGCAATCGGACCAATTGTTTGGTACCTTGGCTGGATACCAGGTATCACCTCAATACTCCGGATGATAATCGAATCGGCACTTAACACTTGGCTGGCAACCAAGCGTCTTCGGTTCAGGTGGCAGCTGAATCGATTCCTAGATATTTGACTTGCGACCAGATGCACTGTCGACACCTCAAGCAACAATCGGATAACCTGTGGGATATCTTGGCTGGATACCAGATATCACCTCAGTATCTCGAATGATGGTTGAACCGTCTACTCAATGTCTGAATGGCAACCAAATGTCTCCTGAACGCTCTGAACAACAATCGGATTATCTGTTTGATATTCTGGCTGGCTACCAGACATCACCTCAGTACTTCGGATGGAGATCAGAACGTCACTTAACATCTGATTGGCAACCAGATGTCTTAACGATTCGAGTGGCAGTCGAATCGTTCCTCTGATACCTTGGATGAAACTAGATACCACTTCAATGCTTCAAATGGCAACTGGATCGTCTACTTGATATCATGGCTGGAAACCACGTATCAACGCAACGTTTCAAGTGACAAGAGAACCGTTTATTTGATATCTTGGCTGGAAACCGAGTATCACCCCAAGGAAAAGAAACCGAACATTGCCAAATGTCACTTCAACGCTTCGGGAGCAAACCGAACCGTCACTTTGAACATCGCCAAATGTCACTTTTAACGGAAGCCAATCCGTCTATTGAACGTCTTGGTCAGGTACCAGATGTCACTTAACGCTCTATGCCCATCGAACGAGTGTCACCCCGCTTCCCGGGAAAGGTCAAGGGGCAACCGACTCGGGTCGCACCCGCGCGCATAAGATTTTAACGCCCATAAACCCTGGGGTCCGGCGTCTTTAACATCCACAAGCCCAGGGGCCTGATGTTCACTCAAAAAAAAAAAGAAAAAAAGAAGAAAACAACCTCAAGCACCGCATCAACCAAATTTAACGATCTGATCAGGAATCAGACGTCACTTTCAGACAACCTCAACAAAGATCAACAGGAAGTCTAAGAAACCCGTTTCGGGAAGTCCATGCCTTATAAAAACAAAAATGCAAACCATAAGAGCCTAAATCTTGATTCAACACATTACGGAGAAAACTTGGAAACGAGAAGACCACAAGCGTCCAGCGACGACAGTCAACCGTAACCTCTACAAGCTAAGAATTCCAGAGACTGCTGTCCCCTGCAATCCAAAGTCCACAAAAAAAAAATATATAATAATATGATATATTAATATTGCATTGTAGTAGTAATATTAATAATTAAAAAAAAAAAACAAACAAAAAACAAAAAAAATATAAATGCATGATAGGACCGCTAATTGCATATTTACAATTCCCTAACAGCTCACGACACACAATCCTTTGGTTTTCCCGATCTAGAGGTGCTCCTGACCATGTCGGAGGTAATTAACAGTAGGGGCTTGCGCCTACTGGAAAGAAAGGACCCCTTCAAATAATAAACCCTCGTGAGAACTCAAGACCGTACAGGTACCACGCTTCGGGGTGGTATCGGTATCGGCCTCTTGAGGCTCGCGAGGGGTATCTGATCCGCATTCTTTTTTGCCCCTCAATCCGAGACCGGATTTTCCTCTGTTGATCCGAGGGCCGTGAAAAAGTGCGAGACAAATATTTATAGGGTTTATGATAATTTGTTATTATGTTTGATATTCCTAATAAATACAGACGCCTGTCGAAGCTTTGCTTCTCCTTCCAGGAACGTCCGGCACACCTATGTATGTAGCTAGAGTTATGGTGCATGCACAGACTTATGGTGATACGGTCCATACAAAGCCATTGGGTATAGAAAAAGTGAAGGTACAAATTTTGAAAGTTTTTGATAATGCGAGACACACGATTGTACCTTTTCCACCTCCTAACGGAGATGATCGGCTTGGTGTTTTGATGGGTTAATTTCTGAGATAGCCAATTCATCTTGTGGATTATGTGTTAGAGTTATGTCCTAGAAGTCAATAATTTGATGACTTAAATATTAGTTTATGTTATGGACAGATTATTCAGGTTGAGGATCTGAATCGTAGATCTCTATGGATCATTCTTTAGAATGACAATAATAAATACAAACGGTCCATAATTTTGATAATTATCAAAGGATTAATTATCATATAAGATTAGTATGCAAGTTAAGTGATGATTAAGTTCTACTAATCATAGGTAAAGAGTTACCAACTTAATTGCATATGTGTATGTTGTGGAACATAGTACGGGACTTGACCCAACGAAATAAATATATGGATTGTGTTACGTGTCATTATTTATTTTGTTATGATTTTGGTTCTAAGTTTGAGATATTTATCTTTTCCACATGAGGAAAGGTTCAATAAATATTGTCTACCGCTGATTCCCGATAAGGGATGCTATACGGACTTTATTTATGTTCTCTTGAATTGTGCAGGGAAAAGCTAATCATCAAGAAAATCGTATGTCCCTCATTAATTCACTTAGTGAGTGACGATATCTGTTTGGGCCCCTTGATCAAGAAACACATAATCTGCAAGAATGACACATTCCTATCTTGGATTATTCGATGATATCGTGAGACATAAGAATTAAAATAGGGAAATATATTTATTCTGTTATGCAGGATTTAAATACTGTTGTAGTACACTATTTATGCGAATTGAGAATCATAACGTGTTGCTAGATACCGCTTATCATTATTGGAATTAAATAACGATTTATTTCCATGACCAACATAGCATAAATCCTCAAAGGGTCACACAAATAGGACTTTAACCATACAGTTTATTAATTGATTTGTTTGCATTGGAGAATACAAAATATGATGTGTTGATTAATTAATTATATACTGTTGCAAAACGTTATAATTAATTATATCAAAAGGATCATATAGAAATTAATTTAATACATATGCTTATTATAAAGTAATTATCAATAAGTTGATAATCAATTGAAAAGGCCCATTATATATTTGATATAATAGGTTTAAGAGAGAATAAACAAAATATGGAAATGGCCCATTTAGGCCTTTATTTTGGCCGGCCTAGGGTGAGTGCCATGATGGTAATTTTGGAAGTGAGAAGGTTGGACTTGATCTCTATATAAGGACCACTAGTTGGTGCCTTCCAACCTAAGATTTCTCTCTCCTCCTCTTCCCTTCTTCTAGCCGCCACCTTCAAGAGAGAAAAATTGTTTTTTCTCTTCCATTTTTGCTCTCTTCCATTGATTATTGTTAGGTCTCATGTGTAGAGAATAGTTATTCCTAAATTGAATATTCGATTAATTCAAGAATAGCAAAGGGATTAGTATTCCTCTAGTTCCTACTAGCATAGGACCTATGAGAATGGTTAGTTTCCTTGGTGGACTCGACGCCAACATAGAGGAGGCGAATGGACGCACGCCATCGACTTCTATGCCGTGGTCAAGCCCCGCGAATACGATTTCGCGGGAGGTACAATTCCTACTACCTTTCTCTTGCTAAAATTGAGCGATTTCCTAACAGTGTTATCAGAGCACAAGGTCGTGCTTAAGTTAATTTGACACTTAATTAAGAGAAATTGGCTAATTAATGGTTTAGTAGAGATGATGTATTTGTTTGCTGTCTGGAAATGGCATTTTCTGTGTTGTTTCGCATTTTTCGCTATGATATATTCTCTAGAAGATTATCTGCATAAAAGTTGTAGATCTATAGATTGTGATTATTTTGGCGTTAGATTCACGTTTTTCTGAAATTATATGGATTTACTGTGAATAAAACGATAACGGTGCGCAGAACCAGTTTTTGCTCGCACTGTTCTGTTAATTTGAATGGCTTGGAAGATTTATATTTTGAATATAAGTACCAGTGTTCTATGACTAGAATTAAAGAGGACTTGAAACTCTTTCTGAGCATGTGTAGATTGTTGCATGACTCGGATTAGTTTGCGAGTTTTCAAGTATGAAAAAGAAGATCTTGTCAGATCCAGTTTATTGAGCAAGTCGATTGTTCTAATAAACTGTACCAACTAAGGAGTACTCCTTTAAAAAATCTGTTTAAATGGAGTTGTTCTATTTTAAGTTAGGATTCCAGAAAAATTAATTTTATAATTTTTCATGGAAGTTTGGACCTTCAACTAGGTTAAAATATTTCGGTCGACAGTCTGTTCCAGTACAGGTTTTGTCGATTGTTTAGCATGTAATTTGAATTTATTGAACTGAACTTGGTTGTTTTCTTTCATGTATGGTTAGCCTATATTCTAAACTAGTTTTTCGATGTATATTGTATATATAAAAACTGGATAGAAGGTGGTCTAACAGACCAAATGGTTGAGAGGATAAGCTGAAAATCTCATAACGGTGTTTTCGTGCACTTGTTAGAGATTTGTCTTTTTTTATTCTCCCAGATGATTTAAGATCTCTTCTTGAAATTTTTACTGATAATCACAATTACGATAGGGAGTTTAAGTAATTTATTTCATAATTTTTGGAGACCTGAAACTATTTGATCTCCTTTCAAGTTAGTTTCGTTTTTTGTTAAATTATTGCTTTCTAATCATTTAAACTAGTTGAAAATCAATTAGAAAACTCCTTATTTGATCTCCTTTCAGTTATGGGATGTTTGAAAGATTTTCTAAATGAATTTAAACAAGTTTGGTTGTTTAAAATTGAGAATTTATGCACGAAATTTGCTTATGGCAAACAATACGCAAAGATGCTTGAAAATCGTTAATTAAAAACAAAGTGGACTTGTATGTGCTAACTTTATTTTGTAGGTGGAAAGTAGGTTTAGTATGGCTCATGACTCAATGCCTTGTGGTTGAAAATTGAATGCATGTGTGAATGTTTGTAATGCGGCCTTTGGTGCCATTAATTAATTAATTTATTGATTAATTTTGATGTAACTAGTGTGGCTTGCATGCCCCTAAGGCTAGGATGGGAATAGGATATTTTCACATGTATTTTTGTTCCTTTATTTTATATAGGATTTAGATCCTTATAGAATTTTGTGGGAGGAACAAGGATTAGATTAGTTTTGCTTCATGTTCGATGTGGTGAAACTAATGCAAGCGGGAGCCATACAAGCCCACAACAATGGATGAGATGCTTGTATGATTGCTTGTGATAGGTTAGGTAAGGGTGTATGCTTACACGACCACCAAACAAGTGTCATATGGTTATTTATCCCAAACAAAACTCGATTAAATTAAATCGCCTTCCTTTTCTCTATCCCCTTCTACGTGGTATGATCGTTCATTGATGCATTCTCGCCAACGCGGGACATCATGTTCCATCATCCGTGTCGGGGTGTAAATCGGATTTACTAGGAGCAAATAAAGAGATGTTATTTATCGATGGACCCTAATCGGATTGGACATCGGTGCGAAGTTTGTGGATATACATGAGATATTTCACAAACCAAGAATCATATGGAATGATTGGTTGGAGAACCTACCTTATCTAGTTGTTTTGGTGTCATGCCGACGCTAGCACCATTTCAACGAAAATAGGAATCTTGAAAAACCTACTATATTAGGGACATTAAATAAATGTAGTGGGAGTTTTATTTGTTATAAATAAAACAATTGCATAAACTAAATGACCGTAAATTGATTTTGTTATAGATGTTAAAATTGTTAATTTTGTTGCGATCAATCTTTGAAAAAAAACTCGTTTCTAAAAGTATTCACTTAAAGAAGTAATACTGATTCCTAAGACACGATCTTAGTGAAGAGAAACTTGAGTATTTCAAATTCCAAAATTTTCCTCAAACTACCCAAACATAGCATCGTAATGATTGATTGACTTTTGATGAAAAGCTATTCAATAAAGCATGTGCTTAATATCCTCATTTGAAATTTCTAGACCTTTGAATTAGAGAATTCATATGGACTAGATTTAACTCGTACGCTCTCATCCGCTTACTCAAGAAAGTGTTTTTGGAGAAAGTATATATTAACTCAATCATTTATGATTGAGTATAGAGAATATGAGTTGACCAAGAGATTCTTCTTTTTTAAGAAGTTACATGAATGTTTCATTGGGTTACATATCGAAAGATTTAAGTAGCTAATTGATAACTAGAGATATTGATCTCCGATATCAAGGATTGTTAATATTGTTATACGATCTCTTTCTAGTATTGAAGATTTAAGTAACTTTTCATGGAAGTTTGGACCTTCAACTAGGTTAAAACATTTCGATCGACAGTCTGTTCCAGTACAGGTTTTGTCGATTGTTTAGCATGTAACTTGAATTTATTGAACTGAACTTGGTTGTTTTCTTTTCATGGATGGTTAGCCTATATTCTAAACTAGTTTTTCAATGTATATTGTATATATAAAAACTTGATAGAAGGTGGTCTAACAGACCAAATGGTTGAGAGGATAAGCTGAAAATCTCATAACGGTGTTTTCGTGCACTTGTTAGAGATTTGTCTTTTTTTATTATCCCAGATGGTTTAAGATCTCTTCTTGAAATTTTTACTGGTAATCACAATTACGATAAGGAGTTTAAGTAATTTATTTCATAATTTTTGGAGACCTAAAACTATTAATGATTAAAGTTTGGGATTAGTGTTTCCCGTCACTTTTCTACAAACATGATAAGAACAAAGAAGTTGTTGCTAATTATAACGTAGTCTTAGAAATAATATTTTCAAGGAGAAGTACTGGGAATAAAGTGAGCATTAAAATAGTTTATGCATCACTACAATAAGTACTCTTATGGAAAACTTGTCACTCTATACATGGTGCTTAGTGGGAATTGAGCGGAACTTCATTCACAAGTTATTTTGAAAGAAGTTTGATAGTATGCTCTGACGTAGTGGGAATTGAGCGGAACTTCACTCCATCGCCTTGAAGATCGTGATCAAAAGCATAAGGAGTATTCGATTTTATTTCTTTATGTTTTTATCCTGTGATTCGATGGGCTTGTATATTTATTGTTATTTGTCTCTTGTTGTTAACCTTGATACTATGTTAGGCTAGTTCTCTTTATGGCCTTAGGACTAGGAGAGTAACTCTATGTTTGGATGACGTTAGTTTGATATGCTATGAATTGTTATGTTTTGAGACCTAGTTTATTGTGAATTAAATAGTTACTTAAGTTAATTACTTGTTGAATTCTCTAATTACCTTCTAGTTGAACAGCTGCATCTAGTAAGTCTAAGTTAGGAATAGCAAGTCCAGATTAATTTGAGTATTTGGAGTAAATCTTAGAACCGAAAGGGGAGATTAATTTGCATCAAAAGTGCGACTTTTAGACTAGTTCAAAAGACTTCTAAATATTCCTAAGAACTCCAATAAACTGGTTTAACGAGTTGAATTCTATACCAAAAGTTGTGAACCAATCAAGTCAAATGGGTTAGATTGTGAAGAAACTAGGATCTATTCCAACAAGCGAAAGCTGAGGCTTAGGTTAGCTAGGTTTGTCCAATATAACCTAACTCAAAACACTAGTGAACATAGCAAACCAACCCAACGCACTTTTGCTCTCTGGTCGAACCAAACAGACTCCCTGTTCGAACTAAACAGACCACTGTTTGAATCGAACAGATCTCTGTTCGAACCAACCAGAGAGTCGACTGTAGTTAAATTGAGAAACTAAAATGCGAAAGTATTTTAAGTTTCTAATTAAATAGCCAAACATAGATGAAATCTGATTCCTAAGGCGCCTTAATTTTTGTTAAAACCTCAAAAAGACTTTACTCTAATATTTTACTTTAGTTAGTTTGAACATCTTATTCCAAGTCCAAAAATAAACCAAAAACATTTACATTAGAAGCATCGTTTAATTTTATATTATTTAAAACTTCATAAAATATTTTTGTCTAGATTTTAAGAAAAGATAAGTCCGGTATTCATAGATCCATCCCTTGAGTTCGACCCTAAAGCTATATTCTGAACGATTAGTGAGGTTAGTTACAGGTTACAAATTTATTTGATTCCTACGTAATAAAACTTCATCATGCTCCTTCCAATAAGGACTCAATCATCTCACAAGTTGATGATATTCGAGAAACTCATGGAATATATGAGGAGTCGAGGACTCATTCTATAAATCGTTATAGAAATAGTTCATGAACCTCAAGTGCCAATCCGACAAAAGTCAACGCAAGTTGATTGCCTAAGCCATTTAGTCCATAGGCTTTGCAACATTCTCGTACTAAGCATATGAGAATTCGTTGATAAACGAGAAACGATGGAAGAATCTGGTTCTACATATATGGTTTGAATTCGTATGATCTTTAAATGCAATCCATGTATAACAACAAGGTATAGACCTTGGTTGATGTTCATGAAGGAGCAATCCATCAAGAACGTTTAGATCTTCAAACAACATCATGTTCGTTATATGAGGTATATGGATAACAAATCAACTATGTACAAAGCATGGCTTCTCGCTCGTAGCTATGTCAAAGTCAATAGCTAGTTGACTACGGACAAAGCACAACTTCTTGCTTGTGGCTATGTATAAGTCAATAAAGATCATTCTAGCAATAATTGTATTTCATATATGTTGATATTTGGAAAAACATATAAAACCACCTTCTTCGTGTGAATGAAGAAAGATGTTGTGCATTTGACACAAATCGAGGTTTTATTTAATGTATTGCTAAAAACATACGCATGTTTCAAGGATCCATAAATGGATTAAAGCAAGTGTTGAGGAGATTGGAATAAAAGTTTTGACAAGGAAGTCAAAGAGTTGAACTTCGTCAAAAGTATCTTGTATAGACAAGATATTCAGTGGGAGCATAATTATATTACTTGTATTGTTCATGATAATAATTAATTAATTGGGAATAACATGAATATTGTCAAGATCTTTTTGGAGAATGCTTTCTCAAATGAGAAATTGGGCGAAATCACCTAATCCTAGAAAACAAAATCTATAAAGATAGATTATGATGGATGTTAGGTTTAAGCAAATGTGCATATATTGACGAAGTGTTCTAGAAACACGAAAGTTACACTCCAAGAAATGATGTCTAACTATACATCATATGGCATGAATTGAGTATATAACTCGGTTTATTGCAACTCAATTCGAGAAAGTGCATGAAACAGTTCAAGGATTCTTTCATTATAAGTTTCTCTTTATACGCAATATTTATGCATATGTCCCAATGTGTAGTATCCAAATAATGTGACAAATAGTTGTCAAATGGATACAAGAGAGACACATTTGGACGATAGTCAAGGATATCCTCGAGTACCTTATGAGAAAGTGTGATATAATGTTTCATCTCTTAAGATGAAAGAAATCTCGTGTAAGTTGTTACATTGATAAAATTTTTTCAAAAGATTGATATAATCACAATTGAGCTACATATTTTGCTAAAAGGTGGTGTGGTAAGTTTAGAAAATGTTCTAAATGGAATATTACAACCGTTTCCGTCACCAAAGCAAAATACATAGCAACTTGTGAAGCAATAAAAAAAGTTTATTTCAGATCGAGTTCTTAGTCGAGTCATTATGGTTCTATGCATCTCGGACCATAACTTACTCCTAAAGAACCCAATGTTACATTGTATGGTATTGGAACATAGCACAGGACATGACCCAATGAAATAAATATATGGATTGTGTTATGTGTCATTATTTATTTCATACGTGTTTGATTCTGAGTTTGAGATGATTCAGTTTCTCCACATGAGGATAGGTTCTATAAATATCGTCTAACGTTGATTCCTGATAAGGGCTGCTATACGGACTTTATTTATGTTCTCTTGAATTGTGCGGGGAGAAACTGTTCATCAAGACAATCGTATGTCCCTCATTAGTTCACTTAATGAGTGACGATATCTATTTGGGCCCCTTGATGGAGTTGGATCGTATGCACGCAACTAAGCGATCAACTCTAGATCAAGAAACGTATAATCTGCAAGAATGACACATTCCTATCTTGGATTATACGATGGTATCGTGAGACATAATAATCAAAATAGAGAAACATATTTATTCTCTTATGCAGGATTGAAATATTGTAGCAGTACATTATTTATGCGAATTGGGAATCATAACGTGTTGTGTTTACCTCTAATTTTTGCCACATGAGAAAATTTCAACAATTTGCAAGGCGATGAAAATGAGGTCCATGAATGTATGTCGGGTCCAGATTCTCAGAATGAGAGGGTCAATTTTCTAAAGCCAAAAGACATGCAGCAAGGGATGCTCAAATAAATTGATTATATGAATTATTTATGAGTCTTAGAAAATTCATTCAATCAATTTAAAATTCCTAAAAATAAAAAATCTATGACTATCAAGTTTCTCATGTTTTATGGGAAGGCGTGCAAAGTTTCATGAGAAATGTCCAAAGGAAAATCAAATAATTTTTTCTTGCGTGGAGCTGAATTGGAATTTTTGAAAAATACCGTGAAAGGACATGTCCATTAGTACATAAATGGAGATCAGTCAAACAACATGATGGGATATTATAAAGGGATACCATAGTGTATGAAATAAAAATGTTCAACTTTGATATATAATCGACTGAACAAAAATGAAGAAGTGTTGATGGGCTAGCGAAACAACAAAAAATATGTGAATTAGGCCAACACAGAAGCCCACTCGACAGAGAAAAAAAAAAAGAAGTCGAAGCCTAGCAGGGAAGATTCAATTATAGCTCCTTTCTCATTTTCTCGTTTCTGGTCCCGCCTGTCAGCGAGAGATTCCCAGACAGATGGCGCGCGTCTATTGGCCCTCTAGCTGACACCACACAACAGCATCTCAGTTTGAGACAAGTGGCGACCTCTGATTGACTCTCGCCCCTGGACCCCACCCTCAACGGAAAATGAAAAGAAGGAGAGAAATCGAAGGGAAGAGGGAGACGAAGTCCGTCTCTGACAAAACCCAATCCGGCGATCTCCATCACCATTGCCGGAGTTCTTGTTGGGTGTGAAGAAACTTGTTCACCAAGCTAAGTGTTACTTGCTCGTCAAGTACGGTGTTTCTTGCTGGCCAAACAAGAGGTTACTTGTTTTCCAAGTAGGAAGATGCGTTTCTTGATTGTAAAGAAAGTATCTTGTGGTAGATTGTTTCTTCGCCCCTAAATAACTCTAGGCTATATAAAGGGCCTAGACCCTCTTGTAATCAACACATAGAAAAACAGAAAAGCTTCAAGCTTGTAATTCTTTCTCCTCTATAAACAATATTAGGGCGGCGGTGTTTTGTGGTTTTTTACCACCCGTCTGGTTTTCCACAATTCCTGGTGTCTTGTTATTTCTCTCTTTATCTCTTGCTATTGTGTTGTGATATTGTGCGGTTACCTCGATCCTTACAACTGGTATAAGAGCTAGGTTACGGGGAGGTTCTGTTGGTGTGCAAAATCCAATCGAACGTTTGTGAAGGAGGAAGTGTTGCTCAAACAACATGGAAGATAGCAGGGAGAATATCCGATGTTTTGATAGTAAGCATTTTGGTTATTGGAAATTACAAATAACTGACATATTGTATGCCAAAGAACTAGAGGCTGCTTTAGAAGAGAAAAAACCCGAAGGCACACATGACAACGCTTGGAAGAAGTTAGATCACCGCGCACTCGGCTTCATTCGAAACACCATCTCCATGGATGTTGCTTCGCATGTTGCAAATGAGACCACAACTTTTGGATTCATGAAGAGACTGTCTGACTTGTATGAGAAGCCCTCGAGTTCCAACAAGATACATTTTCTACGATGACTGTTCCTGGTACAGATGGCTGAAGGCGCTTCCGTGACAGATCATGTAGCGGAGTTCAACAACATCGTCAATCAATTGAAGGCAATCAAGTATTACTTGGATGATGAGTTGCTCGCGCACTGTCTGTTGATCTCTATGCCTGATAGCTGGTCGACTACTGTAGAGGTGATTTCTGGCCAAGAAAAGGTGACACTCGACTTTGTTCGTGACCGCATTGTCAACGAAGGAATTCATAGAAATGAGCGAGGCAAAACAAGTGGGGCGGCCCTAACTGTTCAAAGGGGTTGGGATGGTCAGAAGGGCGAGAACCGAGGCAGATCCAAGTCGAGTGGACAAAGCAAGTCTCGAACCAAAAGTGAGGTGGAATGCTGGAATTGCGGAAGGAAGGGTCACCTAAAGCGTGACTGCAAGGCCCCTAAAAAGGCGAAGAAGAGAGGAGACGACTCCAACTCGGTGAATATAGCAACCCAGGAGGACTCAGATGATGCTCTGGTGTTATGTCTCGACAGCCCAATCGAATAATAGATTCTTGATTCAGGTGCTTCTTTTCACTCTACCTCTTGCAAAGAATTGATCAAGAATTTTATATCTGGGGAATATGGAAAGGTGTTCTTAGCAGATGGTAAACCTTTAGTAATTACGGGCAAAGGTGATGTTGACATTAAGTCAAGCAATGGCTATAGATGGACATTACATGATGTTCGTTATATTTCCGGATTGAAGAAAAATTTAATTTCTGTGGGTCAATTGGATCGTGAGGGGTATAAGACCATCTTTGGAGAAGGTTCTTGGAAGATAGTAAAAGGAGAAATGGTCATCGCACGAGGCACCAAGGTGGGTACACTCTATCTGACTGACAGTAGTGGAGACTTGGTGGCATTAGCAGGGGCGGAGACCAACCCAATTTTGTGGCACAACAGATTGGGACACATGAGCAACAAAGGCTTGAAGGTGCTAGCTTCAAAAAGGTTACTGCCGGCTATGCAATCGGTTGAAACCGGATTCTGTGAAGATTGCGTGCTCGGTAAGCAGAAGCGGGTCAGTTTCTCGAAGGTCGGGCGGAAGCGCAAGGAAGAGAGGCTAGAACTTGTGCACATAGACGTGTGGGGACTGGCACCGGTCCAATCCCAAGGTGGCTCGAGGTACTATGTCACATTCATCGATGATTCCACTCGCAAGGTATGGGTTTACTTTCTCAAACACAAGTCTGAAGTGTTCGAGGTGTTCAAGAAGTGGAAGGCAAAGGTCGAGAATGAGACCGGTCAAAAACTAAAGTGCTTAAGATGTTTTGGGCAGAGGCAATCAACACGGCAGCTTATCTCATCAACCGAAGTCCCTCGGTGGCCTTAGAATTAGAGCTGCCTGAAGAGAAGTGGTTGGATAAAAAGGTATCTTTGTCTCACTTGAAAACATTTGGATGCACTGCATATGTGCATGTAGATTCAGAAAAAAGGGACAAGTTAGATGCAAAGGCCAAGAAATGTATTTTCATTGGGTATGGGACTAATTATTTTGGTTATAGTTTTTGGGATGAGAAAAATCGAAAAATAATTAGGTCCAAGGATGCTACCTTCAATGAAAATGAGTTATACAAAAAATCTGAATCTATTGAAGATGAAGTGAGAGAGATTGATTTGGGTGATGCTAAAGTCCCAAATGGTTCGGTCGGCAATGAATGGATCGAAGGTGATGCGGTCCAAGAAGATAATAAAGCCAATGATGTTGCGACCAAAAATGTAGCAGCCAACGATGAAGAAGAGCCGAACCCACAAGAACCGGTGTTGAGAAGATCTACTCGGGTTCGTAAACCTAAAACACGGTATCTATCTTCCCTCAACTATTTACTTTTGACCTACTCGGATGAGCCTGAAGACTACAGTGAGGCGGTAAGCTCGGGTGATGCGGTTAAGTGGGAGCATGCCATGCAAGAGGAGTTAAGGTCCTTGGAGAAGAATATGACATGGGTCCTGACTCGGTTGCCAAAAGGGAAGAAGGTGCTACAAAACAAGTGTGTGTATCGAGTTAAAGAAGAGCCTGATGGTAGTAAGCGGTACAAGGCGAGATTGGTGGTCAAGAGTTTCTTGCAAAAGAAAGGTATTGATTACACTGAGGTTTTCTCACCGGTAGTGAAGCTTACAACTATCCGAATGATTCTCGGTATTGTAGCAACCGAGAATTTTCACCTAGAACAACTCGATGTGAAGACGGCTTTCATTCATGGTGATTTGGAGGAGGAAATCTACATGGTGTAGCCTAAGGGATTCAAAACTCAGGGCAAGAAGGATCTTGTGTGTAAGTTAAATAAAAGCCTGTATGGTTTGAAGCAAGCTCCTAGGCAGTGGTACAAGAAGTTCAACAAATTCATGTGTAGTCGTGGATTTAAGTGAGGAGATACGGACCACTGTTGTTACTTCAAAGATTTTGGTGGCTCCTATGTTATTTTGCTTTTGTATGTCGATGACATGCTCATTGCAGGTGCAAGTATGAAGGAAATCAACATACTAAAGCAGGAGTTAGCTAAGGAGTTCGAGATGAAGGACTTGGGTCCAGCAAGTCAAATTCTAGGCATGCGCATTTCTCGAGATCGTGTGGCAGGTACTCTGACTCTGTCGCAAGAGAAGTACATCAACAAGGTGTTGGATAGATTTCGAGTGCAAGATGCTAAGCCAAGAATCACACCGTTGGGGGTTCAACTCAAGTTGTCGAAAGATCAAGCACCAAAGACGAAGGAGGAACGTGACTACATGGCGACTGTGCCCTATTCCTCGGCGGTTGGCAGTCTCATGTATGCCATGGTGTGCACCAGACCCGACATTGCTCATGAAGTGGGAGTAGTGAGCCGTTACATGTCAAATCCAGGCACCGCACATTGGGAGGCGGTGAAATGGCTGCTAAGATACTTGAAAGGCACTTCAAGTATGGCACTGTGCTTCAAGAAAGGCAGTGTAGGTTTCAAAGGATTCATTGATGCGGACCTTGGTGGTGATGTGGATAGTCGGAAGAGCACTTCCGGTTATGTTTTCAAGTTGTGAGGTACGGCGATAAGTTGGATGTCGAGATTGCAAAAATGCGTGGCTCTTTCTACAACAGAAGCAGAGTACGTGGCGATTTCGGAGGGCAGAAAAGAGATGGTTTGGTTACTTAATTTCCTGCAGGAGATTGGAAAGGACCAAGGTTGCAAAGCACTCTACACCAACAGTCAAAGTGCTTTGTGTCTCACGAAGAACCCGGTGTTTCATTCAAAGACGAAGCACATCCAGCTGAAGTACCACTACATTTGTGAATTGATAGAAGACGGGACCTTGTCGTTGAGAAAGATTGCAGGTTCGACAAATTCTGCGGATATGCTCACAAAGGTTGTCACCACGGATAAACTAAGGCTATGCACTGCCTCAGTTGGGCTCATTCACTAGTCAAGTGGGAGCTGCTGCCTGCCTAATGGAAAATTGTTTGGAGTAGAGGAGATGCAAAAGAGATTTGGGACACTAGGATAATAGTGTACCAAATTGTCTTCAAGTGGGAGATTGTTGGGTGTGAAGACAACTTGTTCACCAAGCTAAGTGTTACTTGCTCGTCAAGTACGGTGTTTCTTGCTGGCCAAGCAAGAGGTTACTTGTTCTCCAAGTAGGAAGATGCGTTTCTTGATTGTAAAGAAAGTATCTTGTGGTAGATTGTTTCTTCGCCCCTAAGTAACTCTAGGCTATATAAAGGGCCTAGACCCTCCTGTAATCAACACATAGAAAAACAGAAAAGCTTCAAGCTTGTAATTCTTTCTCCTCTATAAACAATATTAGGCCGGCGGTGTTTTGTGGTTTTTTACCATCCGTCTGGTTTTCCACAATTCCTAGTGTCTTGTTATTTTTCTCTTTATCTCTTGTTATTGTGTTGTGATATTGTGCGGTTACCTCGATCCTTACAGTTCTTGGTACCGTTGGAAAGCCTGCTTCAAGGAGAGTTTAACGGTACTAATCTCAACCCTTATGGTAACCTAAGAGGCGTCAATTTTGATGAAGAAGCCCCGACGCAATGTGCTTGTGCATACATGTTGATGAAAGCCCTAAGAACAGGAACATACATTCAATTGGAACTAAAATGAAGTAATGTAATGAGAACGCCTATTGGTGCCATGACTGGTCAACTATTGGTCAAACATTGGATAACAACAGCCAACAAGTTCAATTTATTAATAAGGCATGTTCGACATGGTACTTAGCTGCTGTAATGATGGAAATCAAGTAATAAAAGTTCCTAAATTCACTGAAAATGATGTTAGTTTCGGTTACACTTGAGAGAAGTAAAAAGTGCAAAATGTGAAATAACATCTCTCACTGGTCCCCTCCCACCATGAGCTGCTGCCACGTCTACAAGGGGACAAACCAGAGATACTTGGCCTCCAAAGAACCTCACACAGCCATCGGATGAAGATCAAATGCTCAAGATGGTACTAACTTGAAGAAACCCTTGTTGAAAACCCTAATTGCGCCTCCATTTGGATCTTATCTGTTGAGAGAGCATGGGAACAGGATAAGTGAAGAAAGAGACACATTATAAGCTGCTTGGAGAGTAAGCATTATTCCACAACCATTGGATTGACTCAAAACTGATAGATGACTGCCAGCAATTGTACCTCCCTCTAGCGCCAAATACAAGTAGAAAGATGCAACAACCATACTGTCACTCACTCAATTGGCCAGATGACACTAGACTCCACTTGTCAGACCATGCCATGTCGAATTACGAGCTGCCACAACATCACCAAAGTGCCTTTGGTAGAAAAAAGTAAATTGAGCCGATGCAATTCAGCTCAAGGGAAAAGAAAGTTGAAATCTGCAATCAAGAGACAACAACCAAAATCACCAAATGCCAGTACACACGGCAGACAAGGCACAGGTGAAATATAGTACATCCAAGCCTACATGTCACTGCCCCATGTGTTAGGAAGTGTGTAATTTTCAATTTTTTAGTGCTAATTACAATTTAATTAAGCAATTAAACATCACACACAACGGATCGTGCATAAAAACCAAATTAACACAAGAAAAACGGGTGGATTTTTACCTCTCTTGATATTGTAATCAAGAGGCTCATTCCAACGGCCTTGATGTCGATGGAGAGCCCTCCAAGCACCTCCAAGTAGCATGCCTTGAGTCCACTAAGGAATTAACCACCTTCTCAACTAATTATGCTAGTAATTAAGAGAAATGAGACTAATTCCTAAGCTTTTCCTCTTCAAGTTAATTCTCCAATTAATTTTAGGTGTGAAGCTTGCTCAACACATGAGCTAGGTGGTAGATAGAAGAGAGAAAAAGGGGAAGAAAAATCTGAAAATTTTCTCCTCTTTTGTGAGGATCGGCCAAGGAGAGAAGAGAGAGAGAGATAGTGTGGAGGCTTGGGTTTGCTCTCAAAGAACACCCCTTTATATAGGTCACTCAACCTAGCTCTCATCCAAACTTGATTGGACAAGTTTGCCCCTTACCCTAGCCGCACCTAGCAACCCCTTGTTTGGGTTGGGCCTCAAGTTTAGTTGAGCCCATTACTCTTCCATTTAATTGCATCTTCCATTGGACATTAAATTAACTAATTAATTTAAAGCCCAATTAGCTCAAATAATTAAATGTGTTGATTATAAATAATTATTAACTATTTTATAATTAATATGGAATTAGTCAATGCATTAAATTATTTCTATATGATCTATTTGACTTAATTAATCATAACGGTCCATGATGGTATACGATTAATTAATCAACTTATCATATTTTGCAAAACCAATTGTTGCAAATAAATAATTAATGCACGTGTGTTAAACACCTTATTATGTGTGACCCTTTGAGGATTTATGCTATGTTGGCCATTGAATTAAATCGTTATTTAATTCCAATAATCATAAGCGGTATCTAGCAACACGTTATGATTCCCAATTCGCATAAATAGTGTACTACTACAATATTTCAATCATGCATAAGAGAATAAATATGTTTTTCTATTTTGATTCTTATGTCTCACGATATCATCGTATAATCCAAAATAGGAATGTGTCATTCTTGCAGATTATACGTTTCTTGATCTAGAGTTGATCGCTTAGTTGCGCGCATACGATCCAACTCCATCAAGGGGCCCAAACAAATATCGTCACTCACTAAGTGAATTAATGAGGGACATACGGTTTTCTTGATGATTAGCTTTTTCCCGCACAATTCAAGAGAACATAAATAAAGTCCGTATAGCAGCCCTTATCGGGAATCAGCGGTAGACAATATTTATTGAACCTATCCTCATGTGGAAAAGATAAACATCTCAAACTTAGAACCAAAATCATAAAGAAATAAACAATGACACATAACACAATCCATATGTTTATTTCGTTGGGTCAAGTCCTGTACTATGTTCCTTAACATATACATATGCAATTAAGTTGGTAACTCTTTACCTATGATTTGTAGAACTTAATCATCACTTAACTTGCATACTAATCTTATATGATAATTAATGTTCCCTGTTAATTATCAAGATTATGGACTGTTTAGATTTATTATTGTCAATCTAAAGAATGATCAACAGAGATCTACAATTTAGATCCTCAACCTGAATGATCTTTCAATAATAAACCTAGGAACATATGATTAAATATCATCCAAAACATAAACTTATAATTAAGTCATTAAATTATTGACTTCTAGGACATAACTCTAACACCATGCTTGCTGAACATCAAGTGCCACTTGGCAAGCAACAATTGGGAAGTAAATGAAGCAGTGAAAGTATGAAGTGAAGAAGCAATGCATAAAGCAAGGCGGCAATACATCTTCACACCACAGCCATTGATCAAGATTGAAGAGTATGAAGATTTTGCCACATGGCAACAAAAGCAAGATGTAAACCCTAAGGATCACCTATAAAAGGAGCACTCTTGAAGAAGAAAGGGAGGCCAGTAGGTTAATAGGGTCGAAATTCTGTCTTTTTTAAATCATGTTTGTTTTTGAAGTCAAGGTAATGAAATGTAATCTGTAGTGGCCTCCAAAAATATGAATAAAATGATGTTAAATGCATTTGTTGTGTTGTTTTTTTATCTTCTTTTTCATTTTTGTTTTTGTTCTTTGGAGTTCACACTGATGCTAGTGAGGAGCGTGACTTAGATTCCGCACTCATGAACATCAATTGTGCCTCTGAAAAGTCTTGCATATAGGAGTAATTTGCAGCTTAGGGTTTGTTCTTTCTTTCCTTAATCCCTTGAGCTTTATGTCTTCTAGGTTAGATAAGGAAGGGTTGGTTGCTATAATCAAAGAGAGTAGGTCGCTAGAATCCAAAAGAAAGGAGTGAGGCAAAAGAAGGAGTGAGGCTCGAGTTGGGTAACGAGTTGGGTTAATACAAGTTTCTTACTATTAGTGCGAGGTTAGAGGCTGTTGGTTTCATGGAGAGCGTGACTTAGATTCCACCTCCATGGATGCCATGCTAGTTGCTGGCTTTTAGATCTATCTCAATATTCATGTCATGGCTATCAATATGTCTTTGTTGAGTCTGTCATGCATATAGGAATAGCTTGCATTAACATAAGTTCCTTATTGTCAGTGTACAGTTAGAAGTTCCTGGTTCCATGGAGAGCGTGACTTAGATTCCACCTCCATGGGTGCCATGTTGATTTCTGACTCCTAGTTTTGTTTCAATACATAGATCATGGTTATCATCATGCTTTTGCTAAGTTTATCATTTATACAGTACATAGTCAAAGTTTAATAGGCTAAGTTCTTGTCATGATAAAATAGTTGAGTCTACAGCTGGAATAAAGTTATTTTATCAAAAAAATGAAGAGTCCAAGTTTATATAAAGGTTTAAATGTCAAAAATATGTTTTAAAAAATTCATGTAGGAGTCCAGTCCTTTAGGCAATCTATATTCCTGTTTATGTCAGTCCCACCTGATGAAATGTGTAATAAAATGGTCTTGTCCCTCATTCTGTTTAAGAACAAGTTTGAAGTTGGAGTTCATGTCCTTAGAATAAAGATTTCTGTCATATTTAGTTAGTAACATGAGTTTAGAAGTATTGCATCATTAGGAAAAGTCACAGGGTCATATGAAAATTATATAGTAATAGTGGCAAAATAGGTTGGCATTTAGATACACCAAATAAGTTTAAAATAAAGTCAGCAAGTTTTAAAGTTTTCCTTACTGCTACATCCCTTTGTTCCATAATTAGCATGTCAAAAAATGTGCGTGTGTAAAGTTGCATTCTCCAGTGTGAGGTGACAATTATTAAGTCCTGTGTGTAAGTGAAATTGTGTCTGCATGGATGACAAAAAGAGAAGGAAAATTAACCTTAGTATGGGTCAGCATATGAAAGTAAATGGTTCCTAAGTACAAACTGAGCTGCATGAAGTTATTTGATTATGTGAGCACTGATATATATAAAGTAATGATGGTCAAAAGGAAATTAGATATGTGCTAGAAAAATAAAGTGATATCAAGGGCTAAAGTGAACAAGTTGGTCTTGTACATGTGTCACTCATGAATATTGCAAGAACAACATCACCAGTTTAGGCTTCATTTAAATTGTTTGAACAAGTATAAATGTTGTGGTCACTGGTCAGTGTTGACAAAAATTAGCATCACCAGTCCAAATTTTATTACCTGAGCAAGTATGTGTTGCAACCTTGACCTCAAATTCCAAGTCATGTATACGATTAACAAATAAAAATAGAAGATAAAGGTGGAATTAAGTGCTTAATATCTAAATACTAGTTACCCTGGTCAATGAAGTAAATAAAATGTGTGAAAGAAAGTAAAAAAAAAAAAAAAAAAACTGTACAAAAGATGAGTTACGTGTGAAAGTGACATTTCAGCTTATAGGTTTGTCAGACCAAAAGAAAGTCAATGAATATCACCTCAAATTAGGAAAGGCAATATGAAATTGAATGTGTAGGAGGCTCCTCGATGCTCTCGAGATGCTTCACCGTGCCTTCAGCTAGACAATTCCTCACTGAACCACGACAGTCAGCTACTCTACGACGTTGTCACAGACCAAGTAAAACCCAAAGTCAGAACCCCCTGAATCGACAAACGCGACTCCAACAGACGGCTGTAGCAACCTCAAGAAACCTCCACGACTCCCACCAACCTGGCCGCAGACACTACGGCCGCCGGAATCTTCTGCTGAGTCAAACAAAAAGAACATCAGAAATCATTTTTTTTGACATGAAAATAAGGGTCAGGCCCTTATCTTTTTCATTAAAATAAATAGGGTTTTTGTTTACAATTTAGCCAGTGGCTAACTGAAAAGAGGAACCAAAAGTTACAAAAATAAAAAAAGTTCAAAACTTGAGAGAAGTAATTGTTGCTTCAGCAACGTAGAAGCATCAGAGCAGAGGATCAGGGCCAGTGCACGTGAAGAGGAGTTTATCAGTAGGTCCCTGACAGGTTAATGAGATCTTTTAAAGTTGAGAATTTCCCATTCCAAGATAGCATGTTCGACCACAAAGTGAAAATCATGTTGGAGCTCATTGAAGATTCGTTGGCATCTTTCGCGCCATATCAAAAAAAGCAGAATTGCCAGAAGCTCCATTGCTTTGTTCATTGCAATGCTTCTCTTCTCTTGTAATAGCATTGTTGTTGGAGTAGAAAGGAGTTGGATGTTGTCGGGGCAGTATGAAGACAGTAATTTCTGCTTTGCTTGCTGCGTGAACAGGCATTCATTGAAGAGATGCTGTACTGACTCTTCATTTGTTCTACACAAGTAGCAGATATTTGTTAACACCCATCCTCTTTTTTTGAGGGTCTCAATGGTTGCAATCCGGTTTTGTAACATTTGCCAGAGGAAAATAACCATTCTTGGCGGTATTTTGAGTTTCCATATTTTCTTGAAGCTTGATCCATGTTTAGGAAATTTCTTGATGAAATTGTAGAGGGACTTTGTGGAGTAAAGCTTGGTTGTGTTGATATTCCAAACTGCAGTGTCAGCTTGTGGTAGGGCAAAGAGAGAGGATGAATCTAGATGACTGAGAACTTGAGTTAGCTGATGTAAGGCTATGGTGGAGGTATGTATAGCTGGTCTGAAGATTGCTGCTAGGTTTGTGACATTTTGAGAAAAAGAGGAGACAGAGATGTCCTTGTCTAGACAATAAGAGAATAGTATGTGGTATTTGTGTTTGAGCACCCCCCAGCCCCAATCAAAAGAAGGAGGGAGATGAGTCGAAGTTCTGCGTGAACTTGGCGCGACGGAGAAACAACACCGACACATGAAACCAATGGAGCGGATCCAGACCTGACTTCGACTCGCTCGGCGCATGGACACAAGCATGGACTAGGCGACTCAATCAACCTAAACCCTCAGCGCCTTCCTTGATCTTCTGTGGCAACCATCCTGAAATGAATCCCTGACGACAAAACACACACAGCAAAGTTCAGCCAATCAGAAAATTCTGCGAAGCAGGAAACATAAAAAATGCATTAAAAATAGCTGGATTATCAGGGAAATTCCCATAAAATATAAAAATGTCAAGAAAAATATGAGGAATATTTTGGTGTATTATGTCATGCCAAAACATTAAAGTACAAAACATTTTGAAATTAAATGGCCATAATGGAAAATAATAAATCCACATGGTTAGATTGAAAATTAAGTCCCCTAAAGAAATTGAACCAGAAAAATCATTTGAACATCTTATGTTCTGGACAGCAGGTACATTTGAACATTTTATGTTCTGGACAGCATGTGCATTTGAACATTTTATGTTCTGGACAGCAGGTACATTTGAACATCTTATGTTCTAGACAGCAGGTACATTTGAACATTTTATGTTCTGAACAACAAGTACATTTGAAATTTCATGTTCTGAACAACAGGCACAGTCAAGCATCAAAATTCGCGAACAAAATTGAAATAACAAAAAGGCATCCAATAGAAGTTTAGAAGTGCAAACTTAAAAGTCCGAACTCAAACGTCCAACTGAAGATTGAAAATCCAAAACTCAAAAGTTGCAACTTAAGAGTCCAACTCAAGGTCCATAATGCAAAAATTCAAAAGTTCAAGCTTAAAACCAAGTCCGAAAATGTCAAACTCAAAAGTCAAAATCCAAAAGTGCTAACTTAAAAGTGCAAGACTTAAAAGTCGAACTCAAAAGTCCAAAATCCTAAAGTGCGAATTAAAAATTCCAAACCTGAAACTGACACAAAGTCGAAATGACAGAAAGTCTAAAAGTGACACAAGGTCAAAACGACATAAAGTCTAAAAGTGACCTGAAAGACACAAGGTCTAAAGTGACATAAAGTCTTAAAAGTCAAAATTCGTCTCTTTAAGACTGCATAGCGTTTCGCCTTGAAGAAAACACCCTCCTGATGTTCAGATTGAAAAAAGGAAAAGTCAATTCTGAATAATCACTGAAGCTCCTGTCAAGAGAAGGCATAGCGCATCTATACTCAAGACTTGAACGAAATTCTAAAAATCTCTAAAATCCCCAAATGACCGAGAACTGACCTAGAATACCCTATTTTTTGGTGTCGGACTCGGATCTTAAAGTCTGTTTCTACAAGTCCACAACATGTTTAACCCGAAGCAGACCGAAATCTGATACTCGGGTGACCAGAAGAAAAGTCAACCGACGGCCATCACCCAAGTTCCTGTCAAGAGGAGGCATAGTGCATCTGTACTCGAGACTTGAACGAAACCCCAAAATCTCTAAATCCCCAAACGATTGAGGATTGATCTAGCATACCAAATTTCCTAGCATTAAACTAAAAAAAAATCTCTGTGATGACACTAAGCCTGATCCAGCAAAGCAAAAGCAATTTAAATGTGTTAAAACGTGTAGTCAAAGGACTAAATTGCATTATTCATGTTTGCATTGCACTGTTTATATGACTGTCCTTTTGCATTGTTTTTTTATCCTGAAATACCCTACTAAGACACAATCTTTTCATTAAAATGGACTTTATCCACTTATGACACTTAATCTTTGATTATCCCGATCTAGAGGTGCTCTTGGCCCAGTTCGTATCTGAGTCCGGAGGTAATTAACAGTAGGGGCTTGCGCCTACTGGAAAAAAAGGACCTGCAACAAACAATCAACTCTCGAGGTACTTAGAACCGCATTAGTGCCCTTTGCTCGTTTGGAATGGGCCGTAACGACGGGTCTCAAGATGCTCGAGGGGAATCTGATCCGTATTTTCTTCGCCCCATAGAGGACTATCTGATCTTCCGTGGTTGGACTGAAAAAGTGCGAGACATGTTGCTAGATACCGCTTATGATTATTGAAATTAAATAACGATTTAATTTCATGTCCAACGTAGCATAAATCCTGAAAGGGTCACACAAAATTGGTGTTTAACCATACGTGCATTATTTATTTATTTGCAATAATGAGTATTGCAAAATATGATAAGTTGATTAATTAATTAAATAACGTTATGGACCGTTATAATAAATTAAGTCAAATGGATCATATAGAAATAAATTAATGCATTGTCTAGTCTCTAAATAATTATTATTAAGTTAATAATTATTTATAAACAACACACTTAATTTAATTAAGTTAATTGGGCTTTAATTTATTGGTAAATTAAATGTCCAACTTAAGTAGCATTTGAGTGGGCCTTTAATTAATAGAATTAAAGATAAAATGGAGATGAGATAGTGGTCTATAGAGGCCCATAGAAGGCCGGCCATATATGGTGGTAGGTAGGAGTGACACACTTGTAATTTGTGTGAATTTCTTGCTAGAGTTTAGAGGCTATATAAGGCTCCATATGGAGGCTCTTTGGTCTCTTCTTCTCTCCCCCCTCTACCTAGCCGCCACCTCACCCTAGTGGTGCGCCGCCCCCCTCCTCTCTTCTCCACTCAAAGCTCATGTGTTGAGCAACTCTTTTTCCACAAATTAGTTTGGTGATTTGCTTGAAGAAAGGGAAAGCTAGGGATTAGACTTATTCTCCAAACTACTAGCATAGTTATATTGAGAATTTGGTTAATATCATAGTGGACTCGAGGAATCGCGACTTGGAGGTGTTTGGAGAGCTCCCCATCGACTCCTAAGCCATAGGATCGAGCCTCTTGATTACAAATTTCCACCTATCTCTTGTGTTGAATTTGAACTTGAGCACTAGATCCCTTTTGCTTGTTTTTTAATTAGATTAATTAGGAATAATTAGTCACAAAATTAAAATTAAACATTTTCTAAAAAAAAACGTCAAATTATTGAATCTGGTATTCCATATCTTGATAATAATTCATTAATTTGAATACTCTTTTTTTGAAACATTAATAATTTGAATACTCAAATTTGTTGGAGTGCATACAAGGTACGCACCTATATATAGGCGGCCGGCTAGGCGGATAAATTCATTAGACACTTTAACAATCCCTCCAGATGTCAAATTTATTTCTTAAAATTATATATACTAGGTGGGGAAGCGCGGCTTCGTCGCACCTTAGTGAATTTATTTTATTTATATTTCAAGAATCACTAATAATTTGTCATTAAGTCTAAATTGTGTGCGACATACATATAAGTGCAAAGGCAAAATATCATAATTTGCTTTTCACATGAGCAGTAAAACAATAATTGCATAAGCATCATACATGAGATGCTTTAGCATTCGTATACATTAAATTTTAAATAAACATATATGCAATTGAAGAGGCCTAAATAGAGCAAGATAGCATCCATATAATCTTTTTTTAAATATAAGATCGATAAGAAAGATAATTAAAAAGGTAATAGCAAACTTGTAAAATTTTGTGATAATATTATCAGCATTAATAAAATCGTAAGTATTAGTTCTGAAAATATTTCCAGCATCAATATTTATATTGAAGTTGCCAAAACTTCGTGTGTTAAAAAAATTTCTGCGTACAAAACTTGTCAAAATATAAAATTAGTAACTTCTATCATAGGATGTTTCCATAAATAAACTTACTATATAATTTTTGCCATAAATCATTTTTAACTTTTGATTCTCTTCAATTTTAACTATGTTTCTTATGGGATGTGATTATCTGTTTAAGAGCTTTAAGAAAATTCAATCAAACAAAAAAAAAAAGAATTAGGGAAAAACAGTAAATTACTGCTCGTATTGGACCTAACTGGTACTTGCTATGTAATATAAAAGTAGAAGGATCTGAGAATAGAAGTACCTTATGCATGTCTTATGGTACAAACTAAAAAAGCATATATAACGAAAAACATCTTTTAAGTCTTACCAATAAACATCTCTAATTACTCAAATATTTCAAGATCCACCCGAAGTCAAACCCACCCATGTTAACTCCCCGGCCACAGCAGCTGCCTTGGAGTGAAATCCTTGAAAGGTAACCAAGGGTTTCCATGTAGTTCCCATATTAACATAACCAAATTCACAGATAGTTTCCATGTAGTTCCCATGTAACATTTACTTTGCTCCCTAGAATGACACTGGTAACACAATATTAACCAAAATTCTACTTCTATATAAACATAAATATTTTTGGATTGTAAACTTCTCCATTCAATTATGTTTTGGACAAATGTGTCTAAGATTAAAGATTGCAGGCCAGCAGTGAGCTAGTATTATTGTTGTTTTGATGAAGGATGCACTCAAAAACAATGATTAATCATTTAACCCATCTCTTAGCTCCAAGAGATTGAGGGGCTGTAATAACAGAACTTTCAGCTGGTATACTGATATCTGCACACCAGAGGAGCAACAGCAAAATTCACCAAGTAAAAATGGGGCCAACTGAATTGATTGAGAAGAATTTTGGGAGAGGTACACTAAAATTGAACAAAAATACACCCAAAAATAAATGCATCCATAAATGTGAGAGAACAATTCTTTCGATTAGGTAGATTAGGCATTTTGAAATAGCCCAAAAAACAAAAAATTCATGTATGAAACAATTTAAAATATGAAATGTAATATTTCCTGAGCTAATCTAAATAAAATGTCAACAATGCAACAAATCTTATTTTAGCCATAAACATATTGTTTTTGCTTCAGTAGCCATGCGACAGAATAGCAATGTCTGTACCAGTAAATAAGTACTGGTAACATGCGTAATAGCAGCTAACCACTAAAAAAAGAAGATTTTAGGAAGGGAAAAAACGAAGGAAAAAGATCATATTGGGAAGAGAAATCATTTAAACTTTTCAAACGCATATGCTCATTACTTCAATTTATACACATCCCATCTATTAAGATCACACTTTATAAAACCATACCAGCTTGGATGCGCCCACTTGAATCATTTAAAACTCCTTATGCACATAACTTAATAAGACTTGTCAGAAAAGCTAGTATGCATCCTCCTAAACCCTTTTCTCTCCCAATGTGATCCTGCTGTAGAATATGCAAGCAAACAGAGCTAATAATTAGTTTGCAAAGCTAAAATATAAGGGTATGTTAGAATCAGGATAATAGCTTATGTTAGGAAGTAGGTTTCATATTCATGTTGATGCCAGCATGACCATGGGCTTCTGAAAATTTTATGTTGTAATTACAATTAAAATTTTTTTTCAAATTATAGCATGTTAATTACATAAAATATTTATTACCTTAATATTTTTCAAAGTTAAAATCTTCAATTGTTGCTTGGGGATGCACCTTACCATAACTAAAAGCCAATCATCACCATCAAGTAATTTATCCAACGCATAGGTCCTGTATTGAAATATTTTCTCTTATGCAGAATGAGAGGGGGCGGAGGTGCTTCGAGAGGAAGTGGGGTCGGTTTGGCGGAGGAATAGGCAGCACCAGAATTGGTAGGCATTTTCAGGTCTGCCTCTTTCGAAACAGGTGCTTCGAGAGGTCAAATCACTGTATCTTAATGGATCCTATGACCAAATAGATCGTAAAGGTAAACGCAAAAAGTCAAAAAAGAATGCCAACTAATGTAACAATCATTGATTTAACTAAGAAAACTATGCATTTGTCTTTTTCACCAGCAATTTATTATCTAATGTATTGAAAATTTTCCTTTTTGATATAAAGAAAACACAATATAATACCTCAGAATTGATGTCGATAAAAACACGACCAAATATTTGAGAAAGTAGCTATGAGCAAAGACCATTCTCCAGTCTTTTAAGAATGTATCAACATCTCTGGTTGGCTCGGGACCCGTACCGCTATGTTGAACTTTGGCATCCTTTTAATTTGTGTTAAAATTCCTCTAAAACAATGGAGGTGAATAAATTATTCAGTTTTTTTGTATAATAGCAAAACAAAGTAAAAAGAGGTAAAGAACGCAAAAAGGTAAGTGATAACAGGCTATGTGTTTACCTGACTGCCAAAAGTACTTCAAAGTAGTCGCAGGGCATCTGCACATTTAGTTGAAATCTTATAATTTTAAATAGATGAAATGAAAATTAAGAGAGGGACAGTTTAGTATAATTTTAAGTATCTGATGCCAAGTATGTTTAGTATTCTGAAATCTTTGAATTATTCTCCCCCTCCATTGTTGCAAATATTTAATAATGAAATAAATCTCAAGAGAAAGTTCCTTCATAAAAATTTCAGCTTCACATCTAAAAGGGATAAACACCTCTTTTCCCTCTTGCGATGAGATGGAGAGGGAGAAGAGGTGCCGCGAATTTGGCTGGAAAAAAAAGGCGGAGCATCCAGAGGAGAGTGCGGTTGGCAGAGGATGAGGGTCTGGGGGTGTGCGTGTGGCGTGGTCAGCGAAAGAAAAGACGGAGGATTTACACGCCGTGTCGCAAAGAGGACTAAATAAAGGAAGGCGACACGGACGGGATGATCGGGGGTTGCTTCGAGAGGAGATGAGACGGAGGTGGGGTCGGTATGGTGGAAGATGATCTGCTTTGGATTTGGAGGAGGAAGCAAGTGACGATGGGATGGATGCAGGGAAGGAGAAGGAGATAGAGATGGAGAAGGCGATGGAGATGGAGACGGAGACGGAGACGGAGATGGGGAGAGAGAAGAGGCGAGGAAGGTTAAATTCTTAATTATTTCCCCACATATTAGGTGGTACATTTTCTAGTCATATATAAATTAAATTGAAATTGGGAAGTATTTAAGACAATCAGAGTTTGAAGTAATTGAACAATCAGAGCATTATTGTTCTAACTCTCACCCTCACTCGTGCGATTTTAATCTTCTTCCTACCGATATCCCTGCTCCCTCTCATTCAAACATATCGCCTCCTCTCACGCGCCTCCCCTCACGCCTCCATCTCCTTTGCGCCTCCTCTAACGCGTCTCCCTTTCCGCCTCCCTCTCCTCCGCGCCTTCCATCACGCCTCCATCTCCTCTGCCTCCATCTCTTCTGGCTCAGTCTCTCCTCCGCCTCGCATCCGCCTCTGTCTCATCTCAGTCTCTCCTCCACCTCTCATCTCCTCCGCCTCACCTCCACCTCCGCCTCCCCTCACTGCTCCCTCTCCTATACCGATCAGATCTGGTTGAGGAAGAAATAAGTAGAAATAAAGAAGGATAAGAACAGAAAAGATATTTAGATCTAGTTCTATTATAACTTGAGAGTAAATAAATTACTATAAGGGATGATATTAATCATTATAAGAGAGTATCTAATATGTATAAGGAAGTAAATAATATTTATATCTGATTCTGCTGTTTTTAGGAGTAACTAAATTACTACAAGGGAGGAAGTTAATCAGTATAAGGGAGTAAATAATATATACAACAGAGTAAATAATATTCATATCTGATTCCACTGTTGTTTGGGAGTAACTAAATAGCTATAAGGGAGTAAATAAATAGTATAAAAGGAGTATCTAATATGTATGAGGGAGTAAATAATATTCAGAACTGATTCCACTGTTGTTTGGGAGTAACTAAATAACTATAAAAGAGTAAATAAGTAATAGTAAGGGAGTATTTAATACATAAAAGGAGTAAATAATATTCATATCTGATTCTGCTATTGTTTGGGAGTAACTAAATAGCTATAAGGGAGTAAATAACTAATATAAAAGGAGTATCTAATATATATAAGGGAGTAAATAATATTCAGAACTGATTCTACTGTTACTTGGGAGTAACTAAAAAAATACGAGGGAGTAAATAATTAGTAGTAACAGAGTATTTAATACAAGTGAGAGAGTAAATAATATTCATTTCTGATTCTGATAACTGCAGCACTGGGCTGGGCGACGGGAGGGCTGCGCGACGGCGACGACAGGGCTGGGCAACGACGACGGCATGGCCGTGCGATGGAGAGTGGATGACTACGCGACGGCGACGGCAGGGCCGCGCGATGGAGAGGGGATGGCTCCGCGACGTCGACGGCGCGTGGTGCGCGTGACAGAGGGATCATGTGAGGAGAGGAGAGGCGCGTAGGAACGGAGAGGAGGGTGAGAAGAGAGGAGACGCATGGGAACGAAGGAGAGGTGAGCGGAGGGGAGGCGCGTGGTCGCGATGGGGAGGTGAGCGGATGGGAGGCGCGTAGGAACGGAGGAGAGGTGAGCCGAGGGGAGTGGAGGGGAGGCGCGTGGGAACGGAGCGGCTCGAGTGGGAGAAGAAGGTGAGTCTTTCCGTTTTTTGCAGCACATCTCTTTCTATTTTTAAATATGATTGCGTGATTGCTTTAGACACTGATTGCACTTATCTGCTCCGAATTAAATTATGGTTGAGAGGCTTACTATATTGAATAGATGATGTGATGGCTCCAAATCTCTAGCTGTGGGCTTTGAATGATTTATGGCTATTAAATAGATATAAATTAAAAATTTAAAATTCATAGAAAAATAATTTTTAAATTTTTATACTATATTCATATTGGATGTCAACGAGGCTTCTTGTTTGGCGGTGCCTCGGTCATTCTCGAGGCGCATACTGAGCAAGTATCATCATTTGTCAGGTCGTCAAAGATTTGTATAATAATCGAGCAAATCATATGTTGTGTGAACTCGAAAAATATTAATTGTAGGATAATATAATTAGTTAAAAAACTTCAAGAAAATAAATAAATATAAATTAATAATATTAAAAATCACACTTTGATTAGTTAGCAGACTATTAACTCCCATTAATTTAGAGGTCGATTTCATTTCGAGTCCGAAATAAAAATTAAATTTCGACCATGTACAAAATTTTCATAAAAATTTATTACTCAAATATCTAGTGTATATTATAGAAATTCAAATAACTATTTGTATAAATTATTATGAGTTGAAATTTGTGTTAAAATCCATTTTCTACTGTTGTTATAATCAATTTCCTAAAATTCCTTGTTCTAGACCGTTTGATTGAGTTTAGAAAATTCTGAATTATCTGAGCCGTCCGATTCATCTCATCTCTTCTCTCTTATATCTCCTATCTCCTCTCTCTTTTTTGTCTCTCTCCGAAACTGGTCATCTCTCTACCCGTTCCCCTTTTTCTCCCCTTTTCTCTCGCGATCCGCCATCGGCGATCTCATGTGGTCCCTCGACCAGTCCGTTGGGACCCCTCTCCCTCTCGCCTCTGACAGAGGCACTCGACCCTACTCTCCTGGCTCTCTTCCCTATTCCGCTCAATCTCCTCCTCTCCCACTCGCGGGCCCAACAGAGCCCTCTCGACCCCACCTCCTCCAACCCATTCGTATTCTACAAGAGCCCCCTCTAGCGAAACCTGGTTTTCTACAAGGGCCGTGTGGGCTCATGCCACTTGCATTTCTCTATGGTGAAAATTCTGTGTTGTGCTTGTTTTATGGGATTCTTGTGTTTTTGTCAAGGCTTATAAATGTGGATTATGTGACTTGTGCTAGTAATGGATCTATTTAGTAGTTTAGACACTCAAAAATCTGTTTAGATGGTAATACTAGTTGTTTAGACTTGTGTGAGTGTCATTGTGAAGCTCTTTTGAGGCTTGTGTGATGCTATTGTTGCCTTTGGTACACGGTTACAAGGCTGGTTCAGGCCTTTGTACCAGTCTGGTACACATAAACTCCTGTCCAGAGACCTCTGTATAAAGTATTTGATTACCAGGGACCTTTTCATAAATATTTTCGAACTGATTTTGGTTCTGTTTTGAATTAATACTGTTATTACGGACTATTAGGTAAATTTTAAGTAAATAAAATAAATACAGGGACTTAAGTCTTAAGTGTGAAAGTTCAGTACTGTTGGATCAGATTGTGTTTTCTCTGTTGGGTTTCGGATTTGATCCCCGGAACCCGTTGTGATTCGGATCCGCTTGGATCCTTGTTTCCGTGCGAACTGTGTGCTTGTTTATGGGCCGTTCGGCATGTTTCTCTTGTGGGCTCCTCTCTGTTGTGATTTGTTCCGTGTGGATTTTCTCGTGGGCTCTGTGATCTACTTCTACGTGGCCCATTTTGTGTTGTGGCTGATGTAGTTCTAAACCGAATTATTTAAGTTGGATTTTGAGAAATAAAACTAGAACTTGGAAAGTAGAGCTAGAACTATTGATTGCTTGGATAAATAGTTTGGATATTAAAGTAAATGCTTTCGGCCGAGAAATTGAATTAAGTCGGATTCGAAATTAAATTGTTGGCTTTTAAAAGAGAGATGATTAAAATGTCCGCAAAACAATTCTTACAGATATTATGATATAATCGGACAATATATGATCCCAAACCTAAACTAACTAAATTGAGTTTATTTTTTTATTTTATTTATTTTATTCTAAAGTTTTTTTTAGGAACTTAAATTAGAATAAATTCATACTTGATTAAAACATTGTTAGAAAACTGATTAAACTTGTAACAGTTTTTTCCAAATCAAACAAATGTGACGCGCCTATTTATCGGGTAGTCAAGACTTGTAGGATTCGTCACAACGTCTATCTTCACATTGTTTATAAATCAAAGTTTATCAAATTAATTCTAAAAGTAATCACAATACTATTAAATCAAACTTTTCGCATAATAGTTTATAAAACAAACTATAGCAAAATATTTATAAAAATCTCTTAGGTTAGCATTTCTGCACAATCAGTTTCAGATAGAACTTTGTCAAATTATTTCTAGAAAGTTATTAATTAAGATAATATATTTTAAAACAGAATCCCTTCTCTAAAATCCTAGGTCCAACTTTCTTTAAATCAGAATCTGAGTTCTTTTGTAAATGTCTAGGATTCAAGTATGGTTTTGCACATAGTAAACTAGAATTGGGTAGATCGTTAGAGTAGATTTTAACGTGTGAGTTTCGTTCTCTAGGTGCACCTCAAGACTTTTCTAGATCGGTGGACGACTTCTATCCCGAGCACGAGATTATAGGAGCTGGTTAGGACTTCACCAACCTTCCAACAGAGTAGTTACTTCTGCACTCTACTTTTCTAGGTATGGTAGTCTTTTTATGACATGTGTGGATGTTTTTTGAGACTTTGTTATTCTTTAGAAAGGAACTATAAATTTCTTATGGTTTTCTCTAAAATGATTCTTTTTAAAATTGATAAAAATGCTTTCTTAATCAAAGTAAGATTTATCAGTTAGTTAGTATGTTGTGGACTAGTTAGTATCTTTTTTCCATGTGTGTCAATAAAAATACTACTCAACGGACACCATGGATATCGCGCGATTGCAGACCTCTACCACTGATCATGGTTGAGGCCCCGGAGCATTTAGGGCGAGTTATACTCGCGGGTAGATATCTTAGGCACATATTTAAATGAGACATGATTTTACTTAGATTGCTTTACGGAAGACCTTAATAGGTCCGAGGTGATTCTCAAGGACGAATTTATTTCGGCAGACCCTCGTGGTCCAGAGATTATCCTCAATGGTACATCACTTACAATATAAATTGCTTCTAAAAACTTACAATATTGCTAAACATTTAGTGACACTTGAATGACATTTATTAATGTGGCTTTTATATAAAAACACTTGTTCTAATCTTTTGAATAGCCTAATCCCAAAAGACTAGTTTACTTAACCACCACTGAGTATTCGCGTACTCAGCCCACATAATTGCTTGTGATGCAGGTTCAGGTTTGGTAAACTTAGCAGAGGAGTTTTAGCCATAAGATCAAACCGAGCTGGAATAGTTTCTTTCTGCTGTGCATAGTTATTTTGTTTGTATTCTGGCTGGAAATTTTGATATGTAAATATTCCAACCCTTTTGATGTATGAATATTACTTCCTTTATTATGTGATATTATTTGTGGATTATATGTTATGTGACACTGTTTATTTAGCCTTACGTGTGTACAATAAAGTGTGCATGCGTGGCGGGGTTGTCCATCTCGAATTATGACTTGGTTCGGGGTGTGACATATTGAATCATGTATTATATGAAATCATGTTGAGCAAATCAGATTATTTAAAAAAAAAATCTTAGACGTGGTGATGACCGATAATATCACTAAATCATTAAATCAACAATTATTGGCAATCCTTGTCTTGTCGGTCATTGTTGAAATTATGAAATATTCTCTTTGTCATATGCTCTGCCAGCGTTAATTCGAGAGAGAGAGAGAGACTGAAAATTTTGGGTGGAACCTCTCTTTTTTCTTTTTTCTTTTTTTTTAAAATTTTTTTGGACTCTGTTTGGATGGTGTGGGAATAAGGAGAAAGTATCGAGAAGTGTGTAATTTTGGCTCTGTTTAAATAAGGTGTGGGAAGAAAGAAAGAAGAGAATAAGGGAATAAATTTATTATAAACAATCCAAACTCTTCACAAAGTTACACACTTCTCAATATTTCTTTCCACTTTTTTCCTTCTTCCCTTCTTCACACATCTTACCCAAACGGAGCCTTTGTGAAGAGAACCTCTCTTCTTCTTTTTTTTTTTTTTTTTTCCTTCTTCCCTTCTTCCCGTCTACAATTTGACCCAATTAATGTAAGAATTAATTTGACAAAACCTAAAAAAACTACATATACATATATTTTTCAGTTTTTAAATATGCCAAAAATTTTATCGATTTTAAAATTATTTCATTGTAAATTAAAAATTATAAATTAGTATTGCATTCTAAAAATCATTTGATTGTTAGTAAAAAAAAAATGTATATGTACAACATTACAACTATAGACAAATTATTGCAATTTTAGTACACAAACTACTCAAATGACAAGATACAATAATTTATCGGAACTGATATGGGGCATCCACTGATTTGACATCCTGCCATCCCACACAAATTCTGAGATTAACGGGCTGGCCCAACATAATCTAAGTGCCATAAGCTAGATGCTAACGTTACAGACGCTGCTGTCATTTAGATACTGGGAGTATTTAATCTGATGTAAGGAAGTAGATAAATGTGTTTTTTTATAAATTTAACAAATTTAATAACATTTATAATGAATCAAATTTCGTCATTTTGTGCTATCCGAGTGTAACATAAGGAAGTATATACTTCTACACAATGAATTAAATTATCTGTATTGATGGAGTACTTATTTTTTTTTCAAAAATTAGGCTTCAAGAAATGAATGATTGTTTATTTGGTAGTACAGATATAAACTAAGGGGGTATATACTTCATCATAAGGGTTCAAATAAGCACGCATAATATATAAACTGACAGAAGGGATTATATTTTTCTACATAAGGAATTACAATATCCATAATAATAGAGTACATATTTTTATAACAATTAAACTCAAATTCATAATAAATATATACACATAATATTAAATGTATTCAAAGTGCACATCAAAATGTCATTCATAGGATCTGTCAACAAATGAAACACAACCACAAGCTCGTCATCCAAATACCAATCTGGACAAAAAAGATAAATTATTAATCTGCAATAACCATTCATTTAACATATAAAGTTATTCCATTAAACAAATATAACTATACTACAGGGAAAAATGGCAAATGTAACTAATACCTATTTTTTCTTTATTATATACTCTGTTTTTCAATATATTTACTCTCTTATCGTGCAATAATTATACTTCTACTAACGGGTTAAAATATAGTGAAAACATGCAATAAAGACCTAGTAGATAGATTATATAATTAAATAATCCACTATATACAAATAAATGAATACATATTAAAAACTAAGTGAATAATATGCTACAACCAAATGCTAGACATCATAATAGACATTTAAATTCTCCCTTATATATAAATAGAAGATCAATTTCATCAAAAGATCAAAATTAACCTGATAATGTTGGTAAGCAACAACACGTTTATCATCGCTGATATCATTACTATTTGTAGGCATTTGGACCGTACTTGGCACTCAAATAACACTCAAACAATTGAATTATTCAATAAATTGCTATGATTTTCAAGGAATTGGCTCTACAGTCGTTTCTTCTCTCATTTTAAAGGACTTCGATGATTTCTGATGATTTTGGAGCATATAGATGGATTCTCGACGTAGCATGCACGCTAGACGACTCATTCCTAGCATTGGAGGCTCTTTTCTCTCTTCTGGTCGACCCAAACAATCATCTGTTCGATCAGACCAGCATCTATGGCAGCCAGGCGTTATTTCCCCTCTTCTGGTCGACCCGACCACAAGCCTGTTCGATCCGACTGGACATCACAACAGCAGACTTGTGCAGCTGTCTTTTCTCTCTCCTGTTCGGTTCGACTGCACACCTGTTCAGTTCGACCAGGTTGCCGCCATATCACATAAGGCATTATTTCTTACATAGAAACAGATGGAAATGGTAACTTCTTGCGCCATGGTGCCCTAGTCTTCCATCCTTCGACCTGGGACATCCATATATACACCTCTAGGCTTGAAGATAAGGGGCAGACCTTCCATACCACAAAATTTGACTTTCCATAGGCGTTTTTCTCTCTTCCACCATTGGAGATCATCAAAGCGTGGTTCTTTGAAGCGACGACAGCAAGGAAAAGAGTTTGGTGACCATCTTGCAACACACCACTGCCTAGAGATCATAGTTTGAAAGCATAAAGGAGTATTCGGTTTATTCTTCTATGTTTTCTTCTCTATTTTTAATGGGCTTGTATCTTGTTATTTCTATGTTATTTGTTGTGTGTTTTAGTACTATGTTAGGCTAAATTTATGTAGTCTTAGGGGTAAGGTAGTAACTTAGGTTTGGATGTTGCGATTTGACTTGTTATGTTATGATATGTTTTGTTGACTTGTTTTGTTGAGAATTATTTTAATTGCTTGTTCAAATTGCTTGGTTAAGTCTAATTAACTTCTAGATGAATGGCCACATTTAGTTAAATTCTAAAGTTAGGTTAATCAAGATAATTTAGAAAAAGTATTTGGGATAAATCGTAGATCCGAAAGGGGAGATTAGTTGGCACCAAAAGTGTAACTTTTAGACAAGTCCAAAAGACCTCTAGATATCCTTATGAACTCCAACAAACAAGTTTAAGTTGATTGAATTCTATACCAAAAGTTGTGAACCAATCGAGTTACTTAGGTTAGGTTTTGATTAAACCAGTTTCTAGTCCAACAAGCGACAGCTGAGGTTTAGTGAATCTAGGTTTAGCCAACAAACCCTAGCACAAAGCATAAAATATCATAAAAGGTCAAAACCACACACTTTCACCCTCTGTTCGGACCGAACAGAGAAGTGAACGCTTGAAAAACACCGTTCGATGCACGAAAGTGATAAGTTCTGTGTTCTAGAGTCCAAACCAAGGTGAAACCTGAACCCTAAGACGCCTTATTATACTTGAAAAACACCAAAATTTACCTGCCTTAGTTTACCTTACTTGAAATATTATTTAGAACCAAAAACAACCAAAAATATATACTTGATTGCATTGTTACTTAGTTTCTATACTCTCAACCTTATTTTATTGTCTAGCTTCATAAAAAGAACAAGTCTAGTAATCGTTAATCCGTCCCTTGGGTTCGACCCTAAGCTTAACTTTGACGACTAGTGAGGTTAGGTCTAGGTCTATAAATTTATTTGATTCCTAGGTTTTAAGCCTACATCAATCACTGACATTAATCTGCAAAACATAGAATTGTCCAATGTTATAACAAACACACCTGCTAGGTTCTTGATATGTACTCCGTTGTTAGATATTATTTACTCCATTATCATATGTTTTGTACTCTTTAAGCCTATACTAAAATACCAAACACACCTGCCAGGTTCTTGATATGTATTCCCATGTTAGATATTATTTACTCTCTTATACTATATTTTGTACTCCTTTAAGATTATGCTAAAATACCAAATACACATGTCAGGTTCTTGATATGTACTCCCTTGTTACATATATTTACTGTCTTATACTATATTTTATACTCCTTTAAGCCTATGCTAAAATACCAAACACACCTGCCAGGTTCTTAATATGTACTCTCTTGTTAGATATTATTTACTCTCTTATACTATATTTTGTACTCCTTTAAGATTGGCTAGAATACCAAACACACATGTCAGGTTCTTGATATGTACTTCCTTGTTAGATATTATTTACTCTCTTATACTATATTTAGTACTCTTTTAAGATTATGCTAAAATATCAAAACACACCTATCAGGTTCTTGATATGTACTCCCTTGTTACATATTATTTACTCTCTTATCCTATGTTTTGTACTACTTTAAGATTTTGCTAACATACCAAACACATCAGCCAGGTTCTTGATATGTACTTCCTTCTTAGATATTATTTACTTTTTATCCTATATTTTATACTCCTTTAAGCCTATATTAGAACAACAAACAAACAACAAAGCTTCCTGATATGTACTCCCTTGTTAGATATTATTTACTCTCTTATCCTATATTTTGTACTCCTTTAAGATTATGCTAACATATACCAAATACATCAGCCAGGTTCTTGATGTGTACTACCTTGTTGGATATTATTTACTCCCCTATCCTGTATTTTGTACTCCTTTAAGCCTATATTAGAACAACAAACAAACAACAAAGTTTCTTGATATGTACTCTCTTCTTAGATATTATTTACTCTCTTATCCTATATTCTGTACTCCTTCAATATATTTTATAATTAACAAAAATATAATCCCTTATGTAAATTACCTGAGAAGATGGTACTGGCTTGTTAGGTAACTTGCAAATGAGAATCCTCAGGATGAGCAGACCACTGTCTTCGTTAAGAATCAACAAATAAATAATCCCCTAAATAAAAATATATGAAGTTATGAACTCATATGAACAAATAAGTAAAAATCTAGTTCTAATTGATCAATACAATTGATTTCAAATGAAATGTAAAAATCTAAATTTGATTCCGAACAATTAATTTTCATAGAAGCTTAAAAGACTAGAATGGATCTGAATCTATTTCCAATCCCTCAAAATCAAAGAGAGCACACTCACTTGCAGATCTAAATTTCGGCTTCACCTCATTGATAGAATCTAGTAGTAGCTGGTAAACAATAACACGTTTATCTGTTAGGAACTCAAGTCCACGTGCAATTTTAATTTTTATTAACATTTAATAAGGAATTAATACGCACAATTAACGGATCTAGTCATTCAAGTAGTTAACACGTTAAAAGGAGAAGCGGTAGGAGGTTACCTCTTCCGAAATCGTATTCGGAAGGCTCGAATCCTTTCTATAGGAATCGGTGGCGTGCTCGTCACCTTCACGTCTGCCCTTCGGTTGCCTCGAGTCCACCAAGGAAATTAACCAAGTTCTAATCTCATGTGCTAGCACGAGCAAGAACAAAGCTAATCCACTCGCTATTCCTCTTCCAATCGACAATCAATAAGTGGAATAGTTATTCTCAACACATGAGACCTATCAATTAACCATGGAAAGAAGCTAAGGAAGAGAGAAACTAGTTTTCTCTCCTCTTAGATTGGTGGCGGCATCATGGGTGGGAGAGAAAGTAGCAATTAGGTTAGGAATATGACACTCAAAATTCCTTATATATTGCCACCTAACAATTCCTTAATTTCATTACTTAACATTATGCCACTTGTTAATGACCGGCCACGTATGAGCCATTTTGGGCCATTTTATCATTTCCATTTTATCACATTAAATCAAATATTAATGGGCTAAAACAATAGTTTATTATTTGGACTCAAAAAGACTTAATTAATTGAAGCCTAGATATTCAATATAATTCCCATAATTATATTAAATATTGTTGAGTGAAATTAATTATCAACTTATTGATAATTACTTTGGAATTAGCACGTGCATTAATTTATTTCAATATGATCCCTTGACTTAATTAATTATAACGGCTCGCAACGGTATATAATTAATAAATCAACATATCATATTATTGCATTCATTAATACAATCAAATAAATAATACACCGTATGGTCAAAGTTCTATTTGTGTGACCCTTTGAGGATTTATGCTATGTTGGACATGGAAAATAAATCGTCATTTATTTCCAATAATCATAAGCGGTATCTAGCAACACGTTATGATTTCCAATTCGCATAAACAAATACTGTACCAATACAACACTTCAATCCTGCATAAAAAATGATATCTTATTGTTTTGATTCTTATGTCACATGATATCCGTGTATAATCCAAGATAGGAATGTGTCATTCTTGCAGATTATACGTTTCTTGATCTAGAGTTGATCGCCTAGTTGTGCGCATACGATCCAACTCCATCAAGGGGCCGAGTAGATATCATCACTCACTAGGTGAACTAATGAGGGACATACGGTTGTCTTGATGAACAGTTTCTCCCTGCACAATTCAAGAGAACATAAATAAAGTCCGTATAGCAGCCGTTATCAGGAAACAACGTTAGACGATATTTATAGAACATATCCTCATGTGGAGAAACTGAATCATCTCAAACTCAGAATCAAACACGTATGAAATAAATAATGACACATAACACAATCCATATATTTATTTCATTGGGTCATGTCCTGTGCTATGTTCCAATAACATACACATATGCAATTAAGTCGGTAACTCCTTACCCATGATTTGTAAAACTTAATCATCACTTAACTTGCATACTAATCTTATATGATAATTAATGTTCCTTGTTAATTATCAAGATTATGGACTCTTTAGAGATATTATTGTCATTCTAACGAATGATCCACAGAGATCTACAATTCAGATCCTCAACCTGAATGATCTGTCAATAATAATCTCTAGGAACAAATGATCAAGTATCATCAATAACATAAACTAATATAATAGCTACCAACTGATTGGCTTCTAGGACATATCTCTAACAATCTCCCACTTGGCCTAGAGTCAATCAACTGTGACTTCTAGCCAATGAAGAACTGAGAACGATGTCATATATCTATATATATACATGTCTCGAACCTCAAATGAAATAATACGCTTAAAGCCTGTTACTCATACGTCCATAAAGTATGGATGCTCGATAGCATCTCGTATACTGCTTAAGGTAGAGGTTATGTCAGAGTCTTCGCTGTGTTCGCGAAACTATCCACTTTTGGTTGAACCTACACATATATATACTCCTATATATATAGTCTTGATCATGATCATATGAGATCAAGTGATGCTGTCATAGATCATAGTTGGATCACTAATCAGATATTGGGTTCTGCAAGACTAAGCCATGGTTCGAGATGCACAGAACCTTATTAGCTTGACTAAGAACTCATTGATCCAAACTATCCTTTTTCGTTACTTCACAAGTTGCTATCTATTTTGCTTTGGTGACGGAAACGGTTGTAATATCCCATTTAGAACACCTTTCTAAATTTACAACACCACCTTTAAGCAAAACACGTAACTCAATTGCGATTATATCAATCTTTCGAAAGTAGCATCAGTGTAACAACTTACACGAGCTCATTTTCATCATAACAGATGAAAATCATATTTCTCTTTCTCATAAGATACTCGAGAATATCCCTTGATTATTGTCCAAACGTGTTTTCTTGTATTCGCTTGACAACTGCTTGTCACATTTCTTGGATACAACACATTGGGGCTTGTGCATAAATATGACATACATAATAAAACTCATAATGAAAGGATGTTTGAACTGTTTCATGCATTTATTGAGTCACAATAAACCGAGTCCAACTCAAGTTACATGCCATATGACGCGGTTCGACATAAAGTCTAACTTTCATGTTTCTAGAACACTTCGTCATTATGTACATTTGCTCAAACCTAACATCCATCATAATATATCTCTATAGATTTTGTTTCCTAGGATTTAGGTGATCTTACCCAAGAAATCATTCTCCAATGAGATCTTGACAATATTAATTTAATCAATGTTATTTCCCAAATAATATCCAGTTAACTTGTACAATACAAATAACACAATTATGCTCCTACTGAATATCTTGTTTATACAAGATACTTTTGACGAAGATCAACTCCTTGACTTCCTTGTCAAAATATTTATTCCACAGTGTTTGCTTCTATCCATTAGTGGATCCTTGAAGCACGCATGTGTTTCTAGCAATACATCAATCAAAATCTCGATTTGTGTCATATACACAACATCTTTCTTCATTCAATCAATGAAGGCGATTTTCATGTACCTTTTCATATATCAATATATATGAAACATAACAATTACTAGAATGATCTTTATTGACTGACTTATACATAGCTACAAGCGAGAAGCCATGCTTTGTACATAGTCAACTCGTCACCGACTTAGACATGGCCACAACGTGAAGTTGTGCTTTGTACCTAGTCGACTTGTCATCCATGTCAATCTTTCTTTTAAAGATCTGAATGTTCTTGACGGATTGCTCCTTCATGAACATCAACAAAAGTCTATACCTTGTTGTTACATATGGATTGCACTTAAAGATCACATGTGTTCAAACTATATTTGTGGAATCGGATTCTTCCACCGTTTCCTTTTTTATCAACGGATCCTCATATGTCAGGTACGAGGATGTCATGATGTCTATGCACCTTTCGGTTAAACAATCACTTTCGTTGACCTTTTTGTAGGATTAGTGCTCGAGTTCATTCTACAAGTTCTTGATCCTCATATATACTGAGTTTCTCAAACATCATTAGCTCGTGATATGTTTAAGTCGTCATTAGAAGCGAGCGTGCTCAGGAACTTCTTCCTTTCACAACGACTTGTGAATGAAGTTCTGCTTAACTCCCACTAAGCACCATGTATGGAGTGACAAGTTTTCCACAAGGGTACTTCTTGTAGTGACACATAAACTCGTTTAATGCTCACTTTACTCCCACTACTTTTTCTTAAGAATATTATTCTCCAATACTACGTCATGATTAGCAACAACTAGTTTGTTCTTATCATGTTCGTAGAAGTAGTACCTTCGATTAATTTAAGTATCTTATAAAAACATTAAGTGTCCTATTTGGGTTCAAACTTATCAGTCAACAAATCTTGAAATAAGCTTCTTAACACCAAATCTTGAGAAATAATGTACTTATAGATCAAATCTCGTAAGAAATCTTTCTCAATGGACTTCGATGGAATATTATTCAGTGTAAACAAAATTGTCCTCGAACGCGAATTCCTAATATGAGTCGATTAAGTCAATCTGATTCATTACTGATCGAACTATATCAAATAAAGTTCGATACCTCCATTCTTAGACACACTATACTAATATAATGTTCCTAATGGAGTGAGTTATGAAACTATTTTCACACTATTTAGATAATAGATCAAATCATGTGACTTAGCTATTTACCATGATTAATTATAAGACTATTACCTTTATTGAATGATCTTTCAACTTCACTCTTGAACTCCTCGAACTTGTCAAAAGATTCACACTTATACCTTATCAGATAGATACGTTAATATCTACTATGATCGTTGGTCAAGTAGTAAAGTGTCAACAATCATTCATTACACAAGTACTTATAGATCTAAATACATCGATATGTATAAGTCCTAATCAAGTTACTTGTCCTTAAACCTTTATAGGTCAAAGGCACTTTTTGTCATCTAACAAACATGATTCACATATCTCAATTTGATTCACAATTGAATTGATCTACGAGCTCTACGCTATGTAGACTCTCATAATGTGATTCTCGTTTATGTATGACTAAGCGGTCATTTCACACGAAAGTAAAATACTTTACGTGAAGTCTTACGCATTCTATTTGTCATTCAAAACTCGTTTATCCATTTCAAGCATATTCAAGCAATAGACATGAAATCATATAAACAAATCCACAATAAAAGAACATCGCTTGTCCATTACAAAACATAATCATCCATCATCGATATGAAATGGAGATAAAGTTTTAGAATGTAAGGAACAAGGTACTTGACCTACAATTCCTATTAGTAAAGACAACTCTACGTATCCATTGGTAGTGATTTAAGCGAATAAACTATTTCCTTATACGGAGTTCACTTCATTACTCTCGAATATTCTCTTATTCTTCATTGCTTACACATTTCACTAAATGCGAGCTCATGAACTAGTACCCAGTTACTAGTGTGAATTAGAGATAGAGAGATAATTTGAACGATAAATATTCATAAGAATTACAACATACGGTAATCACGGTATTTCAGACAACCTTTCAAATGCCTCCATAAACGGCAAATGAAACATCTCATGTGACACATGGTCACAATTGAGGGTCTCGAAGTCTCAACTCATACTTAAGCAAAGTATTTCTTAAATACTTAGCTAATTACAATTTACACAAACAAGTTTGCAAAATGTAACATCATATCATTCATTTAATTAGGAAGAGATTGTGTGACAATATCAACAATCCTTGATATTGGAGATCTTGATATCTCTAAGACCTCATTCTTGAGTAAGTGGATGAGAGCGTAGGAGACAAATCTAGTCCGTATGAATTCTCTAATCCAAAGGTCTAGAGATCCTAAAATGAGGATATCGGCATTTGCTTTATTGAATAACTTTTCGTAAAAGTCAATCAAGTATCGTGATGCTACGTTCAGGAAGTCGAGGAAATAAATTGGGAATTAACATACTCAAGTTTCTCTTCACTAAGAACTGTGTCTTAGGAATCGGTACTACTTCTCCAAGTAAGTTCCTTTAGAAACGAGCTTGTTCTATTTCAAAGATTGATCGCAACACATTTAGTATCTATAACAATGTCAATTTAAGTTCATTTAGTTTATGCAATGTTTTATTTATAATGATAAGCAAAACTCCCACTACATTCATTTAATGTCCCAAATGTAGTCGGTTTCCAAGATCTCCATTTTCGTTGAGAAGATGCCAGCATCGGCATAACACCAACACAACTAGATAGGGTAGGTTCTCTAACCAATCATATCAACCATATGACTCTTGGTTTGTGAAATGTCTCATGTACATCCACAAACTTCGCCCCGATGTCCAATCCGATTAGGGTCCATCGATAAGTAACTTCTCTCTATTTGCTCCTAGTAAATCCGATTTACACCCCGACTTTCGAGGGTTGACCAATGACGTCCCGCGTCGGCAGAATGCATCATTGGACACCATACGACGTGAAGGGGATAGAGAGAAGGAAGGCGGTCGTCTTAATCAAATTAATGGGACATTTATTATGCGATTTTGTTTGGTGGTCGTGTCAACATACACCCATACCTATCCTATGATATTTCATAGCATTCAAACAATCACATAATTACATGCATCTCAAAACACAAACATTGTTGTGGGTTTGTATGGCTCCATCTTGCATATTAGTCTTCGCCGCATCTCCATGTAGCAAGACTAATCTAATTCAAGCCCTCCCACTAATTATCTAGATCCTATCTAATAATTAATGGAAATAAATACATGTGGAAAAATCATAATTCCCTCCTAGGCCTTAGGGGCATGCAAGCCTCACAAGTTACATTAAAATTAATCAAAATTAATTAATGGCACCAAAGGCCGCATTACATACATTCACACATGCATACAATTACAACACACAAGGCATTGGAATCTTAAGCCATACTAAACCCACGATCCTCCTACAAAAATGAGTTAGCACATATACAATATACATGATTTAACTAGTTCTTAATTAACTTCATTAATTAGAATCTTTGTGTATGCTTGTCGCTCGTTTTTCAAATGCAAAAAGATTTAACATTACAACTACTTGTTTAAACCTTTGAAATTTAATCTACAATTCAAAAACAGAGAGGAGGGTATTTAAGAAGTGTTCTAATTAACATTTCAACTAATTGATTAATTAGAATATATTTTAACTAATTAAAATAAGCAATTTGGGACCCGATAAAATTCAAAAATTTTCGGTCTCCAAAAATTCCGAAATAAATCCAGAGAGCTCCTTACAATGATTACAACTACCAGTAAAAATTTCAGGGAGAGATCATTTACCATCAGGGAGAATAAAAAAAGACAAATCCTGATATTGTGCGCGAAACACCGTTATCAGATTTTCTATTTTTCATCTCAACCATTAGGTCTAAAGGATCATCTTCCTTTCAGATTTCATATAAACAATTTATACAGAAAACTTAGCACATACAATTGGCTACCTATCCATGGAAAAAGAAACAGTAAGGTCTATTCAAAATTTTCGAGTTAAATCTCATACAAGTAACAAGTCCAGTTCTGAAACAGACTGACGACCGAAAAGTTATGACCCAGTTGAAGCATCAAACATTGTCGAAAAATTATGAAACTAGTTTTTACAGAATTCTAATTCGAAATAGAACAATTCTATTCAATCACTTTTCTGTAAAAGTCCTTCAATAATTTTAGTTTGTCAAAAAAACCAGCTTGTTTAGAAAGACAGATCTGATGATATCGATTCTTTCCATACTTGAACATACACATAAAATCCGAAATAGGTAACAAATTACACATATTCAGAAATAGTATCAAGTCTAGATTAATTATAGCCAAAAGATATAGGTAGGTATTTTCCAAAAATACGTCTTTCTTGCCCTACAAACAGAACTGTGCAGCAGAATGGCAGATCTGCACACCGTTACCGTTTAATTCACTAAAAATTCATAACTAATTATAAAATAGTGAAACCAGCACCAAAAGAATCACGACTCAAAGATCTACAACCCCCAGAAAGATAGAAAAAATTTTAGAGAAGTTTACATCATGAAAAATAAGCAACAATACAGAAAAACAGATTTTTTCCAGACAGCAAGCACACACATCACTAATTAACTTAGTTAATTATTAATTTCTCGATTTAAAAATGTTAAAAACTTGAATAACGACCAGCGCTCTGATACCACTGTTAAGAACTCAAGTCCACGTGCAATTTTAATTTTTATTAACATTTAATAAGGAATTAATACGCACGACTAACGGATCTAGTCATTCAAGTAGTTAACACGTTAAAAGGAGAAGCGGTAGGAGGTTACCTCTTCCGAAATCGTATTCGGAAGGCTCGAATCCTTTCTCTAGGAATCGGTGGCATGCTCGTCACCTTCACGTCTGCCCTTCGGTTGCCTCGAGTCCACCAAGGAAATTAACCAAGTTCTAATCTCATGTGCTAGCACGAGCAAGAACAAAGCTAATCCACTCGCTATTCCTCTTCCAATCGACAATCAATTAGTGAAATAGCTATTCTCAACACATGAGACCTATCAATTAACCATGAAAAGAAGCTAAGGAAGAGAGAAACTAGTTTTCTCTCCTCTTAGATTGGTGGCGACATCATGGGTGGGAGAGAAAGTAGCAATTAGGTTAGGAATATGACACTCAAAATTCCTTATATATTGCCACCTAACAATTCCTTAATTTCATTAATTAACATTATGCCACTTGTTAATGACCGGCCACGTATGAGCCATTTTGGGCCATTTTATCATTTCCATTTTATCACATTAGATCAAATATTTAATGGGCTAAAAAAATAGTTTATTATTTGGACTCAAAAAGACTTAATTAATTGAAGCCTAGATATTCAATATAATTCCCATAATTATATTAAATATTGTTGAGTGAAATTAATTATCAACTTATTGATAATTACTTTGGAATTAGCATGTGCATTAATTTATTTCAATATGATCCCTTGACTTAATTAATTATAACGGCTCGCAACGGTATATAATTAATAAATCAACATATCATATTATTGCATTCATTAATACAATCAAATAAATAATACACCGTATGGTCAAAGTCCTATTTGTGTGACCCTTTGAGGATTTATGCTATGTTGGCCATGGAAAATAAATCGTCATTTATTTCCAATAATCATAAGCGGTATCTAGCAACACGTTATGATTTCCAATTCGCATAAACAAATACTGTACCAATACAGCACTTCAATCCTGCATAAGAAATGATATCTTATTGTTTTGATTCTTATGTCACATGATATCCGTGTATAATCCAAGATAGGAATGTGTCATTTTTTCAGATTATACGTTTCTTGATCTAGAGTTGATCGCCTAGTTGCGCGCATACGATCCAACTCCATCAAGGGGCCCAGTAGATATCATCACTCACTAGGTGAACTAATGAGGGACATACGGTTGTCTTGATGAACAGTTTCTCCCCGCACAATTCAAGAGAACATAAATAAAGTCCGTATAGCAGCCCTTATCAGGAATCAACGTTAGACGATATTTATAGAACCTATCCTCATGTGGAGAAACTGAATCATCTCAAACTCAGAATCAAACACGTATGAAATAAATAATGACACATAACACAATCCATATATTTATTTCATTGGGTCATGTCCTGTGCGATGTTCCAGTAACATACACATATGCAATTAAGTCGGTAACTCCTTACCCATGATTTGTAGAACTTAATCATCACTTAACTTGCATACTAATCTTATATGATAATTAATGTTCCTTGTTAATTATCAAGATTATGGACTCTTTAGAGATATTATTGTCATTCTAACGAATGATCCACAGAGATCTACAATTCATATTCTCAACCTGAATGATCTGTCAATAATAATCTCTAGGAACAAATGATCAAGTATCATCAATAACATAAACTAATATAATAGCTACCAACTGATTGGCTTCTAGGACATATCTCTAACATTATCATCACTGACATTAATCTGTAAAACATAGAATTGTCCAATGTAAGAACAAACACACATGCCAGGTTCTTGATATGTACTCCATTGTTAGATATTATTGACTCCCTCATCATATGTTTTGTACTCCTTTATGCCTATGCTAAAATACCGAATACATCTTCCAGGTTCTTGATATGTACTCCGTTGTTAGATATTATTTACTCCCTTATCATATATTTTGTACTCCTTTAAGCCTATGTTAAAATACCAAGCACACCTGTCGGGTTCTTGATATGTACTCACTTGTTAGATATTATTTACTCCCTTATTCTATATTTTGTAATTTTTTAAGCCTATGCTAAAATACCAAACACACCTGCCAGATTGTTCATATGTACTCCCTTGTTAAATATTATTTACTCCCTTATCCTATATTTTGTACTCGTTTAAACCTATATTAGAACATCAAACAAACAACAAAGCTTCTTGATATGTACTCCCTTGTTAGATATTATTTACTCCCTTATCCTTTATTTTGTACTCCTTTAAGCCCACGCTAAAATACAAAACATACTTGCCAGGTTGTTGATATATACTCCATTGTTAAATATTATTTCCTCCCTTATCCTATATTTTGTATTCCTTTAAGCCTATATTAGAACAGCAAACAAACAACAAAGTTTCTTGATATGTACTCCCTTGTTAGTTATTATTTACTCACTTATCCTATGTTTTGTACTCCTTTAAGCCTATGCTAAAATACCAAACACAAGTTGTTGATATGTACTCCCTTGTTAGATATTATTTACTCTCTTATCCTATATTTTGTACTGCTTTAAACCTATATTAGAACATCAAACAAACAACAAAGTTTCTTGATATTTACTCCCTTGTTAGATATTATTTACTCCCTTATCCCATGTTTTGTACTCCTTTAAGCCTATATTAAAACAGCAAACAAAACACTTAAAGGAGTACAAAAATTCAATACATTTTATAATTAACAAAATACATAATCCCTTATGTAAATTACCTGAGAAGATGGTACTGACTTGTTAAGTAACTTGCAAATGAGAATCTTTGTTGAAAATACCCCCTTATACAAAAATATATAAACAAATGTGAACAACAATGAAAACTAAATTGCACCTAAATTTCTGGACAATTTTGAAAAAAATGTAGCATCAAATTACACTTATTAGTTTACATAATTAAGTACTCTATTATATTATATGTACATAAGTAATGATTCATTAAACAAAGAGTACAATTGAAATAAAAGGTTTAAAATAACCTGATAATGTCGTGTTGACAACAAATGCATTACACCTGCAAGAAGAGTTAATCACAATTCTAAAAAAAAAATAGAAAATAATCACAATTATAATTGAAAATAGATGAATGATATTTGATCGGATAAAATCTTAGTTGATCTAGTATCATATGCAAATGTAAGAAATATTTCCTAGTCAATTATCAAAATGAATCAGAATTGCAGTTTTTATCTCATAAATCATTGCTAATTTCATAATTCATCATTTTCGATTCAACTCTAGTAATTGACAGCTTATAAATGAATCAAGATTACAGTTTCTAATATCTACTCCCTTTGAAGTTTATATTTACTCCCTTAATTTCGATTAAATACTCTTGTGCAAGATATATACATGACTGACTAATAATCCACCATGTTGATTCGTAATCCTTATAGTATATATTTACTCCCTTATACAAACATAACCACACAAGAGTAAATATAGAAAAGTAACTAATTATTATTCACTTTGGTAACAAAAATAAGACATAAGCTTAGTATATACTCCTATTGAAGTTTATATTTATTCCCTTAATTTAGATTAACTATGCTTGTGCGAGAAACATACATGATTGACTAATGATCCACCATCTTAATATGTACTCCCTTATGAAAACAGTAAAACAATTATGAACCTATTTTCAATTTAAATAGAAGTAAGATCAATACCTTGAAGAAACAATCTATTTGATTCCAAATTCGTGTCTTAAATGGCAAAATGAAGCTTGAAATCTGATCTGATCGAGAGTTGAACAGAACAAAATCACAAATCAAACAGCGAAACACAAAATTGCAAAAGGGATGAAGGTTTTCCGATCTCATCTAATCAAGATAGAGATAAACTAACCTGATCGAGAATCGATGGCAAATGCGTCGCATAAATGACAAAACAAATGCTTGAAATCTGATCCGATCCAAAAATAAAAACACCAAATCACAAATCAAATAGCGGGATCGAAAAATTCGAAAACGATTAAAATTTTGCAATCTGATTAGATTGAGATAACGATAAAATCACCTGATTTGTACGCTAGCAGTGGTAGAGAGAAAGAGAATCCCTCGATTCCGTAGAGAGAGGCTCGATCTAGCAACTAAAGCAAGCTTTGATCTGATCGAGAGAGAGCTTTTATGGAAATGATTTTGAAAATATAAATAGCTGTCCCATCACGTGTATTTCGCGTGGTTAAAAATATGTTGATGGGTTTTCAGATTGCAACAAAGCCCAAAAACTAGCAACGCCTCTAGGATGGCATGATGACATTCATAGAGGATGGCATATAAGATATCTGATAAATTATTGTCTATTTCAATAAGCACTGTATATATTGTGGACGAAACGCCATTGGATCCGGTCCATATAAGGAAAGGATCCGGTCCGAATTATTGGACAGATTTCTTGTGTGATTGTGGTTAGCTATATTTCCTTTATTAATTATTTAGTTTATGGAAATAATTAATCCTGCCTATGATCTATAAAGGCAGTGAGATTCTCCCTTCCAATCTATCTTCTTCTTCCTCCCTTGTACTCTATTATTGAAAAGAAATAAAAAATGGTGGTGTGCGTGTGTGTGGATGTAGGTACAATTTTGTACTGAACCACGTTAAATAATGTGTCTTTGTGTGTTGTTCTTTAAGTTTACATGGTATCAGAGCGGTAGGTCTTGAAACCTGCGCTTGTTATCCCTGTGCGAGTTACTGCACAGCTGCTACTTCTTTTTTGTGCGAATTACTGCACAGACCTTGCCGAAACCTAGACTAGAATCAAAATTTTCAGACCTTTATTTTTGGACCGATATTTACCCTAATCGAACTAAACCATGAGTACTCCTAATGATTCAAACTCTAAAACTCCTATCCCTGATCCTAATCCACTAGATCCTATGACCCTTATCCAGAGCTTGAATAACACCTTGTCCCAGTTGCTTACACAACCGAGACCTTCATCAAATACCCAAAGCCAAGAGGGGTTCACTTCCGCGATGTCGATCAAGTTAGATGGGACAAACTTCTACCTTTGGTCGCAGATGCTGAAGATGAAGCTCAACGGACGAGACAGATTGAGTCACCTTGATGGATCAACTCGGCCAAACTTATAAGCGATATTCAGATATTCAGTGATGGATTCTCAGGTGAAAGATTTCATGATTAACTCTCTATGGACTCATCACTAATAGGTACCTTCTTACCTTACTCTACTGCAAATGAGGTATGGGATGCAGTCAACACCTCTTACTTTGATGGTAGTGATTTGTCTCAAATTTTGGACCTCAAAAGAAAAATTAGTAAAGTCAAACAAAATGGTGAATTGGTCTAGAATTTTTACAGTACTCTCCAAGGGTTATGGAAGGAATTAGACACTCGTAGACCAAATCCTATGGAATGTCCACGTGATATTGAAAAATACCAGAAATTGGTACAAGAAGATAGGGCGCTGACCTTTTTGGATGGTTTAGATGATAAGTTGGACCAGATTAGGGCTAGCGTACTCCAAATTAATCCACTCCCTACGGTAGCAGAGGCATTTGCCTTGGTGAGAAAGGAGGAAAGGAGACAAACGGTCATGTTGAATGGGGGCGACGTTGGGGATAATTCCTTGGCCATGCTAGCAAAAATCCAAATCTTGAACCTCCAGAAGTCCAAGTATCCTCCAAAACCAAACAATAAGAAACCAGTTCCACCCGGAGGGTGTACCCACTGTAAAAATCCAAAACACTCCGTGGAACAATGCTTCAAGCTGATTGGTTATCCGGACTGGCGGGAGGAGAATAAGAAGAAGAGGCAAGGCAATGCACACATGGCAGAAGCCTTGACTACAGAAGGAAAGACTCTACCAACTGCAAATTTGGCCGGTTTAAGTCCTGGCAGTGAGAATTTTGGATTGAAATCGAATGGAAAACTCTCTATTTTGCCTTTTGTCGAGAGGATTGAAGGTAAAGTTCTTGCTTTAAATACATCTGGTACTGACTGTTCTTGGATCATTGATTCAGGGGCAACTGATCACATGACATACAGCAGGGAAGACTTGGTAAGGGAATCTGTTCCAAGAAGAAATGAGATTGTTAATGCAAATGGAGAAGTTTATCCAGTCACAGGGGCTGGAGAAGTTCAATTTTCATCTTCCTTAACTCTTTCAAATACACTCTTGGTTCCCTCTCTTTCATCCAAACTCTTGTCTGTAGGACAGTTATGTGAAGAACTGAATTGTGTAGTACTCATGTATCCTCGATTTTGCCTTTTTCAGGACCTCTTGACGAAGGAGATTTTTGGTCGTGGTACTAGAAGAGGTGGACTGTATCATGTAGAAGACTTGGCTGCTGGACATGCACATCTATCTGCTGGTCTGAACTTGAGTCGGAAATTTTCTATTTGGATATGGCACAGACGATTGGGTCATCCATTTTTTGGGTACCTAAGAAAACTTTACCCTAGCTTGTTTTCTGGTTTTGAGAATGAGAATTTTGATTGTGATGTGTGTATCAAATCTAAGAGCCATCGAGCTCATTTTGCTAAGATTATGGAGGATGATGATAATAAAAATAGAGCTCCTTTTGATTTGGTTCACTCTGATGTTTGGGGACCTTCCCCAGTTGACTCCCTGGTAGGAAATAGATGGTTTGTCTTATTTGTTGATGATTGTACTAGCATGACATGGGTTAATGTGGTGAAACAGAAAACTGATGTAACACTTGCCATTACTTCATTTATTACCATGGTGAAAAATCAATTTGATAAGAATGTCAAAGTGTTTAGGAGTGATAATGGCAGGAAATTTGTCAATAAAACACTAGGAGAGTTCTTTAAAACCAATGGGATTATACATGAGACTAGCTGTGTAGGTACACCTCAACAAAATGGTAGGGCAGAGCGTAAGAATAGACAAATTCTAGAAATGACCAGGGCAATGATGCTAGAGAATAATGTTCCTCATTCTTATTGGGATCATGCAGTCACCTAGCAGTGTATTTGAGTAACAGATTACCTTCTGCGGTTCTTAAATTTCAACCACCATTGCAAAAGCTCTCAACCTATCATATGATCCCTTCTGTACTCAATATCCCACCAAAAGTGTTTGGTTGCATAGCTTATGTCCACATACAAAAACATTTGCGTTCCAAACTTGATCCTTGTGCTGAAAAATGTGTGTTCATAGGTTATGGTCAACATCAAAAGGGTTATAGGTGTTTGAATCCATCCTCCAAAAAGGTTTATACTTCAATGGATGTGACATTTGTTGAAAATGAAGGTTTTTTTTCAAAACAAGACTCATTCTCAGGGGGAGAGTGTGATAGAAAATGAGTCATGGTTCGATGCAGCGAAGGATGACCAATTCGGTCCGAATTCCGGACCGAATTCATACTTCTGTCCAGATGAACATGACCAATTCGGTCCGAATTCCGGACCGATTCCAGGTGAACATGACCAATTCGGTCCGAATTCTGGACCGAATTTAGATCTCTGTCCAGGTGAACATGACCAATTCGGTCCGAATTCTAGTCACTGTCTAAGAAAACATGCTCATACCCAATCCGGTCCGAATTCCAGACCGAATTCTGGTCAGTGTCTAGGAAAACAGGCTCATTCTGGACTGAATTCAAATAGTTTCGAGAATGAGGTTGAGGAATTTGATTCAGAAGTGGACCCACATGACTCGGGTCCATCTAAAGAAAATTTGGAAAATGAAGATGAAGAAATGATACAGTCTCCTGCATTACCACATGGCCAGACTCCGGAGTCAGAGGTAAGTATCTTTGAACCTATTACTACTAATCCTAGTTACCAGTTGCCTTTCAGGGTCAATAGAGGCAAACCTCCTAAGAGATACAGACCGGATGAAAATGGAGAAGGAAGATATGCAATGGCAAACTTCATGAGTATGTCTCACATGTCAGAATCCATGAAAAAATTCAATGAGATTCTTACCTCAGTTCAGATTCCAAGCAACTTGAATGAAGCTCTTAATGATCCAAAATGGGTAGATGCAATGAAGACCGAGATTGATAGGAAGACTTATTTACTTGTCACACACTCGACCTGATATTGCATATGCCGTGTCTGTGGTGAGTCAATTCATGCACGCTCCTAGTGAGCAACACATGGAGGCTGTCATGTGGATTTTAAGGTATCTCAAAGGATCTCCAGGACGAGGTATATTTTTCAGGAAGAATGGTCATCTTCAAGTTGAAGGGTATACAAACTCTGATTTGGCAGGAGATGTGACTGACAGAAAGTCTACATCGGGGGTACTTCACGTTTGTTGGTGGAAATTTAGTCACATGGAGAAGTAAGAAGCAAAAAGTGGTGGCATTGTCAAGTGCTGAAGCTGAGTTTAGAGGAATTGCTAAAGGACTACAAGAATTGCTTTGGATAAAAAGGATACTCAATGACCTTGGTATCTATAGTGGTGAGGAAATGAAACTGTTTTGTGACAACAAGGCCGCTATTGCTATTTTTCAGAATCCTGTGCAACATGATAGAACCAAGCACATTGAGGTTGATCGACATTTCATTCGACAGAATCTTGAAGAAAGAGTTATTAGTATTCCTCATGTGAAAACAGAAAAACAGCTTGCAGACATTCTGACAAAAGGGGTGTCCAGCACCAGTTTTCATGGAGCAATTGGCAAGTTGGGCATGCGAGACATCTACCTGCCAACTTGAGGGGGAGTGTGGATGAAACGCCATTGGATCCGGTCCATATAAGGAAAGGATCTGGTCCGAATTATTGGACAGATTTCTTGTGTGATTGTGGTTAGCAATATTTCCTTTATTAATTATTTAGTTTATGGAAATAATTAATCCTGCCTATGATCTATAAAGGCAGTGAGATTCTCCCTTTCAATCTTTCTTCTTCCTCCCTTGTACTCTATTATTGAAAAGAAATAAAAAATGGTGGTGTGCGTGTGTGTGGATGTAGGTACAATTTTGTACTGAACCACGTTAAATATTGAGTCTCTGTGTGTTGTTCTTTAAGTTTACATATATTATAAATATTGGCATATTCTCTTTTTTGTCCGCTAAACCACAATATTTTTACAAATTATCGCCGATAAATACGCCTTATCGTGAGACTACTTCTCGAATGGAGTCGATGTTTTTGTGCAGTTTTCTGTGAATATCGCTAAATCCGATAATGCGCTGTTTAAACTCCGCCATTTTAAAAGCTTGATGCCAATTCATTGTTCATATAATTGCATGTTATATATATGGTCATTGTCTATCAAAGTTAATAAAAGAAAATTAATAAATAGTCTTATTTTCTATGAAAGGGTACAACTGAATTTTTAGGATCAGAGAAGAGATGGACCAGTTTCAACATGCCCCAATAAAAATCCCATTCAAGTTTCATCCTGTCCCAGCAATATCCCAGTCACTTATGACTTATATGAGTGTAGCACTTCGTTTTCTGTTGTTACCGCTATCTAAGAGAGTAAGATTCGTCTTCTTTTTTTTCGCATTTAAAATTGTCCACATTGAAATGCATTTTTGAAACAAGCACAAAGCAAAGAAGTCATTACAAGCACACAAAATCGTGCAAAAAACAGTAACATACCAATCTCTTCTCCTCCCTGCACAAGGCAGTAACACAGAAACTTTATAACAAGGTACATAAATTGTACATTCACAATAACATACACAGATTTAACATAGAAATTAACCGTGTTCCTCAAATTAACATAAAATAAAAGTCTGAGCTTCTTAAACATACAAAAATTACATGAAACATAAATTAAATGAAATAGAAGTATGAGGTTCTAACAAACAAAAGAGTCTGAGCTCCTCAAATTAACATTAAAATGAACATGAAATAGAAATCTGAGCTTCTCAAACATAAAGAAATTAACATGACATTTATATGCTCTCAAACATGCTATCTGTCTCCAATGCTATCTGATTCTTCACTTATCCCTGAGGGTTCACTATCACGTACAACTTTGTGCCAATGAAAAAAGCAATGCACGAAAAGACCATTAACACAGCCGGGATGCCGAGGCCAATGGCCCAGCTTATATTGCTCTGCACATAGACAATAACTGTTGAGGAGACCAGTTGAAGAAGCTGCTGATGCCCCTGCGTCCTGAATCCATACTTGGGTCGAATTGGTCAACGCCCAAGGCCAGGTTGCAAGGCCAAGTAGAAAATAGGCAGGCTCCGTTTGTGGAAAGAAGGAAAGAAGGAAATAAGAAAATAAATTTATTATAAATAATTCAAACTCTTTACAAAGTTACATACTTTCCAATACTTCTTCCCACTTCTTCCCACACCTTATCCAAATGGAGCCGCAGAGATGCTGGTTGCATGCCTGGCGGATGCAGATTTGTGATAGCAGCAGTCAAGGTCAGAAGCCTATTTATCATATATAATAATAATAATATGAGTCCGGATGAAATTGGCAAATATAAATGAATTTTCTTATGTGACCAATTTATCATATATAATAATAATAAATAAAGGAAATTGAAGCAGATAAAATCACAGACGGTTATAAGTGGACACATGAAAAACGTTTTTTTTTTTAGAGAACAAATTAACGTGACAAATTGTATTAATATTTAATTGCATTGGAGTAAACTGTTGTACTTTTAGAGAACAAATTAACGAGACAAATTGTATTAATATTTAACTCCAGTGTTTTTAAAACTGTACAGGCATCCTGCGGTCAAGTTGTAAAAATCTGATATTTTTTTTAAGATAATTTGGGTGTCAAGTCTTCTAACTTTTTTTTTATAATTAAATTAATTAAATGTCTATAAAGATCCTCCAGTCCGGTATCGAACTTGCGACCTCTCATTTGAAAAGTATTGTTTTTTGCCACTAGACCAAGAGCTGGTTCTCTAAAATTTGATATTGTTCGGTATTTTTCAAAATTGTTTGTTACTTCCCCTCACAATATCAAATACCGCCATTCTAGTTACTGTTCGGATTTCCAGTATTATCGAAATTTTCCATATTCAGTACCGTTTTCAAAATACTGGAATTTTCTGGGCAAGTACACATCATCCTACATCAATTTGATACGTGCATTCAAATTTAAAGATGAGGGAACTTGATGAGCATATATTTGTGTCCTATCCGGATGCATGTAAACAGTTGATAACTTATTCTATGCTTCTACCGTTTGAATATTTACACAAACGGCTGTTTCAATTAGTTGTTTTTCACACATTATCCTGCAGTCTTCCATATCTTTATTAGAGCTCCAACATTTGATCTTTTAAGTGGACAAAATCTCAAGACTGAGATATGTTTTTTCTTCACGTTCTAATCGCTTCACTCTTTCTTTTGTTTCGTTTTTTTTTCGTTCTTATTTTCTTATTTTGTGTTATTTTGTTTTTGTTTTGTTTGTTACTTATTTCTGCTCAACCTAATTGGGCATTTTTACTCTGATCTTTAATTTTCTTTTACTTTCTTGTAGATTGTAAGTTCAATAATAAATTAAAAGTTTTGACTCCTAATTAGAATGATAAATAAATAATTGAATGACATTGAATAAGCCGCACTTGCATACGAAAAAAATAAATGCTGCCAAGAAACATTGACTAATGATACTATGGTACAAATTAATATTTGTCCTATTTTAAATGAGGCTTTCTTTTTTTTTGTTTCTTTTGAAATTAATTAAGTTAGCGTCTTATATTATGATATATAAGATGTTTTCATTTATAAATTAAAAAAAAAAAACAAAAGCAAAACCAGTGGACAATTGTTAGGAAATTGGCTGCATTAGATAAAAAAAAGAAAAATAATAAAAAATCTTTGGGAAACCGCTCACCGACTCCCACACCTCTCCAGAAGAAAACAGAAATTCAAAAATCTTATTTTCATTATCTGTCCTCTTGGATTAGCGTGAATTAAAATTTTTTTCCTTGTTTTACTTGGAAATACAAAAGTATACTGTAGGATGAGTATAGTTTGTGCAATTCTTGAAACATAGAAAATATTGAAGGGAAAAAAAAAACATGCATAAACTTTAACGATGCCGCGCGTGTACAAATCATATCTTTTTAGTCCCATTACAACCTATATTTATCTATGAAAAATTACGAACGCCCCCTAAAATATCATCACATGCGAAACCCTCTGTTAAACATCATCACACATTTTGATTAGAGTGGAAAACAAATTTATTATTGACACTAAAGGCCCATCCTGATGGGTAGTTTATCTTTTTTTGAATGATGATTAAATGTTAAGGAAATATTAATCACAGAAAACATATGACCAAAAGAGGATGAATGGAGTCTTCGCCAATATATATATTTATATTTTTTGGTTATAATATTTGTTTCCTGTGGGACCAGTATCCTCCGTTGAGCTTTTAAAGTCATTAGAGTGCCAACTTTCTATCCGAACCGTGCTATCTAATCTCGATAGACAGATTTTTACGGATCACATGAATATTGACGAGTCTAATATTAATCACAAAACATTCATTATTGATCGGATGGTTCGGATTGGAAGTTAGCACTCTATTCTGTTTTCTGTGCAGCAGAATATGGAGAATGGTATTGGTATAGTATCAGGTCAGGCCCATTTTCAAAAAAAGATTCAGCCAGTTTGAAATTGTCTTTACTGGGCCTGTAGTCTAAGGCGGATCCACATGCTTTGAAGCCCAAACTCTCTGTTTCTGTTTTGTTAGATGTTGGGTTGAATGAATTTCGGAAGGTTTGGCGCACACCCTTCTTCTTTCACCTTTTTCAAGGACATGGAAAAACCAACAAGGAAATATTCAGCAATCTTTCATTCCTTCCCTCCACTATTTTAGGTTAAACTCCCTCTTCTCTCTATCTTAGGTTCAACTTATTTCACCGCGGTTGTGGTTTGTTGGTGGGAAAGGGGCCAGGATTTCAAGTTGGGAACATGCAATTTGTTAATTTTTTTTTTCTTCTGTTAAATTTTAGGAGTAGCCACATCTTTAATTGCAAATTGAGGGTAAATTCAGGTCAAAGTTGTTTCTTGACCATGTTTGTTTGTGAATGTTGATAGGAGTATTGTAGGTTTCAAATCACATTTAATAGCCACATCTTTATAGTAGAGTTCCTTGCTGATATCAGAAGTTGGCCATGAAGTATGACACACTTCCCTTCATATTCTACAAATGCACTTTTAACTATAAGTCAAATACCATCCCTGTTTCATATAAAAATTTATAAACAGGGCAAACTACAGCAACCTAAAGACCAGCAGCTATATGGATTGGAGCATTTTATTATCACTTATACATTTATAATTTACTAATTCTGACAAACAGCGTTCTATTCCTTCCTCTGTGAGAAAACATTTGCTGTGCCCCTGGACCGGTACCACTTGGCGCAGATGATGAAATATACAAAATTGAGTGCTGCTACTCCAGCAATCATCATGTAAAACAAATCAAGCCTACCCTCATTGAGATCCTTAGCTAACCAGTTCCTGCTCCCGTTACGACCAGTCACTTTGTGAACGATTGTCACCAGTGCACTGCTGGCATAACTCGAAATGGCAAAACCCAAAAGAAGCACTGCACTAGCAACGCTCCTCATATTCTCTGGGAATTGTTGATAGTAAAACTCGTTTTGGCCAATAATACTGAAAGCTTCAGAAAGGCCGAAAAGCATTAGCTGAGGGACCAACCAAAGGCTAGACATTGGTGTTGGCTTGTGCAAAGCTATGTCTCTTCTGTGTTTTTCAATAGATGCTGAGACTGTTGTTGCCAAAATCGAAATCACGATGCCAACACCAATCCTTTGTAGAATGGTTATCCCACCTTCATGCCCTGTGATTTTTCTCAACTGAGGTACAATCAGACGGTCATAAATTGGTATCCAGATTGTCATGCATGGTAAGCATATTGAACACCACAAATGATTCAGCTGGGATTTTAAAACTGCTTTTGCCGAGCCGGCGGTCTGTTTGGAGTGCATGGTAAACAACATAGGTGCCATGCATTGTGAGGGCAATATAGTACATGATGCAAGATGACCAAACCGGGATCAGGCGAAAGAAGCATTTCACCACCTCTACTTGCTGCACGGTGCAGAGCCTCCACGGATCTGTTGCATCACCGCTTGATTTAATTTCATCTTTTGAAGTAATGACTGCAGCCTTGTCAAAGAACCTGTTACAGAAAATAATGGAAGAGTCGAATATGACAGTGTTGATCCATAACTTATCTAGCGCGTATTAAAAAATTACATAGTATATCCTATATCATAGTTTCGTTTATTAATTTTAGGTTCTCGGTGGTTGTATAACAGCTCAAACTTGTTTCACTTTTTCTCTGGTGCTTTTTACTTGGCTTGAAAAGTAAGCCATCTACTAATTCCAGGAAAAGATAAAAAATGAAAATATTAATGTGAGAGACCTAATTGGGCTAAAGAAGGGGGAAGACTGGAAGTCAACACCATACAACATGATGGGAAGCCAACACCAGACAGACAACATGACTGAAAATATTAGATTGTACAACCTTAACATGACACGATTTTCTTAATCATTGGATCCATCCCAATTGCAAGCCTAAAAACCCACCTTCGGTTCTTCCAATGGACAAGGTTTGGATAAACTCAAAATTTTAGAAAAATTACTCTTAACATATGGACCTTATGGTTCTGATAAACTCTTATATAGTATCCAATATATGTTAAAGTTGAAACAATTATTTCTATATTCGAGAACCAAAAGTATCAGGAAATTACTTGAACTGATCGGTGTGTGGCAGTTTGGTTACAAGGTTGCTGTGGTGGGGAGGATCAAACAATTCCTTATCTGGCAGCTCTGGTAAGTTCACTTGCCGCTTCTTAATAGCCGCCGCAATCACTTGTGCCAAGCTGGTGAAGGGACTTCCCTCAGGTTGCACTCTAACATATAATCTAGTGCCAACAAAGAATGTGATGCTTGAGAAGAACATCAACGTGGCAGGGATTGCAAGGCCCAGGGTCCAACTTATATTACTCTGCACATATATTATGAGCGTCGCGGAGATCATCACGGCAACTGTGAAGGTGTAGTAGTACCAGTTGAAGAAGCTTGCAATGCCCCTGCGGCCCGACTCAGTCTTTGGGTTGAATTGGTCAGCGCCGAAGGGCAGATTGCAAGGACGGATGCCGCCGGCTCCGATGGTTAGTAGAAAGAATGCAAAGATGAGAACAGAGAACTGAGAAGATGTGGGACCATGACATTCCTGATGGTTTTCCTTGCAAGGAGAGGGGTGCAGCTTTGGGATTGCGGCAGTCAAGGTCAGAAGTACCATCCCCTTAAGTTAAAAAGATTAATAAATGTGAGAGTGCATGAAGTTAGCATAATTATATACAAAATGAACCATTATATGCAATATTCATCATATCATAAATAAAAAAGAAAAAAGAAATGAATATGATTTGAAATTAATCTTTTGTGTGATGGTTGTGCAGTAATGCAGTTGGTAAAGTGGTATGTGTCGCGGCTTTTTCGTCATCCCTCGAAGAATGGAATTGGGCTTTCTCGAGAAATGGGAACATAGCCTTAGATTCACCCCCCTTAAGGTTCTATCTCCGTTCGAGTATCTTAACGACAAGAGAATCAAAACACGAGTCGCTTCTTAAAGAAGTTTGTTGATTTCGTGGGTCCTTTCTTTCCAGTAGGCGCAAGCCCCTATTGTTAATTACCCCGTGATCGCTCACGAGAACCTTTGATTAAGGGCTCTAAAGAATTTTATGTAAAGGTTAGGAAAATCGTCGGTTTTACGTTTATTTTGGGTTTATTTCTTTTGGTTTAGACCGGACTCAATTGGTGTACCAGACGTAGTGGACGGGACCCAATTGAGGATATTTCGATCTGCTGAAGAGTTTTCGTTCTTGAAATGGAGAGGTTTAAGTTTTGACTTTAGGTTTCGTGTTTTGACTTTTAATTTCTTAAGTTTCTCTTTGGGTTTTACAATTTTCTTTTTATTTCTATTTTTAATTTTAGACATTTGGAATATCTTTTTCTATTTTTAGTTATGTTTATTTTCAAAATACTTGTTATTTTAATATATTCCCTTTAAATTCTCGATATTTATTTTTTTGAAAATTTGTTAAGACAATTTAATTGAGTTTTGAGATCATTTTGAAATTTTACAAATTAATTTAACATCATTTTAGAATTTTATAAAATTTATTTAATGTTGAAAATACTTCAAAAAAATAGATTTTGACAGATTTTTATATCAAAATATAAGTGGATTTAGTTTATTTGGATTTTTAGAAAATTTTGGATATTTTATTTGAATTTTTCTGAGTTTTCTACTATTTTTAATGAATTTTTGAAGTTTGTTGCTTATTTGGCGTTTTCTGGTTGGTCCACGTCAGCAGAAGAGGCTGAGACGACTGATGACTGGGCCTGACGTGACTTGCTGACGTGGCAAGGCGCTGAAAGCTTTGGTTTGTTTTATTTGATATGCGTGTAACGGGTTTGAACCCTAGATTTAGCCACAGTGGATCAGATATGACACGGGTTTGAACCCGTCTCCTCCGCCAAAACCTGGACATTTTGCAGAATAGTCCCTCCTTCTTCTCCGGCGAAATTGCGGCGCTTCAGACCACGATGTCAGTCGTTCTTGGATGCATTGGAATCGTATGACTATGGAGAATGCACGTGTGCCATTTATTGGGGCTATAGAGCCTTTTTCTGTCTCGTGCGACTTGAGGACCTTCGAGTTGCCATTATTGGCGTTCGAAGCTTCTTGCTTCGTTTTCTTTGCCAGAGAGAGGTTTTATGAAACTGTTGAGGTGCCTTGATGATGTTTATGCTTTTACTTGAACTTGGAGAAGGTTGCCAAGAGGTAATTGGGACTGAGACATGTCGACTTGAATTTGGACAGATTTGGATCTGTGCTATGGTTAGCTTCAGGAGATTGAGTTTAGTTTGTCTGTGCATTGAATTTAATTTGAGGCATTGCAATTTGATGTGAGAAGCATTGAGGCAGAAAGGGTATTCATCTTTGTTCCATATCACTTGCTTGCAATTCATTTTACATCAAAAGGTTTGCTTTAATATTCAATTTTAATCCTGTTGAATCTGTTTTGTATGTCAGCAGCATGTGTATGAGCTAGTAAATTAGCATTTGTCATTATTTGTAATTTTCATTTTTATGCACATTTACTATTGTTTTAAGACAGTTTCCATTTGAGTTGCACAAATATAGTAAATTCACTTGCAGGCTTCATCTTACCATGTGATATGCATTCAAACAATCCAGTATCACTTTTTGCTATTTCACAAGAAAATGCTAATGCATCTATATACTCCTTTTTGTTATTTTGGAAATATTTCATGACACACTCATATGTTTATTCAAAATTTCTAAGAATCTGCGGAAACATCACTCAACATGTCCATGTGGATTTTTGTGTTTTTATGCAAATAAAACCCTAATTTTTTTGTTTATTTTTTTTATCCAAATTTTATATACTTATGCATATATGTATTTCTGTGTTATAGCAATATGAAATTGGCTTAAAACATACAGGACTCATGCTGCATTATGTATTTAAACCCTAAATTTTGAGTGAATTGCGCATAAAGGACCTGGTTAGGACTTATCATACCTTTTATCCATATATATATATTTTTTTAGGCAAGAAGTTAACCCAAATTAGTTCAAACCTGTTGCTTACTAAGTACCAACCCTGTATGAAATTGACTAATCCTATTGGAATTTTGGCAGCATAACAGTAAGCACTTTACACATTATACAAAAATTCCATAACTTGAGCTATTTGAACTCAAATCACGAAATTGCAGCCTAAAACTGAGGAAACCACAGCTTAAGCTATTAGTATGCCTAGTCAAGAGGAAATCTCAGGCTAAGCGACCTCTCCTCAGCATAGATCTGAGGACTCCTCAGTCTACACCATGGGAGGAGAGGTCAGGAGATGAGAGGAGAGGAGAAGAGAAGCAAACAACACAATTTCAACTTTGATTTCACTTATTGGATTTGAACACAGAGGATTACAGATTTGGAATCACTCAATTTCACCTTTTCCCTTCTATTTCTCACTGTTCGCTGAAATGTCTCTTACAATTTCGCTCAAAACCTCTCAATTCAATATACAAGTGGTAGTCTAAGCCTAGCCTCACCTTACCCCTTCCTTTCTCTCTCCCTTTCTGCTTCAATTGGGTCTTTATATAGGCTTGGGTTTAGGGTTTCCTTTCTTTGGCCGCGAGCATCTTCACCTTCTGATTTCGATCCACTGGCTGTCCCTCAGCTGCGCTAGGGTTGTGGTATTGATAAACCGTGGGCGTAGGTAAGTGGTTTCGCTTCTGTGGCGCTGGAGGAGGCCACGTAGACGAGCTTCGTCGATTTACCCGGCTTCCCACGGTAAGAAGTGACAGTTTAAACTTCTGTTTCTTTTTTACTTTTGGCGGAGACGACCCTTACAGGTGGGTTCCACTCGTAAGATTTAATGAGAGATGGTGAGATGGGTGGTCCCAGTCTTCCGTGAGCCAACTAAACACTTTTGGATTTCGGTGCACGGTGTACAAAGAACTAGTGCACCCAAGTCTTCAACAGACAGTGAATTCCTCTCCCCTGGGCAGCGACTCTTCTGGCCCCTGTTGGATCCCCTGCAATGGTATGCACGCGCCAAGGGTTTTCGATTTTTCTGTGATTTCCCTTCAATTTCCTTGATTTAACATTTATTTTTCAATGCTGATCCAAAATAAATTCTTTCAAGGCCTTTCCTTGGGTATTTTTGGGTGAAATTTCATGGATAGGCTTAGAAAAATATAAGGAATTTAATGGTTCAACTAATTTTGCAAAATTCTTCATAGAATTATTTTGGTAATTTTGATAATTTGGTTTTGAGTTTTGGCAATTTGAAAATTTGGTTTTCGCAACTTGGCTTTGGTTTAAATTTGTATTTCGGTTTTCAGGGTTTTATTTTTAGGGTCAACAGTATGTTATGTTTCTTTTCCATCAACTTGTTTCAGGATGGATTAGCTAATTTTTGCATACTTCGATATGGGTTTGCCCTTCACGGTTCTTTATCTATATAATTTTTGAAGATTATCTTAATCTGAGTAGTTGTATATCTGGAATTTTGAATTGTTTCTATTTCTACTTAGTTTCTGAAAGAAGTACTGGTAGGCCGAAATAATGCAAAGGCTTCAAAGTCTACAATTTGTAAACTTGCATTTATTATTGTTACTTTTTGTTTCCTCCTTCCCTCTTTTTAGAAAACAATACTGCCAGTCTGCCAGAATCAAATACTCATTTCGCATATTCGCATATTAACTAGCTACCTTCAGAAAAATCATAGTTTATTTTTCTAAATATAACTAGAATATCATATATATACTCTCGAGATATATATATATGATGAAAACTCTCGATATATTCGACAACATGTTATTTGAATCAATTAAAGAGTACAGACAAGCGTAGGGGTGCATAACGTCTAAAATGACTACGAAAATGGATCGTTGCGTTAACCGTTTCATTTTAACACGAAACTGACTATATATTTGTGTTAACCGTTTCGTTTTGAACGAAACGATCAAAATCACGAAAATACCACGAAAATACACATGGACGAAACTGACTACGTGTTGCGTTAACCGTTTCGTTTCGTTTTGGACGAAACGAAACGAAAGAACGATTAAAACGGTCGTTGTTTTCACCCCTAGACAAGCGTAATGTTAATGTGTGAAGCCAAATGCAAAATGGGCCGTGGCCCATGTTGGCCCATACGGCAAATAAAGGAGACAGAAGATGAGAGAGGAGGCAACATCATTTTCCAGAGAAGAACTGATCTCTTGAAGCTCTCTTTGTCTCCTTGGTGAAGCTATCTAGGGTTTAGATATTTCTCTTGAATCTCTTGTTAATTCCACCTCAAATTGTGAGAGAGTGTGAGTGAGAGAGAGAGGAATGTTGATAGGTTGATAATTTCCATGTACTTGTAAGAAAATTCTTGATTTAGTGGATTTGCACCGATCGCTCCCGTGGTTTTTCCCTTTCGGGTTTCCACGTAAAATCTTGTGTCTCTATTTTATTTTCTTGTATTTGATTGTGCTATTGTTGTTGGTTCTCAAGTGGTAACATCATAACTTTGTTCTAGCGGGTTTTGTTTTATGCCCGATACGTGTTTGTCGAAATTACTAACTCCTTGTTTACTTGGCTTCCGCTGTGCCTAGGCACCTGTGAGCGTATCCCAACAACTGGTATCAGAGCGTGTTGGCTCGTTGGTATCAAGAATAGGAGTTTGAGGCTTGGATTGGTGTAGGTCTAAGTTCTTGTGTATTTCGGTGGTTACACGTGTAGTAGTGATAGAATGGAAAAATCTATGGAATTTGAGAAGTTGAATGATAGCAATTGGCCAATTTGGAAAATGCTAATGCAAGATTACTTGGTGGTAAGGGATTTGGATTTACCATTGATAGGACCGGGTGCACAACCTATTCATATGGAGGATCATGAATGGGAGTTGCTAGATCGGAAGTGTTTGGCGGCTATAAGGCCGTGTATTTCACCATCTATCTTATATGATGTCTACCAATGTAAGACCGCTCATGAGCTTTGTACCACATTGGAGCAATCATATGAGCAACCTTCAGGTGTAAACAAGATGCATGCTATGAAGCGGTTATTTCTCTTGAAAATGAAGGATGACATTTCAATGAGAACGCATGTAAGTGAATTCAACTCAATTGCGGCTCAATTGAAATCCTTGAAGGTAAACCTTGATGCGGAAGTTTTATGCTTGTTACTTTTGAGCTCTTTGCCTACAAGTTGGGATACTCTTGTGACTACTGTTGCAAACACAATGGACAACCAATTCAAATTGAGTGATGTTGTTACTTCATTGATGAATGAGGAAACTAGAAAGGCTACAACCCAATTAGAAACCGGGCCTAGTGAGGCATTGATGGTTGATAGGAGACGACCGGTGACTAGGGGCAATTCCTCGGGTAAGAAGGATGGTTCTCAAGGCAAAAGAAGATCAAAGTCTAAAGGCCGAAAATTTTCTTGTTAGCATTGCAAGAATGAAGGGCATTTGAAGAGAGATTGTTCTCTCTTGAAAGGCAAGCAAAAAGAGAAGAAGCAAGATGGTGAAGTAAGTATAGTTCCGAGAAGGAGAACATGAATGTTTGGGTATTGGATTCGGGTGCATCATTCCACATATGCTCGGATCGTTCTTATTTTGTCAACTACAAGAATGTAGATGGTGGGAATGTCTATTTTGGTAATAGTCGGCCATGCAAGATTCTTGGAGTTGGTGATGTTGAGCTTGAGCAAGCCAATAGAAGGTGATGTAAATTGAGCAATGTGAGTTATGTTCCCAAGATAACAAAAAATCTTATCTCAGTGGGTCAACTTGATGATGACGGATTTGTTGTATCTTTTGGTGAAAGATCATGGAAAGTGTCAAAGGATTGCATGACATTGATGAAGGGACACAAAGATGGGAGTTTGTACACTCTTCATGGAGCATCTCGAAAGGGTGTTGTTGCTATGGCAAGTGAGCATGGTGATTTGCACATGTGGTACAACCGCCTTTGTTATCTAAGTGAAAGAGATATGAAAGTGTTGCAAAATGAAAATTACATTCCTTCTTTTGATTGTTTATCTCTTGAATTTTGTGTTCATTGTGTAATGGGAAAGCAAAAGATAGTGAATTTTAAGAGAAATGAGTCCCATAGAAAGGTGAAACCATTGGAATTGGTTTATTACGATGTGTGTGGTCCATTTAATGTCAAATCCCTTGGTGGTGCTATTTATTTTGTTACTTTCTTAGATGACTTTTCTAGGAAGTGTTGGATTTATCCCTTGTCCTCAAAAGATCAAGTTCTTGAAACTTTTAAGAATTTTAAATCTCGTGTTACAAACCGATAATGATGGTGAATTTTGCTCTAATGATTTTGACAATTTTTGTGCGAGAAATGACATTCGGAGAGTGAAGACGGTTCCATACACTCCACAAGAAAATGGGGTAATTGAGAGGATGAACCAGACCATTGTGGAGAGGATTAGAAGTATGTTGTCTCACTCGGGTCTTCCAAAATCATTTTGGGCCGAAGCGGCTAACACGGCAGTTTATCTCATAAATCGATCACCTTGTGTGGCATTGGACGGTGGCATACCGGAAGTCGTATGGAGTGGCAAGAAGATCTCTTATGGCCATTTACGAACTTTTGGATGCGAGGCTTATGTGAAGATTCCTAATGTCAAGAGGAATATGCTTGATGTCAAGTCACGGAGGTGTGCATTTGTTGGCTATGGCGGTGATGATTTGGGTTATAGGGTTTGGGATCCTATTGAGAAGAAGACAATTAGAAGCCGAGATGTCATATTTCGTTAAGATGTGATGTTCATGGAAAATCATGAGAAGGAGCAAAGTGAAGAAATACATGTGGAGGAGCATGTTGATGCTAGTGTTGCACCCAAAATGCTAGCGGATCCTCAAGCAAGTAGTCATGATAATGAGGATGAGAGTGAGCCGGTGGAAGCTTATGAGAATGAAGGTATTGTTGAAGAAGAGCACACTAATACCCCGGTACAAGAGTTGAGGAGGTCAACTCGGATTTCAAGAGCTACACAAAGGTATTCACCTTTCTTGTATTATGCTTTGTTCACGGATGCGGGTGAACCCGAGTCATTTCATGAAGCTATAAATTGTTCGGAGAAAGTTATGTGGCTTGGAGCAATGGAAGATGAAATGAACTCGTTGCATCTAAATGAGACTTGGAAGTTAGTTAAACTTCCAAAGGGTAAGAAAGCATTGAAGAATATATGGGTATTTGTGTTGAAAAATGAAGTCGATGGTTCTAAACGGCATAAGGCAAGGCTAGTAGTCAAGGGCTATGGACAAAAACATAGTGTTGACTTTAATGAGATATTCTCTCCCGTTGTGAAGCATAGTTCCATAAGGGTTGTTTTGTCATTGGTGGCTAACTTAGACTTGGAACTTATGCAACTTTGTTGTACTAAACGTTTCAAGGTTTGTCGATTACAAAACTATATCATTTGGCATTTAACAATCTTCTTTGAGTTTTATAGGAAGAAGATGCAATTTATGAAGACTTGGATAAAAACTTTAAGAAAGATCAAGATCAAGTCTTTGGAGAGTTTGTATGCTAGTTTAGACTAGGATAGAAGATATACTTTAGTCCTTATTTATCCTTGAAATGGTCTAGATAGCAAAAAACTCAATATACCAGCAAAATCCTATTATCTGTGACCCAGCGTCGTACAACGCTGAATAGTGGCACACAACGTTGAGGTTTCTAAACTAGAACTGCTAAATTCTGACTTTTGTGAATCAACGTTGCACAACGCTATATAGAGTTAGGCAACGCTGAGTCAAAACGTTGTACAACGCTCAGTAGTGTTGTACCACGTTACAGTTAAAAACTTGGAACTTTTTCTTATACCATTGTGCAACGCCATATAGCGTTGCAAAACGCTGCAAAAATTCCAAGTTATCTGTGCTGTTCAGACAACGCTGTCCCATGTAAAATCCATGTAAACAGTTGTTTTTATATGCAAAGTTGCGGGCAACGTTAGCCAACGTCTTTCAGCGTTGTGTGACGGTATATAGCGTTGTACAACGCTTTGTTGAATCTGTCAGAATTGTTCCCTTTGTCTCCCTTTAACGTTGTGTAACGCTATTCAGTGGCAAGCAACGTACACTCCTTCGTTCTGCAACGACAAATAGCGTTGCACAACGCTCTGACAGACCAACAGCTATATTAACTAGCCGTTAGAATTTACAACGGTCATATTCTAGCGTTGTATAACGCTATTCAGTGTTGTACAACGCTGTGTCCAGTTTTTGCTGGTAAACTGCTCCTTTCGAGCCTTATACATATTCACCTCTTATTCTCTCTCAACAGAGAGCTTTGCTTTGCAAAATTAGACCAAAATTGATTCTTTGAGCACAGGGATACTCTCTCACTTGAGCTTTTCATAGCTAGACCATCTTGAGAGATTTAGTAGCCTCAAACACCACCGCCCCGACATTGTCGTTAGGTGTAGGTTAGAATAGGTTGAGAGCTCTTATCCTTTAAGGCTGTTGTGCCATTCGAGTTAGGCCGATCCGCCTCGAGTGTCCTTGTGACGAGGTGATTCGGTTCGAAAATCATGCTACCTCAATATCTTAGGATATTGGCACATGGTAGAAAAGCGGTATACCCCCGAATTTATGCTAAACTCTACCAATTTGGCTAGGGAATCCCGTGATAACCAAAGGGGCAATGATTGTGCGGTTAATGCCATATTAGTCTCGGTCCATGAATCAATTGGTATAATCCTTAGTCGGTTTAATTTAGCACATGTTATGTGGATGGCTCTCCTCACCCGTTATGAGGGAAATTCTCAAATTAGACATTCTGGATTGTATGAGTTGTATTCTCAATTTGAGAATTTCCACATAAAGGATGATGAATCCATTGAGGATATGTACACTCGTCTTGTACAACTGTAAAATGAATTCACCGAAGGAGGTGAGCCCCTAACAAATGGCAAGATTGTATGTAAGATGATGCAGATTATGAGTGGAAGGCGCGAATGGGATGCTCATATCACATCGCTTGAGACCATTATTCGGATGGACCATGAGTACACCCCGGATCAAATGTACACCGAGTTTCAATGTGTGGAGGAGAAGCTCAAACAACTTGCCAAACTAGGGCATACTCCAAGAACTCTAGCCATGTCATCCACAAATAATCTCGCCTCCACATCCTCCTCTCAACCTTTCCATCGCCAATACCCACATCAAACACCCATGAACCTCTACGAGCTTGATGAGGCACGGCAAGAGGTGGTGATTAAGAAGATGTTTCGTGGGTTGGTCAAGCATGAGGAGAAGTTCAACAAGGAGAGAATAGCCCATGATGAACGGGAGTTATGTTTTGTGTGCAATAAAGAAGGTCATTCCATGTACAAGTGTCACAAACTTTTTCCTCAAGTGCAAAACCACAAGCCAAAACTTAAGCACAAGAAGAAAAATAAGAAGGCTCAAGTCATGCATGCCTTGTGGGATGTTGCATCCGAAACAAGCTCGTCCGATTCGGATTCTCATGAGGTGTATGCTATGGTGGCAAATGTGGAAGATTTGGTATTCTCAATGGACGATGTGGAAGATGACTTCGTGAAGGACATCCTAAATGAGTTCAATCAAGGGACAAGATTTGTTCATCCGCTACTTCAAGCGCGTAAGGCAACACCACCTCCATCTCCACCGACTTCACCAAAGTCGAGCTCTCCTAATGTATATCTCCCTCTCAATGATTCTTTAGCGATGATGATAGTGAGAGTGGTGATGAACCAACTAGTTCAACCAAATGTGTTGAATGTGATAGGTTGAATTCTATTTTTGATGCCACTCATGATGCCTTGGTTAGGAAAGCCGATACCATAGAAACCATAAAAACCAAGGTAGATGAGCTTACTTCTAAGATAGGTGAGTATGAGGCTAAAATTAAGGAGCTTGAAAAACAACTTGAAAAAACCGATTTTTAGTTCAAGCTCCTAAAATGGATTTGAAGAACCTTTTCAAAGGTCAAAAGTCTCATTACAAGTCCGGTCTTGGTTACCAAAAGTTTTATCAAACCAAGAAAAAGAACTTGTCACACAATAATGGAAAACAAGTTTTACAAAACACACAATTTCAAAAACCTAAGAATTCTCGTGGTCATGCACATATGTACCAAAGGAAACCTAAAAACACTAGAGTGGAAAACGAAAAGAATTTGCAAAATCAAGAAAAGAAGATTTTTGTTCCAAAAGCGTCCAATAAAATTTATTTTAGAAGACCTGATGGATGGTTTTATGAATTTAAAGAGCTACACTCTTCTTAAAACCACAAAGCTCAATCCAATAGGCATAAAAAGAATGTTTCCCAACATTTCCAAAAAAATCGCAAAAATGATTTTAATGACTCATCCAATGATCCTAAGAAGAAGGCCGAATACCTTAGAGCTCATTACTATTCTCATTTTGTCAAAGGTTCTATCATGCCTAAGCCAACCAATGCATATTACAACTATTGTTGTTAAAATGGTCATATCTCGTTGGAATGCAAACTTAGGAAACCAAATGGTGAGTCCAAAGGTAAGTGGGTTCCAAAAGCTTGTACCTCTAGTGGTACAACTAGTGGTATCTTAACCAATGTGACCTAAATACCAAGTTAACCTCCGGTCTTATAAGCCAAATATTTAGGGGGAGCCTATTTATTTCTATCTTATTTTTGTTTAAAAGGTTAAATTTGGTCACACTACTTTGTGTAGTGTCCTAAATTGGTTCTCCAATTTCTTTTCTCTAAAATTAAGGGGGAGCCATAAATTTAGGGGGAGCTTGCTACAATTTTCACTTTTTGTCGATTTACAAAAAGGAGAAGAATTGTAGAAAAACTTGTGAAATGCCAAATTTTAATTGCTTTACTAATGATATTGTTTTGCAAATCGTCAAAAGGGGGAGATTGTTGTACTAAACGTCTCTAGCTTTGTCGATTACAAAACAATATCATTTGGCATTTAACAATCTTCATTGAGTTTTATAGAAAGAAAATGCAATTTATGAAGACTTGGATAAAAACTTTAAGAAAGATCAAGATCAAGTCTTTAAAGAGCTTGTAGGCTAGTTTAGACTAGGATAGAAGGTATACTTTAGTCCTTGTTTATCCTTGAAATGGTCTAGATAGCGAAAAGCTCAATATATTAGCAAAATTCTGTTTTCTGTGACCCAGCGTCGTACAACGCTGAATAATGGCACATAACGTTGAGGTTTCTAAACTAGAACAACTAAATTCTGACTTTTGTGAATCAACATTGCACAACGCTATATAGAGTTAGGCAACGCTGAGTCACAACGTTGTACAACGCTACAGTTAAAAACTTGTAACTTTTCCTAGTACCATTGTGCAACGCCATATAGCGTTGCACAACGCTGCAAAAATTCCAAATTATCTGTGCTGTTCAGACAGCGCTGCATCGATGTTCAGACAGCGTTGTCCCATGTAAAACCCATGTAAAAAGTTATTTTTACATGCAAAGTTGCGGACAACGTTAGCCAACGTCTTTCAGTGTTGGGTAACGTTAGCGTTGTGTGATGGTATATAGCATTGTGTCTACATGAAAGGAAAGATGGGTGGCACTTTTATGCAAGAAGAAGGTTTTGAAAGAAGTGGCTATGATCATTGTGTCTACATGAAAGGAAAGATGGGTGGCACTTTCACCTTGTTGTTACTTTATTTGGATGACATGTTGATGGCTAGTAATGATCATGATGAGATTGAGTCTCTTAAGCTTGATATGTCTTAGAGGTTTGCAACCAAGGATCTTGTCGAAGCAAGGAAAATATTGGGTATGCAGATTCATAGGGATCGGGGGAGAGGCAAGCTTTGGTTAAGTCAAACGGAGTATGTTGATAAAGTCCTTGAGAGGTTTGACATGGTGAATTGCAAACCGGTGACTACACCTTTGGTCGGTCATTTTAAGTTGTCTAAAAAGAATTCTCCAAAGAATGGTCAAGAGAGATTGAAGATGGAAAAAGTTCCATATTTATCGACCGTTGGAAGCTTGATGTATGCTACGGTGTGCACACGGCCGGAAATTGCAAATGCAGTGGGAGTTGTCTCTCGATATATGTCTAACCCGGGATGGGAGCATTGGCAAGCGGTGAAGTGGATACTTCGGTACTTGAAAGGCACTCGTGGCTTGCGGTTATGTTTTGGAGGAGATTCTAAATTGGCAATTGAAGGGTATGTTGATGCCGATCATGCGGGTTGTAGTGAGACAAGGAAGTCCACGACGGGCTTTGTCTTTACTATCGGTGGTGGAGCCGTTAGTTGGATGTCTCGACTACAAGACATTGTTACTTTATCTTCCACGGAATCGGAGTATGTTGCATTGACCGAGGCGGTGAAGAAAATGCTTTGGTTGAAAAGGTTGCTTGCACAACTTGGGTTGAAGCAAATGGAGTATGTGGTGCATTGTGATAATCAAGGTGCCATGCATCTTTCAAAGAATGTGGCATATCACTCAAGAACTAAGCACATTGATGTGCGATACCACTTCATTTGTGATGCTCTAGACCATAGGCAACTAGTCGTGAGAAAGGTTCACACGAAGGAAAATGTTGCCGATATGTTCACGAAGGTGGTGCCTCCCGACAAGGTAATGTTTTGTAGGAGGCAATCCGAGTTGGTTGAGTAACTCGGGTGTGTTTGGAGCAAGGTGCAAGGTGTATGCTTATGAAGATCAAGATGTATGCTTGTGTGATCAAGTGGGAGATTGTTAATGTGTAAAGCCAAATGCAAAGTGGGTCGTGGCCCATGTTGGCCCATACGGCAAATAAAGGAGACGGAAGATGAGAGAGGAGACAACATCATTTTCCAGAGAAGAACCGATCTCTTGAAGCTCTCTTTGTCTCCTTGGTGAAACTATCTAGGGTCAACTTGTCTAGTGCATTTATGCGGTTTAACGTGGTCCAAAGTATCGGATGTAAATGAATGCACTTTCCTTTGTAGATTTGATGTCACTTGACAAGTTGACATGTCTGCCCTGACTGCCCATGTTATAAATCGTCTCAATTAATTATAGTCAGTACATATTACTAAGTAGAATCCAATGAGAAGGTATATTACTACAGGGATAGAGCCAAATTGGTTCGCCTATTGTTATAACGTTTATATTTAATTATTAAATTCGAAGTGAGCCCAAAATATATTTTCAATCTTATTAGACATGAAATTAAGCCGATAGCCCGATATCATATTTTGTGTAAAAAAAATATAATTGCGATGTTGGTGAGGGACTCCCATAGGTTTCACCATTTTAAGGATGGTTTATGTTCTTGTGGCGATTATTGGTGAAGAAATAATTGCAGGCATTTCTTCATTTATTCGTTCGTTTATTTAATTTTTATTGGCACTTGTAGTATTAAGAGCATTGTACAATGGGTAAGATGCTTTCGTTTATAGAAAACAACGCCAGAAGAAAAATACTATGTCCTTCCGTTCCTAAGTTCACTTATATTCTCTCTGTTCTAATTTTACAGATTAGCAAATTGAGCATCTCAAGGGAAAAAAAAAGACGATGTTTCATCTTTAAAATGATCAGGTAATTCCAAGCGATCACATGCAAGTAGGCATTAACAAAAATAACTAATTCATAGATACTAATCAATAAATTCAGTAAAACACAACACATCTTGCTATAATAATAGAGTGCCTTGCTCCAATCCTAAACTCCATTTGAGTTTGATTGGACAACTCAATAATACTGCAGGCGCATCATACTGAATTAGTAGAGAAATATAGGAATGTGAAAGCAATATGCTTAATGTCAAATAATGTAATAATCGCAAAAAATTTAGGGGCATCTGGGGCCGCCTCTCTTGGTCTTCCAGTTGTTGTAGCAGGGGCACTCTTCCTTGTTTCCATAGTACCCAGACGGGACACAAAGACATGCTCGGCAGCATTTCAGGCAGAAGAACAGGCATGGCTTTTTGTACCGAGTCTGGGAGCACCTCCTTAAGCATTGCTCTGGGCATTCTGTTCAAATATTTGACCCGTTTAGATTGTAAAATGTTTGGAAATAGCTTCTGATTTTTATGAATTTGTTCATTGTACAGTCAGGTTCATTCATTTTTTGATGTACAATGTGAATTAAGAGAATAATTTAATAGAGTAACAAAAACCCAAGACAGAAAACAACAATAAACGCTAACATTAGTTGGTTAAGAATCAGTTTGTGATGCTACCGTCCAACCACTAGATCATCTTGTCAGGTCTGGAATAAGATCTAAGATTGTAACCTTTGGTACACCGTACTCCGTACATGGTACAAGTGGGGTAGTGAGATAATTGAAACTGTTCTCTTTGAAGTTTGAAGCCCATTGTTTGTTTTCAATGCTTGGATACTCTTTTCTCGTACATTAATTCCTAAAATGGTCCATATCTTTGTGTTGACTTTGGTGGTCTTATCTCAATTTAAATTCGATGATTTGCATGCTATAATTGGAAGTGTGGACCTAGTAGCCTCCAAAATACGTTTACATCAGCTTGAGGCTTGAGCCTTTTGATGTTTCTCCATCTCAAATATTTAAGTGATTTTACAAACAACCAGTGAAGTGTTAAAACTTACGGGAGCTCTTGAGAGATCCCTTTCCATTTTTCTGACCTCCTTGTCCATTAACCTGAAATTTGAAAAAAAAAAATAATCGAAATTAGTATTATTAAATTACATAGCTACCTAGGATTCGCAACCTGTACCAAAACCGAATTATATTGAATGTATTTTCAAGAAAAACAAATTCATACCCTCTCCAGTTGATGCTGCTCTTCGGCATTATTAGTCTCCTTTAACTATAATAGATGTAACAACACAATGTCAGCAACAATTACATGCCTAAAGCCAGCATAGATTGATCTACTAGCTTGTTGGTTCATTCTGTGGTTGCTCAGTCCACACCAGTGCAAAGTACTTATATACTGGAACTGTAATAGATAGTAAAACTCGTTTACTCATTTGTGCTATTAAATATTAATGACCAATGGGCAATGACTTATTTAGCCACAAGTTAACCTATGACCAACAAAACATAACACAAATTTATACAGAAAAGGGGATTCTGCTGGCAAGGTATGGCCAGTACATGCATACATAGTAGTGTGGAACAATAATATGCGACAGTAGCAGAACCAAAGTTGGTAACAAACGGATCCGCAATGATTTGCACCATTTTTCATGATTTCTTGAATATTTTATAGCCAAATCTATTCTTCGGCTAAATAGCAACTATTTGTTTACTAGATGGGGACTGATAGCAGATACCAACACGGTATTTACATAACTAAGCCCAAATAAGCCACATTGCTCAAAAGTAGTAATCAAACCTTGGATTCAACCATGGAAATGGTTAGGATGTCAACTGCCAGGACAAGAAGCAACTTAGCCATGGCCACCATTTTCAAGCTGAAGTAGTATTAAATGTGCACACACACAAGAAAGAGAGAGGGGTTTAGATTTGGTTTGGAGGGAAAGGCATTAGGTATCCAAATATATAGACTTGGTAGAGCATAAAATAGGTAGAGCATAAATTCGGGCCATCCATCATGGTCCGCGCGACCTCAGATTTGAGTTCTAAAATAGGGTGCACCGTGCACAGTAAGACTTAAACGAAATAAAAAATTTGTAATTTATATAGTATCTATAATTAGTCTATATGATTATAGAAAATCAAAGCTCTAATTATAATTAAAATTATAATCAGATTAATTAAAATTCTAATAGGAATAATTAGAATTTCAACTCTATATGAGTTGCAGCATCCAAGTCTACATAGTTCCTGTCACAGAAGATCCGGAGGGACAAAATTTAAAAAGTCCGAAAATCTATCTCCGACCTTCACCCATATGGGTTATTTATTTTTCGTAGTATAAAAATAAGATCGAAATTTTGGATTCCAATCTTAGCTAAGATTCCGATCTTGCGTTCGGAATCCCAGATTCCGATCTTGTGATACTATTTAAAAAAATATTATTATATAATAGTATAATAATATTATTATACTACGAAAAATAGTATCACAAGATCGGAATCTGGGATTCCGAACGCAAGATCGAAATCTTAGCTAAGATTGGAATTCAGGATTCCGATCTTGTTTTTAAGTGGAACAGTTCGTGGCATAGAAAATTATGCCTTTTTTAAGTGGAACGGTTGGTTATACCGTTTCGACCATTTCAATCACATTTCAAACCATTTTATGTCTAATATACGGTTGATGGCACAGAAATTTTTTTCGTTTAATAAATGAAGCGGTACGTGGCATGTCGATGATGTACCATTTAATAAGTGGCACAGTAATGATTTGGTGTCATTCCGTGCCACTTACCACGTTTTTGACGGTCCTACACGCCAGCACTACCCTAGAATTGTCCATCCTATGTAGGTCCAAAGTAAAATTAAATATAGGAATGCAATTAGCTTAACTAGGCAAACAAAATATCAAAATAGGCTCAGTTAGTCGAATCAAGCTACAGAATTTGATCACCAATATATCAACTTCTACCTTTTCATTCAGAATTTATTCGAAATATAGATCATTCATATTTAACTTTATATGAAATAAACAAGTACTATGAATAAAGTTTTAACTTTTTCTATGTACAAATAGAATTTGATTATTATAAATTTTTGACCAAACAGAAAATCAATCATAATCTTGCCACTCTCTCCTGGAAACATTTGAAGGAAACTTTTTTCCGATAAAACCCACAAAAGAAAACTTGCAGGAAGTTAAAAACGGAAATTCCGGAAACAGAAAGTACCTTTTCGGAAGAAAAAAAAAAGAAGTGAAATACCAGAAGAGAGGCCACTGAAGCAAAGGCAATGGTGGTGTAACGGCCTAAGAAGGTGTCACTGATAAAAGCGCCAAGCACTGGCGTCATGTTCGTGGCACCAAAAACGATATTCATCATTGTGGCTGCTGTGACGCTGTCCATGTGGAAGACTGTTGTTAGGTACACCAGTTGGTTCGCCATCGTACCAAGCGTCCCGAGCTTCTCAAATGTCTCATTCCCTATGCTTGATCAAGGAGCTTATATAATCATATCAAATCTAAATACGATTACTTTTTATGTGTATACAAAAAGTGGTATAAGTCTTAAAACAAGTAAAATATAAATGATGGAGAACTCAAATGCACAATATATAATAATTTCAAATTCAAAGAAAATATTTAGAGAATATTACGACTTTTTCTCCTATTGAAAGAACGAATATATGGCAACAAAGATACACACTACGGCAGAAAAACTTTTTTACGGCACGTCATTTACGGCCATGTCTTAAAAATCTGCCGTAAACAATGCAGAGTGGCATTATCGTAAATATTAATATATTTAATTACGGCGGTTAATAAAAAAAGACGTCACTGATGGGTCGGAAATAATTTTCGCTGATTTATTATTGAAAAACCGCCGTAATTAATTAAATGCCGTGGTGTCCGATTCCGTGAGTGTGCTGTTGTCTTTCTTCAGTCGAGGCTAGAGAAAACACAGGAGGGAGAGCGAGAATCACTCACCGGCGACGATGAATCGACTGGCGCAGCACCTCTCATCACAAACGAACCCCTTCCTCCTCCTCAATAGCGCGACTCCTAGCATCGCCTCGAGCTCGATTGTCGACGCTCAGGCGAGGGGAGAAGTGCGCCAAATTGTAACTATGCCGATGATTTGCGATGTATGCAAGAGCGCCCTAGCCATTTTCTTCTACGCCGCTGACGAGGCTGCGCTGTGTCGATCTGTGATGAAAAGGTGTGTCTCTCTTCGATTTGTGTGATTGTTACTAAATTTGAGGGAGGGGTCTTACTAACCACTCCCTTTAATCAAACACCAATCACAACAAACATGTCGATCAGGAGGAGCACCATCTTCGACCCCTTCTCTCTCGACCTTTGGGGCCCATTTGATGGCTTCCCTTTCAACCACAATTAACAACCAAAGAGAATGATTTTGGGTTTTATGGTTCTAGACTCATTTTATGGCATGAAAGCAATTAATTTTGTTAATGAAAAGAGAGACATTTAAGTTTTACTGGCATGAAAGGCAGTCAATTTCAAACTATATTTTGAAAATTTTGTACCACTTTTGTTTAATATCAGGAGTTGGAACAATTTGCAGATGAACTGGGAGCTCAAATAGTGTACACAGTGTCAAAGACAAGAGGCCACCTGAGTTCTAGCCTCAACGTGGTCGAGCTCTCTATTGCTATAATTCATGCTTTCAATACCCTAGAAGAAAGATCATTTGAGATGTTAGCCATCAGGTCACAACACTCTCTCTTTCTATCTTTTACTCTTCCACCTTCTAATTTTGACCCCTCGACTTTGACAGCAAAAAATGTAGGTCCTGAACTAAACACCTTTTTAACGTTTTGAACTTGTTTAGACATTTTATTGACTCTTAGAAAACCAAAGAAAAAGAAATGTATAGATACTTTATTCAATTTATAGGTTCTGATCAGTTTCTTTGCACTTTATCCAATGTATAGGTACCCTCCTAACCATGGAGATGTATTCCTGGCACTGACAAATAGTTACAAGTTTTCAATAGGGGCAAAATTGTCCTACAACTATGTATTTTTTTCAGGAGACATGAGATGTTATGATACTGGTTTTCTTGTGTGCAAAGAAGCTACAATTCACCATGTTAATGAAACCAGTATCATAATACCTCAAAATGTTGAAGTTTGAATGGCTATGTGAAGTTTAGTCTACCAACAATGTGTGAAATGCGCAACTCCTTAAACTTAAAAAGAAATAGACTACCAGCAAAACAACGAGTGAAGAGGATGCTACTAATGGTATGTTTCTTTCCTCTTTTGTACCATACATGAATTGCTTTATAAGAGGGCTATTTTTATAATGGTACCTTTTGTAACTTATAGTTTAAATTACTGAGTTGTGGTTTGTGATTGTGACAGGTGATGGGGTCTGTCATTTTCATTTGATGGTTGTTGTCTATATAGCTGTAGCCAGGTTAATGTTCTACAAATTTATTCATGTTTAAGCTTGATTGAAAATTTTGGTTCTGCATCCTTATATATGTGCAATTTATTGGTTTGATTTATTTTCATATATGAATGACCAATATAGATTCCATAGGATAAGACTAAATTTTTGTTCCGTCTCAGGTACGCAGCTTGGACCTTCAACTTCTGAACCTGAAGTACACAACTTGCCCAGTAGTTCATTAAAACATTCTTAAAACAAGAAATGGCCTCTTTTTGGCATACTGCTCCTAAGATTTTCAAGTCTTGGCAAACAACGCCAAGAAATAAGCAAAAGAAGAGGCAATGTTTTTTTTTCACAATTAGAGCTGATTATATAATACTACTATTAGCTTGAGTTCAGTTCAATTTACTTGAGTCAGTGCCACCATTAATCAGATTGTTAGTGTAAGACTGTAAGCTGAATTAGACATCAATTTGCGACTAATTTAACCTGCCAATACTAAATGAAAAAAGAAAGTGTACAAGAATTTCCATCTAAAGCTACTCTTATTTTATTCAACTTCAGGTAGGCACTGACGGGGTCCAAATCGTATGTTAGAGAGGCAGCTTGCATATTTCAATTTGTTAAATTTTTTGGTCAGGCAATTACTACTTTATGTGCAAGAAGGAAATAACTGTAGTAGGATAAAGATGCAGAGGAGATTATCATTCATAGGAGAGGAAGAAACTTTTATGTATCATTCAATGGCCTTGCTACCCCTGTCATGGCCCTAAGCAAGGCTCTCACCAACTTCCTAAAGATATTTCTAAGGTCGGAGCAAGAGTTGCACAGTTAATTTATCGAGTTTGTTGACAAGTTTGTTGGGAGTAGAAATAAGTGTTTTTTTTTCTAAGCACATTTTCTTCAATGGTTATTGATAATTGTGTTTTTTTAAAGATTTGACTGTGCTTTAGTAGTCTATTGCATTGTTTTCTTTAGGATGTATTGGGTCTTTTTTTTTTCTTTAAGAGTGTTTTTTTCTTAACTGCTTTTTGGTTAGTAATTTGGCAGTTGAATTCCATTTGTAATCGTGGAAATTTAGAGATAAGCCCATGTTGCAACTTGGGGCAGTCAGGTTGAGATAAGTATTGTACTATTTTATTGAGATAAGTATCTAGAGTTGAAAGGCGGGGCTTCTAGAAATTAATATAAGCTGTTAATAAGTTTTTCTACAACTTGTTTTAACAAATAACAGCCGTAAAAAATATTTTTTTACGGCTGCTAATTGTTAAAAAGTGTCGTGCAAAATAACCAATCGCGCGAGCGGCTTCTCAAACTCAATAACATTTACGGCGGTGAATAAATTTTTTTTAGCGACACCTCCCATTTACGGCTCCCATCATCCGGCGTAAAAAATATGTAAAACACAGCCGTAAAAAACAGAATCTGCCGTAGTGACAGTTATTGAATTAGATGATGAGATCCATACCTATATCAAAAGGCATGGATTTCCATCCTTGGTACTTGACAGATTCTTGTGCATGATCGCTCTTTCTGTTAGGAAATCGCTCAATTTTTATTTTGTGACTAATTACTAACTAATTAATCCAATTAAAACACAAAGAGCAAGAGGATCTAGTACATAGCCATTTCGACACAAAGAGATAGGTGGAAAATTCGTACCTCCCGCGAAATCGTATTCGCGGGGCTCGATCCTACGGCATGGGAATCGATGGGGTTGCTCTCCTTGCGCCTCCGCCATGGTTGATGGCCGCCTCGAGTCCACTAAGGAATTAACCACCTTCTCAACTAATTATGCTAGTAATTAGGAGAAATGAGACTAATTCCTAAGCTTTCCCTCTTCTAGTTAATTCTCCAATTAATTTTAGGTGGGAAGCTTGCTCAACACATGAGCTAGAAGGTGAATAGGAGGGAGGAAGAGGATAGAAAAATTCTGAAATTTTTCTTCTCCTCTTTGAAATTTCGGCCAAGGAAGAAGGAGAGAGAAGGTTGGTATGGAGGCTAGGGTTTTCTCCCAAAGAACACCCCTTTATATAGACCTCATGACCTAGAGCTCTACCAACCTTTCTATGGACAATTTTGTCCCTCCTTAGCCGTCCCCCTTAATGGGCCTTTAGCCTACAACAAGTTGTTGGTTAGCCCATTAACCATTCCTTTTATTTGCACCTTCTATTGGGCATTAAATCAACTAATTAATTTAAAGGCCCAATTAACTCATATTATTAAATGTGTTGATTATAATTAATTATTAACTATTTAATAATTAATATGGAATTAGTCAATGCATTAAATTATTTCTATATGATCTATTTGACTTAATTAATCATAACGGTCCATAACGGCATACGATTAATTAATCAACTTATCATATTTTGCAAAATCAATTGTTGCAAATAAATAATTAATGCACGTGTGGTTAAACACCTTATTATGTGTGACCCTTTGAGGATTTATGCTATGTTGGACATGGAATTAAATCGCTATTTAATTCCAATAATCATAAGCGGTATCTAGCAACACGTTATGACTCCCAATTCGCATAAATAGTGTACTGCTACAATATTTCAATCCTGCATAAGAGAATATATGTATTTCCCTATTTTGATTCTTATGTCACACGATATCATCGTATAATCCAAGATAGGAATGTGTCATTCTTGCAGATTATACGTTTCTTGATCTAGAGATAATTGTATAAAGTTGCATGCAAACAATCTATCTCCATCAAGGGGCCCAAACAGATATCGTCACTCACTAAGTGAATTAATGAGGGACATACGGTTTTCTTGATGATTAACTTTTCCCCGCACAATTCAAGAGAACATAAATAAAGTCCGTATAGCAGCCCTTATCGAGAATCAGCGGTAGACGATATTTATTGAACCTATCCTCATGTGGAAAAGATAAACATCTCAAACTTAGAACCAAAATCATAACGAAATAAACAATGACACATAACACAATCCATATGTTTATTTTGATGGGTCAAGTCCTGTGCTATGTTCCATAACATCCACATATGCAATTAAGTTGGTGACTCTTTACCTATGATTTGTAGAACTTAATCATCACTTAACTTGCATACTAATCTTATAAGATAATTAATGTTCCTTGTTAATTATCAAGATTATGAACCGTTTAGATTTATTATTGTCATTCTAAAGAATGATTCACAGAGATCTACAATTCAGATCCTCAACCTGAATAATCTGTCAATAATAAACCTAGGAACAGATGATAATATATCATCCATAACATAAACTAATAATTAAGTCATTAAATTATTGACTTCTAGGACATAACTCTAACAATCTCCCACTTGGCCTAGAGTCAATCAATAGTGACTTCTAGCCAACGAAGAATTGAGAACGATGTCATATATCTAAATATATACATGTTTCGGACCTCAAAATAAATAATACGCTTATAGCTAGTTACTCATACGTCCACCACGTATGGATGCATAACTGCATCTCGTATACTGCTCAAGGTAGAGGTCATGCTAGAGTGTTCGCTGTGTTCGCGAACCTATCCAAAAATTGTTCGACCATATATATATATATATACTCCTATATATATGTTCTTGATCATCATCATATGATATCAAGTGATATCGTTATAGATCATATTTGAATCTCCATTGTAATATTGGGTTCTTTAGGAGTAAGTTGTGGTTCGAGATGCATAGAACCATATTAGCTCGACTAAGAACTCGATCCAAAATAAACTTCTTTTATTGCTTCACAAGTTGCTATGTATTTTGCTTTGGTGACGGAAACGGTTGTAATATTCCATTTAGAACACTTTCTAAACTTACAACACCACCTTTAAGCAAAATATGTAGTTCAACTGTGATTATATCAATCTTTCGAAAAACTAGCATTAGTGTAATTAACTTACACGAGCTCTCTTTCATCTCAAGAGATGAAACATTATATCACTCTTTCTCATAAGGTACTCGAGGATATCCTTGACTATCATCCAAATGTGTCTCTCTTGTATCCATTTGACAACTGTTTGTCATATCCTTTGGATACTACACATTGGGGCATATGCATAAATATGGCGTACACAATGAAACTCATAATGAAAGAATGCTTGAACTATTTCATGCACTTTCTCGAATCGAGTTGCAATAGACCGAGTTAAAACACTCAAGTCATGCCATGTGACGTATAGTTAGACATCCTTTCTTGGAGTGTAACTTTCGTGTTTCTAGAACACTTCGTCAATATATGCATATTTGTTCAAACCTGACATCCATCATAATCTATCTTCATAGATTTGTTTCCTAGGATCAGGTGATTTCGCCGAAGTTCTCATTTGAGAAAGCATTCTACAAAGAGATCTTGACAATATTCATTTTCTTAATGTTATTCCCAATTAATGAATTGTTATCTTGAACAATACAAGTAATACAATTATGCTCCCACTGAATATCTTGTTTATACAAGATACTTTTGACGAAGTTCAACTCCTTGACTTCCTTGTCAAAACTTTTATTCCAATCTCCACAATACTTGCTTTAATCCATTTATGGATCCTTGAAGCATGCGTATGTTTTTAGCAATACATGAAACCTCGATTTGTGTCAAATGCACAACATCATCCTTCATTCATACGAAGAAGGCGGTTTTATGTGTTTTTCCATATATCAATATATATGAAATACAACTATTGCTAGAATGATCTTTATTGATTTTTACATAGCCACAAGCAAGAGGTTGTGCTTTGTACGTAGTCAACTAGTCATCGACTTAGACATAGCTACAAGCGAGAAGCCGCGCTTTGTACATAGTCGATTTGTTATCCATGTCGATCTTTCCTTTTGAAGATCTAAAACGTTCTTGATGGATTGCTCCTTCATGAACATCAACCAAGGTCTATACCTTGTTGTTATACATGGATTTTATTTAAAGATCATATGAATTCAAACCATATATGTGGAATCGGATCGTTCCATCGTTTTTCTTGTTTATCAACGGATTCTCATATGCTAAGTTTGAGAATGTCGTGAAGCCAATGCACCAAACGGCTTAGGCAATCAACTCTCGTTGATCTTTTGTAGGATTGGTACTTGAGGTTCAAGAACTACTTCCACAACGATTTGTTGAACGATTTCTTGACTCCTCATATATTCCATGAGTTTCTCAAACATCATCAACTCGTGAGATGGTTGAGTCCTCATTAGAAGGAGCGTACTATTAAACTTCTTTTCAAAACAACTTGTGAATGAAGTTCCGCTCAACTCCCACTAAGCACCATGTATGGAGTGACAAGTTTCCCATAAGAGTACTTCTTGTAGTGACGCATAAACTCCTTTAATGCTCACTTTACTCCCACTACTTCTTCTTGAGAATTTCAATTCATCAAGACTACATTATGATTAGCAACAACTACTTTGTTCTTATCATATTCGTGGAAGTAGTGCCTTTTAATATAAAGCATCCTACAAATATTGAGTGTCTTATTTGGGTACAAGCTTATCAACAATCTTGAAATAAGCTTATCAACACCAAATCTTAAGAAGCATTATACTTAGAGATCAAAAACTCATAAGATATCTTCTTCAATAGACTTCGATGGAACATCATTCAGTGTAAACAATATTGTCCTCAAACATAATTCCCTAATACGAGTCGAATAAGTCCATTTGATTTATTACCGATCGAACTATACAAAATATTGTTCGATACCTCCATTCTTGGACATATTATTCCTCATGGAGCGAGTTATGAAACTACTTTCATACTCTTTAGATAATATTTCAAATCATATGACTTAACTACTTACCATGATTAATTGTAAGACTTTTCTTTTTCCTTGAACGGTCTTTTTAACTTCACACTTGAACTCCTTTGAACTAGTCAAAAGGTTCATACTTATACCTTATCAAATAGATATGTTAATATCTACAATGATCGTTGGTTAAGTAGTAAAGTATCAACAACCTTTCATTGCACAAGTACTTATAGGTCTTTATACATCGATATGTATAAGTCCTAATTAATTCACTTGTCCTTAAACCTTCATAGGTTCAAGGTGCTTTTGTCATTTAACAAACATGATTCGCATATCAATCGATTGGAATCGAATTGAATTACGAGCTCTACGTTACGTAGACTCTCGTAATGCGATTCTCGTTTACTTATGTGACTAAGCGGTATATATAACATGAAAGTCAAATACTTTATGTCAAGTCTTATACATTCTATTTGTCATTCAAAAATTGTTTATCTATTTCAAGCAAATTCAGTCAAGATGCATGAAATCATATAAACAAATCCATAATAAAAGATCTTGTCTTTTACAAAACATAATCATCCATCATGGAATATGAAATGGAGATATTTTTGAGAGGTTTTTAGAATTAAGGTATGCAACCTTCAATTCCTAAACAAACTCTTAATAAAGATAACTCTACGTATTCAATGGTAATGACTTAGATGAACAAGTCATTTCCTATACGGAGTTTACTTTACATCTCTCGAACTTTCTCTTATTCTTCATTGCTAATACATTTCGTTAAATGTGAGCATATGAACTAGTATCAAGTTACTAGTGTAAATTAGAGATAGTGAGATAATTTGAACGACAAATACATTTTAGGATTAGAATATTTCTAATCGTCACAATCATGGTATTTCGGACAACCTTTCAAATGCCTCCCATAAACGGCAAATGAAACACCTCATGTGACTTATGGTCATAAATGAGAGTCTCGAAATTTCAACTCATACCTTGGTGAAGTATTTCTTGTATACTTAACCAATCACCTTTTTTGCATCAACAAGCGTGCATAAAGGTAATATTATATCCTTCATAATTCCAAAGAGATCGAATGACAATATCAACAATCCTTGATATCGGAGATTAATATCTCTAGTCATCAATTAGCTACTTCAATCTTTCGATTTGTAAGCTAATGAAACATTCATATAACTTCTTTTAAAAGAATAATCTCTTTGTCAACTCATATTCTTTATACTCAATCATAAATGATGGAGTTAATATCTACTTTCTCCAAGAACACTTTCTTGAGTAAGCGAATGAGAGCGTACGAGTTAAATTCTAGTCCATATGAATTATCCAATTCAATGGTTTAGACATTTTGAATGAGGATATTAGCCATGCGCTTTATTAATAACTTTTCGCCAAAAGTCAATCAATCATCGCGTTGCTACGTTCGGGTAGTTTGAGGAAAGTTTTGGGAATTGACATACTCAAGTTTCTCTTCACTAAGATCGTGTCTTAGGAATCGGTATTACTCTTTCAAGTAACTACCTTTTAGAAACGAGTTTGTTTATTTTCAAAGATTGATCGCAACAAAATTAACAATTTAAACATCTATAACAAAATCAATTTACGGTCATTTAGTTTATGCAATTGTTTTATTTATAACAAATAAAACTCCCACTACAATTATTTAATGTCCCTAATGTAGTAGGTTTTCCAAGATCCCTATTTTCGTTGAGATGGGGCTAGCGTCGGCGTGACACCAAAAACAACTAGATAGAGTAGGTTCTCCAACCAATCATTCCATATGATTCTTGGTTTGTGAAATATCACATGTACATCCACAAACTTTGCCCCGATGTCCAATCCGATTAGAAAACATTGTTAAGTAACCTTTCTCTATTTGCTCCTAGTAAATCCGATTTACACCCCGACACGGATGATGGAACACGATGTCCCGCGTCGGCGAGAATGCATCAATGAACGATCATACACGTTAGAAGGGGATAGAGAGAAGGAGGGCGATTTAACTTAATCATGTTTTGTTTGGGACTATCAATTAAGTGACACTTGTTTGGTGGTCATGTAAGCATACACCCATACCTAGCCTATGACAATTCATAGCAATCACAAGCAATCACATATAAGCATCTCATTATTGTGGGTTTGTATGGCTCCCGCTTGCATTAGTTTCGCCACATCCTCCATGAAGCAAAACTAATCTAATCCTTGTCCCTCCCACTAAATTCTATAAGGATCTAAATCCTATAAAATAAAGGAACAAAAAATACCTGTGAAAATATCCTATTCCCATCCTATCCTTAGGGGCATGCAAGCCTCACAAGTTACATCAAAAATTAATCAACGAATTAATTAATTAATGGCACCAAAGGCCGCATTACAAACATTCACACATGCATTCAATTTACAACCACAAGGCATTGAGTCTTGAGCCATACTAAACCCACTATCCACCTACAAAACAAAGTTAGCACATACAAGCACTTTGTTTCCAATTAACGATTTTCAAGCATCTTTGCGTATCGTTTGCTATAAGTAAATTCCGTGTACAAATTCTCAATTTTAAACAACCAAACTTGTTTAAATTCATTTAGAAAGTTCTTTCAACATCCCATAACTGAAAGGAGATCAAACAAGGAGTTTTCTAATTAATTTCAACTAGTTTGAATACTTAGAAAAACAGTAATTTACCAAAAAACGTAACTAAAGGAATCCAACAAAAACAACAGTTTTCGGTCTCCAAAAATTCTCAAATAAATTACTTAAGCTCCTTATCATAGTTGTGACTACCAGTAAAAATTTCAAGAAGAGATCTTAAACCATCTGGGAGAATCAAAAAAGACAAATCTCTTACAAGTGCACGAAACACCGTTATGAGATTTTCAGCTTATCCTCTCAACCATTTGGTCTGTTAGACCACCTTCTATCCAGTTTTTATATATACAATATACATAGAAAAACATGTTTAGACTACAGGCTATCCATTCATGAAAAGAAAACAACCAAGTTCAGTTCAATAATATTAAGTTACATGCTAAACAATGAACAAATTCTGTACTGGAACAGACTGTCGATCGAAATGTTTTAACCTATTTGAAGGTCCAAACTTCCACGAAAAATTATGAAATTAATTTTCCTGGAATGCTAACTCAAAATAGAACAACTCTATTTAAACAGAATTTTGAAAGGAGTTCTCAGTTGGTACAGTTTATTAGAACAATCGATTTGCTCAACAAACTGGATCTGACAAGATCTTCCTTTTCATACTTGAAAACCCACAAATTAATCCGAGTCATGCAACAATTTATACATGCTCAGAAAGAGCTTCAAGTCCTCTTTATTTCTAGCCATAGAACACTGGTACTTATATTCAAAATATAAATCTTTCAAGCCATTCAAACAGGACAGTGCGAGCAGAAACTGGTTCTGCGCACTGTCGCTGTTGTATTCACAATAAATCTATACTAATTCAGAAAAATGTGAATACAATGCCAAAAGAATCATAATCCAAATATCTACAACTTTCATGTAGATGGAAAGATCTTCCAGAGAACATATCACATCGAAAAACGCGAAACAACACAGAAAATACCATTTCCAGACAGCAAACAAACGCATCATCTCTACTAATCCGTTAATTAGCCAATTTCTCTTAATTAAGTGTCAAAATAGCTTAAGTACGACCAAGGCTCTGATACCACTGTTAGGAAATCGCTCAATTTTTATTTTGTGACTAATTACTAACTAATTAATTCAATTAAAACACAAAGAGCAAGTGGATCTAGTACATAGCCATTTCGACACAAAGAGATGGTGGAAAATTCGTACCTCCCGCGAAATCGTATTCGCGGGGCTCAATCCTACGGCATGGGAATCGATGGGGTTGCTCTCCTTGCGCCTCCGCCATGGTTGATGGCCGCCTCGAGGCCACTAAGGAATTAACCACCTTCTCAACTAATTATGCTAGTAATTAGGAGAAATGAGACTAATTCCTAAGCTTTCCCTCTTCTAGTTAATTCTCCAATTAATTTTAGGTGGGAAGCTTGCTCAACACATGAGCTAGAAGGTGAATAGGAGGGAGGAAGAGGATAGAAAAATTCTGAAATTTTTCTTCTCCTCTTTCAAATTTCGGCCAAGGAAGAAGGAGAGAGAAGGTTGGTATGGAGGCTAGGGTTTTCTCCCAAAGAACACCCCTTTATATAGACCTCATGACCTAAAGCTCTACCAACCTTTCTATGGACAATTTTGCCCCTCCTTAGCCGTCCCCCTTAATGGGCCTTTAGCCTACAACAAGTTGTTGGTTAGCCCATTAACCATTCCTTTTATTTGCACCTTCTATTGGGCATTAAATCAACTAATTAATTTAAAGGCTCAATTAACTCATATTATTAAATGTGTTGATTATAATTAATTATTAACTATTTAATAATTAATATGGAATTAGTCAATGCATTAAATTATTTCTATATGATCTATTTGACTTAATTAATCATAACGGTCCATAACGGCATACGATTAATTAATCAACTTATCATATTTTGCAAAACCAATTGTTGCAAATAAATAATTAATGCACGTGTGGTTAAACACCTTATTATGTGTGACCCTTTGAGGATTTATGCTATGTTGGACATGGAATTAAATCGCTATTTAATTCCAATAATCATAAGCGGTATCTAGCAACACGTTATGACTCCCAATTCGCATAAATAGTGTACTGCTACAATATTTCAATCCTGCATAAGAGAATATATGTATTTCCCTATTTTGATTCTTATGTCACACGATATCATCGTATAATCCAAGATAGGAATGTGTCATTCTTGCAGATTATACGTTTCTTGATCTAGAGATAATTGTATAAAGTTGCATGCAAACAATCTATCTCCATCAAGGGGCCCAAACAGATATCGTCATTCACTAAGTGAATTAATGAGGGACATACGGTTTTCTTGATGATTAACTTTTCCCCGCACAATTCAAGAGAACATAAATAAAGTCCGTATAGCAGCCCTTATCGGGAATCAGCGGTAGACGATATTTATTGAACCTATCATCATGTGGAAAAGATAAACATCTCAAACTTAGAACCAAAATCATAACGAAATAAACAATGACACATAACACAATCCATATGTTTATTTTGATGGGTCAAGTCCTGTGCTATGTTCCATAACATACACATATGCAATTAAGTTGGTAACTCTTTACCTATGATTTGTAGAACTTAATCATCACTTAACTTGCATACTAATCTTATAAGATAATTAATGTTCCTTGTTAATTATCAAGATTATGGACCGTTTAGATTTATTATTGTCATTCTAAAGAATGATTCACAGAGATCTACAATTCAGATCCTCAACCTGAATAATCTGTCAATAATAAACCTAGGAACAGATGATAATATATCATCCATAACATAAACTAATAATTAAGTCATTAAATTATTGACTTCTAGGACATAACTCTAACACTCTCCTCCCTCCACTTTCTCCAACTCCAGTGTCTTTCCAAAACCTTCACTCATCTCTCTCTCTCTCTCTGTTATTAATTTTGTAATGGAGTTGATGAGTGGATTTTATATGCATATTCAGGTACCATTTTGTCTCCAAACTAAGTCAATTGCCTTGAGTTTACATAGTTTAGATAGTTTAGATGAGTTTATGTTAGTTTAATTAGAGTTTTGTATCAAGAATGAGTTACTACCATAGTTTCTAATTTTATTGCAGATTATGGACAAGAAATGACTTGGATGAGTCCATAAAGTTGAAGAGCTCATTCTAAGCTTTCCAACGGATCTTGAATCACCTCAATCGGAGTTCGGATGAAGGAGATATGCCCAAAATACTGACATCACGCAGTATTGACATTTTCCTGCGACCCGCTGAAAGTCCCAGCGGCCCACAGACCTGGAACTGCCAGATTTAGCAGAATTGCCGGATTTAGCAATTCTATATTTGGATGGCGGTTTCTACCGACTCCAGGTAGAGCACGTCTTCAGTTATTTCCAGCGTTTCTATACCTTCCCAAGGCCTATTAAAGACCAGTTTGAGGGAGAACAAAGAGAGAACAAGAGGGAGACCAAATCCAAGGTCAATTTAGGGTTAGACATTGAGTTATTTGAGAGTTGAGTCTCAAGTCCAGATCGTGACAGTGCCAAGCAGGTTGATTGCGACAACAAGAGACGTGTTTGATAGGAGATTTCGACACACGCAAGAGCAATTGGTTGTAATCTTTCCTTATTCTCATTTTCTCTTGTGTTTGTATGATGTCTCTTAGTTGTTGATTGATTGTTCTAGGTCTATGGTTGTAAACTCGAATTCTTAATTGTTGATTGCATGTTTATTTAGTTTATTTGATATCTTTGTGTTTTATACCTTGCTTGAATTGCTTGAATTGATTATGCCATGATTGTCTAAGTAGATTTGTTTACACCCGTTAAGTAGAGCTCGCTTAATTGCTAGGTGGTTAAGTCCAAATAAACTTAGATTATTAGGCATGATTATGATTAACATGAAGGTTGTAAACTGAAAGGTTAAACAAGAACTAGTTAACGAGAGTTAAGTCCTTTCCAAGAGTGAAAACTCAAGAATTTCATAGGTTAGAAATGTATAAACTTGTAGAAACTAGACCAAGAAACGATAGTTGAAATCTAGATTCTATACGAGGGAAATTGGATTAATTAATTGATAACCAGACGTAAACGAGAGTTTGATCTAGGATCTTAATTAAGCCATTATCCCCGCACAATTATCAACTGAATTAAGTCAATTTGCATTCACATTGCTAATCCTAGCGGGCCGCTGAGTGAATCAGCGAGGTTTTCTATACCCGCCAAGTAGCCAGCGACCAGTCTAATAGATTAGCGACCTAAGTTCTTTTAGCGGGCCGCTACGAGAGTCAGCGGGCCGCTGGAACTGGGACTAAGGAGAAGTGTTAGCAACCAGAAATCCTAGAATTACGTGACTTGTTGAATCTCTCTCATTAATTCTTGTTTTGACTTTGAAACTAGACTTAAGATTTGAACCCACCTGCAACCCTTAATTTAAAAAGAGTTGAACCGTCTAGCTAGTTTAGTAAAGTAAAAGACTAATATTCCAACACCGTCCATGTGGATTCGACCCTCAAGCTGTTCTACAAACGATTAGATCGGTAGACACGAGGTTTTTATTTTGAGACTTGGTTTTCCCCATCGATCAGGAGTGTTGGCTGGAATAGAGAGAGAAAGTAAGAGTAGGCAAGGGTTAAAAGTGAGAAGTGCACTTTGTGAAGTTAACCTCTCACTGCGGGGTCGGTTATATAGACACTAACACTATGCACCGAAGCTGTAGTACAGCTGGTACGGCACTAGTCTACTGTGGGAGAGACTAGAGTTTGATCCCCACTAATGAGTAATGAGTAGAGGAACGAATAGGGGGATCACTAATGAGTAATGAGTAGAGGAACGAATAGAGTGTTGGTTTAGTTAACGTTTACAACGGTAACAGAATGGGTCATTTCGTTTGTGTTGTACTAAACGTCTCTAGGTTTGTCGATTGCAAAACAATATCATTTGGCATTTAACAATCTTCTTTGAGTTTTATAGGAAGAAGATACAATTTATGAGGACTTGGATAAAAGCTTTAAGAAAGATCAAGATCAAGTCATTAGAGAGCTTAGACTAGGATAGAAGGTATACTTTAGTCCTTGTTTATCCTTAAAATGGTCTAGATAGCAAAAAGCTCAATAAACCAGCAAAATCCTGTTTTCTGTGACCTAGCGTCGTACAACGCTATATAGAGTTACACAACGCCCGAACAGCTAAATTCATACTTTTGTGAATCAACGTTGCACAACGCTATATAGAGTTAGGCAACGCTGATTCACAACGTTGTACAACGCTAATCAGAGTTGTACAACGCTGCAGTTAAGAAACTTGGAAATTTTCCTGAGTACCATCGTGCAACGCCATATAGCGTTGCACAACGCCACAAAAATCCCAAGTTAGCTGTGCAAAGTCTCTGGAGACGTTAGCCAACGTCTTTCAGCGTTGGGTAACGCTAGCGTTGTGTGACGACATATAGAGTTGTACAACGCTCTGTTGAATCTGTCAGAGTTGTTCCTTTTGTCTCCCTTTAGCGTTGTGTAACGCCATTCAGTGGCAAGCAACGCTCTGACAATTTCCAACGGAATTGTCGGAGCTTTCCTTTGGTTTTACACTCCTGCGTTGTGCGACGGCATATAGCGTTGCACAACGCTCTGACAGACCAACGGCTATATTAAAGAGCCGTTAGGATTTACAACGGTCATATTCCAGCGTTGTATAACGCTATTCAGCGTTGTACAACGCTGGGGCCTGTTTTTGCTGGGGAACTGCTCATTTCGAGCCCTATATATATCCACCCCTTGTTCTCTCTCTATAGAGAGCCTAGTCTTGCAAAATTAGACCAGAATTGAGCCTTTGAGCACAGGGATACTCTCCCACTTGAGCTTTTCATAGCTAGACCATCTTGAGAGATTTAGTAGCCTCAAACACCACCACCCCGACATTGTCGCTAGGTGTAGGTTGGAATAGGTTGAGAGCTCTTCTCCTTTGAGGCCGTTGTGCCATTCGAGTTAGGCCGATCCGCCTCGAGTGTCCTTGTGACGAGGTGATTCGGTTCGAAGTTGTAGTCCCGTTCTTGTTGGAATTGAACGGAGCGCGCCCTTTCGTGGTAGCGGAACTCCCGGAGACGTACGACTAAGGCTAGCTTCTTCTAGCGGGTCGGAACTCCGTAATCACATCGCGTGTTCAATTTCTCTCTCTCTTTCTCTCTTTATTATCTTGCATTGTGAATTGCTTGTGTGCTTGCTTGTAATCGGTACCAATTGAATTGTGTAAGGGTAGTTCATACCAAACCGGTCCAAAACCTTAAATCGCTTCCGCTAAACCTTGATTAAGCCGCCCCCTTTAGGGACAACAGTTTGTCGTTCCATTCCAACAACGGTATACACTAGAACGATTCATTTGGACGAAACGGAGCGGAACGACTTAATTTACACTGTATTTCACACAAACATTTGTCGAAATCCATTCCGTTCGGACGGAACGTCCACGAAAAACGAATGACGGTATACCGTCGGCACCCCTAATAGGGTGGGTGTGTGAACCTACGGGCATATGTCAAAAATCAAAATAAATAAATAAATAAATAAAACATTTTTTTTAAAAAAAGATGGGAGCACCACCCAATTTCATTTTGAAATGAAACAAACTTACAAATTCCTAAAGAGTAACGAAAAAAGAAAAAAAAAACTCTACTGGCCTCACTATACCAGTTCAAAAGAAAATTCCAGCTACCAAAGGCTCCGTTTGGATGGCTTCTTCCCGGAATAAGGAATAACTATTTTTTACCAATAAATTTATTTCTAACCATCCAAACTCTTCACAAAAGTTACACACTTCCCAATAAATTTACCCCTTCCCAATAAATTTCTTCCCTTCTTCCTTCTTCCTACCTTATTCTCAACGCATCCAAACGGAGCAGAAATCAATAAAAACCACTGGTGCCATGGTACAACACCATGATACCACTGTACCAGCACATAGCAATATCCCCAAAACCAACCAACAACACTTGCAGATTCAATATACTAAGTACATTTCCATGCAAACCCAACTTATATAACTAAGAAATTTTAAGCAAAACTAGATTGACAAGTATCTAAGAATTAACACCAAATGCCTCCTTATCCTCAATGGATTAAAAGAATTGCAACCCATACATCTTCAGTAAGCCATCTCCAGCGTAGCCATTCCCATGTCAGGGGTCATCTGATCCATAGGAACCATTTGTAAGGGAATCAAATTGTAGTTTGTTGGAAATCGTTTCTTCACTGTCTCTTTATCCTCTTCCTTCCAAGCCCCTAGCCAATAATGAACCAGATGAAAGGTGATTAGAATCGTCTGTTCTCATATTTTTCAGTGGTATATTATTAAAAATATGATCATTTCTAATTTTCCAAACAAGCACTAAAAACCGTAAAAAAAGCAACCTTGTCATTTTTATTCAACTGTAAACCAAAAAGGGAAAATCTTAGTGTTTGAGTGTGTATTCTGGTATTTATGTTCACTACACGAAAAAAAGCCTTCTGTAACGGTTAATAAAATGGATCTGTAACGGTTATGGTACTGTTACAGTAGCCCCCGTTACAGAAGTCTTAATAACCGTTACAAAAATTATGACGGTTATTTATAAAAAACCGTTACAGAAGGAGGGAATCTATAATGGTTATTATATAAAAACCGCTACAAATTGAGACCATTTATAACGGTTTTTATACAATAACCGTTACAGATTGTGATATAATATATTTATAATATTCCTAACGCAGTTTAATTTTCTAACGGTTTTTATATAATAACCGTTACAAAAGTTTTGTTTTTTTAAAAAAAAAAATTATTCATGCTACAATCACATATCTAACGTGCAACCATAAAACTAATGTATATAACATAGTATTTTTGTTGCTAGAAACAATCATAATCATATAAAATAAAATAAAATAAAACTAATATAAATATAACAGTCACTCCGCCACAACTTTCACCCCTCGGGCACGACTTCCAATCGCTCGGCTGCGGCTTTCATCCATCGACCACGGCTTTCGGTCGAGCGGCCACGGCTTTCACCCCTCGGGCATGGCTTCCGATCGCTCAGCCGCGTCTTTCATCCATCGACCACGGCTTTCGTTCGCTCGACCATGGCTTTCATCTATCGAACATGGATTTTGTTCGATCGACCACAACTTTCTTCTTTGCTACCATCAACAAAGATATCTATTTTATTTCCTTTATGTCCATAAATTTGTTCTTTAAATAAAAAGAACAAGGGAACAAATTAAAAAAAAACATGTCCTAATAGAAATCATCATGCAAAGCAGATTAATATAATCACTCATTATAATCACATGTTCCAAGTATAGCATTATTCACAGATTGATATAATCACCCATTATAATTCCAATATATGTATTCTTTTAAGAATCAGTAGAGAAAAAGATAAAAATAATAAATAAGACAGGAAAACATGGAGCATTATAAGCATGGTAGTTAGGACATGCAATATATATCAGAAAGATACATAAAGTATATGCTTACTAGCAAGTTAAAAAAATATAATTCAGTTATGGTGCTTACATTATGTATTGATCTTGGCTTCCAGGGAGTGATATTTGCAATGAGATTGTCTTTCTCCATTTTCAATTGTAAAATCTGAATAGTAAATACAATGACAATCACGATAGATTTATTTGAAAAACATGATGCCAATTCTCAAGATACCTTTCATGTAAACACTGACAATTGATATTTGAAATCATATTTTAACAGTAAGGGAATTGGAGAAGAAAGCAAAGTAATAAAATGATAAATAATAAAACATGTACCTGGAAGAAGTCATTAATCCATTCACTACCAACCCCAATAACAGCCAGGATGCCTTGAACAAGCTTAGATGCCTCCACCAGCTTTGGCAATTCATTTATTCTCTCTAGCAAGAGAAGTAAATTTATCTTTTAACAATTCATTGTATTGCTAATAAGAAGGCAAAATCTGTGATACACATACAAAATCAAATAATGTGTAGCAGTTGAAGAAGAACATAATAAAATTGGTACCTTGCTGGATAACATAAGCAGCTGGCCGTACTTGTGAGTACAAGACAACACCTTCATCTTATTTTATTTCCTCAACTGCATTGATCTTGCAACAACCATAAACTGAAAAATAAAAAGCTGAATTTATACCAGAATTTTTCTCTATTATATTGATGTATACGAAGTTATCTATCAACATATGTACATTGCAATGTAGCCACATGCCACAAAGAGATTTTTCCTTAAAACATCTACCTAACTACAATTTTAAGAAGTAAGAACCAAATGTATACGAATAAAGACAAGAACAAATTAAAAAATCATATCGATACTGATCTGTACATTGCAATGTACTGATGTTATGAGCATTGCGCGCACACAAGTTGATGATAATAGAAAACTAAAGGCGCCACCACACCTCCACAGTCATAGTCAACTCAATAAAAACACTTTAACCAGAATCAAGCTCACCCCGAGACTAGAGATAATTGGTGTTCTTCTTCGAGGTCCAATTAGAGGCGTGAATCGAGGCTCCATCGAGTTCTAAAACAACGCGAACAGTAGACCGACCATCCGCCAGTGTGACCATTGTTCTTGAGTTGCCTGAGTCTGTCATGGCGGCGAGTGAAGGTGGCGAGCACCATGTGGTGGCGACAGTTAGATTAGTCGGAGCTGAAAGACGGTCGTGGGCCCGTTCGTCGGAGCACGCATCCCTTGAGATTCTGAGACTTGTCGCGGCCATCTCAGCCGCCACCTCTATTACCTCTATAGATTTGGTTACGTCGAGATTAGGGTTTGGTGAGGTGGTGTCACAGTTTGTGAGGAGGCGATGCTAGGGTTTGCTAGGAGGTAGAGTGGCCGAGGGTGAGGCGGAGGAGGTAGAGAGGTTGATAGTGAGGCGGATGAGGTGGAGAGATCAACGAGGAGGTGCTGCCGGCATGGTGCGAGGAAAAGAAAGCCGAGAGCGTAGGGTCGGACATGGGGAGAGAGGCGGAACATGACATGGTGATGGCGATCGGATTGGGGCGGAGAGAGCGGAGAGATCGAGAAATGATCTCCGCTTGAGGAGGAAAGAGAGAGGGGCAGAAAAAATGAATAGGGGGCTCGATCGGGAGAAAAATAAAGAGAAGAGGAGATATCTTCTGTAACGGTTAATATTATAAAACCGTTTCAATTTTGATATATATAATTTATAACGGTTTTTATTTTAAAACCGTTACAGATTAGAAAAGATTCTGTAACGGTTTTTAAATAAAAACCGTTATAGAAAGGTTTACAGATTTTTTTTGTTTCAATGACGGAAAATGTGTGACGATTTTTAGAAAATAACCGTTACAGATGAATCAGATATTTTTTAGCGCCCTAAATTTTAACTATCTGTAACGGGTTTTGTTATAACCGTTACAGATGTTCCGTTACAGAAGATCTTTTTTGTAGTAGTGGTTGTATATATGACATCTTTCCATTCAGATTTGTAGTGTCGATTATAGTATCTCCACCACAATTTGAGAAGTAAAGCCATATTCATGTTTTTGAGGTCTAAAATACCTAATCCCCCATGTTGTTTAGGTTGACAAACAGTGGTCCAATTCATGAGGGCATATTTTTTGCTTTCTCCAATGGGACCTCGGAGCCTCCGCTTACTTTTCTCCATCCAGTCCTAATGAACTCCCCATTAATTACCCAGTTCTTAAAACTATATGTAGCAATTGTTTCGTCAGTTCAACAAAAGGTCTCTGTGAGGAGTCCGAGTTCGATCTCTGTGATATGTACAAATTAAGTAGAAACCGTCGAGCGTGTTGAGAATTATCCTTAAGGGTGTGTTTGGATTATTGGAAGAAAGAAGAAGAAGAAGAAAGAAGAAGAAAAAAAATTATAAACAATCCAAACTCATCACAAAGTTACACATTTCCTAATACTTCTTCCCACTTCTTCCCTTCTTTCCTTCTTCCCACACCTATCCAAACGCACCCTAAGTCGTAGCCTTTAATCTCATTTCCTGTAGTAGGTTAACACGTTTAAGTTGTTTGTGATTGACATATCATGCTATTATATGTGTCAAATATTTAATTTTGTTGGAACTATTATGTTTAGAAACTTATTTAGTGGCTATACCTAAATAACTCACTTCATTTATAAAAAAATTGTTCCAAATAAATGAATATGGAATCTTTTATTCTTATTTTCAATATATATTATTACTAAATAAGATTAAGTAAATAAATCAGATTCAATTTATGGTGAGCATCAGTTAACTGTGTATCAGACAAAAGTTTACGGTGTTAACTATATATAAATGGTTATAGATGAAACGAACAGTCAAAACTTCATCTCTAAAGTCATTTATGACCACACTTTTAGAACTTTTTCTTTTAGTGAAAATTTATTGTTGGTAATAACTTAAAAAATCTTTATTTTTGTTTTTAATTTCAAACCCTATAGCATGATTAATTATATAATATTTTATCCAATCTTAAACAAATCCACTTGATTGAATACAAATATTAGGAGTCCATATCTTTTTTTAATTAGATAAATACTTAGCAGCGGCTGCCAAGTTATTAGGAGTCCATATCTGCTAACAGATATTTATAACTTCAAGTAGGTGACACATGCTTGGTTAAGGCAAAAGGCCTGTACTGAGAAGCACACTATCTATAGAAAGCGAGTCTAGTGAATTACAAATTATGTCGTGTTAGGTGTGTTGACACGGTACATATATGTGTTTCCACGATACGACACGACACATGTATGGATTTAACCCATGCCGTGTTAAAACTGTGTTGTGTTAGCATTTTCAGAAAACTGACAAGGTTTAATACGACACGATTCAACACGACATGATTTGACACGACACAGTTACAACACGACACAACACGATTTTATTTTATTTTAATATTTTAAATTAAAAAATATTATAGAAATATTAATATATTATAAAAACTATGGATAATTTGAATTTTAAGGAAAAAAATATCATACAGATACAATAATTAAAAATTTTTAACTAATTAATATTATATAATTCGTATTTTATTATCTAGTTAATTAATTATTATATTGTATCATCATGAATTATTATCATATTATCTTTTTCAACTATATAACCGATTTATAAAATTTAATATAAATTTTTCTTATTTTTTTTCTAATTTTAAAATATATTTAATTATTTTTTAAAAAAAAAAATGAAATGTTGACACGGTTCGACACGATTGACACGGCTGTGTTGTATCGTGTCAACACGGCGTGTCAACCGTGGCGTGTCAATTTCCGTGGCGTATCGACTTTTTTCTCTACTTAGCACGACACGGTTTCAAATCTGATCTGTGTTGACACGACACGACACGACACGACACGGTGCCAAACACGACCGTATTTACCACGACACACCACGATACGGTAAGATTGCAATTCACTAAGCGAGTCCGACATGGCTGCACATCAGCACATGCACTTTGCACTTTTAGAATTCTATCGGAATTAGAGTACAAACTCTTTAGGCCGTATGACTTATAAATGAGACATATATATAGGTTTATTTTTTTTGACATTTGACATATATATAGGTTCAGTGCGTCAAACCCATGTGAAAGATAATTTCAGCCGGATTCTCATGTCAGGCGCGTGATATGTCTCTCAATTTCCACTTTCTTCCCTCACTATGCGAAATTTTGGTTTCTGTAACGGTTAATAAAAGACTTCTGTAACGGTACACGAAACGTTACTGTAGCCCCCGTTACAGAATGTCTAATAACCGTTACAGATCTATAACGGTTATTAGACAACAACCGTTACAGTAGCCCTCTCTTCTGTAACGGTTATTATCTAATAACCGTTATGGTATACGCAAGGGAAAATCTGGTACTGTTTTTTGTAGAACATGTGTAACGGTTATTAGATAATAACCGTTACAGAATCCAGTCTTCTGTAACGGTTATTATCTAATAACCGTTATGGTATTGTGGACGGAACAGGTGTGGTGTTTGGAGAACTTCTGTAACGGTTATTAGGTAATAACCGTTACAGAAGACTTGATTCTGTAACGGTTATTATCTAATAACCGTTACAGATAATATTTATAATTAAAAAAAATGAAATTATAATATTCTGTAACGGTTATTATCTAATAACCGTTACAAAAGTCTTAATTTTTTTTTGAGTTTTGCCTGTTTGATTGGCTAGCCCCAATTTGCTAGCCGAATTGGTACCAAATTGGTACCCAATTTACATTAACAAATGCAGCATATATATATATCACAAAGCACACATATATCAAACATATATAATCATGCATATCACACAAACAATAAACAAAGTATTTACATATATCACAAGTATAATCAAACATGACAAGTCATCAAATAACACATTTTAATCAAAATAATACCCCTTGCATGAAGTCCATAACTTCTGTCACGACACCATCAATCATTTCTTTGTTGTATGGTACTCCAACCGGGTCGATCATCTGCATATTATGATAAACAAGTCAAAAATATTATTAGTTAGATCATGAAATTCTAAAATCTAATTGTTTGATCAAATGTTATTAGTTAAAAGAATAAGTTACTTACATGAGGTATTTTCTGAATTGCTATCCAATAAGATAATACGTTTTTCATGGCGAGCATTGTGAAATATCCACATTCTGTGCAGCCCTTTTGTATCGGACACTAATTAAAGATCCAACAAGAAAGATAGTTAAGATTTTGCACAGTTTCAGAAACCCTAGGTAGCTAATATATTTTTTTAAGTCTCGTACCTGAATTTTGTACCAATCAAATGTTGTTCGGGTCCTTGCATTATATTTTCCATTTTCCATAAGATATCGCTTGTATATCCTGCATACAATATCATTAATAGCTTAAATAGAACCGTACTTAGTCCTTATCTCAATATCAAAATTTCATTTAGAAACGAATACTTACTGGGTTATGAATCCCTTAATCAATATCTTTGGATTCTTGCGCTCGATAGAATCTGCTATTTGAACGGTGCGCTTCTCGACATTAATAACAAGAAGGACCCAATGAAAGCTGCAAGAATAGAGATTATTGTTTTCATGAAAATGAAACAAACATGTAAACGAGATAATTGATATTTTATTAGTTATAATTGTCCTTACTCTTGTAAATAAGGCAGAACCATATAATTGGATGAATATTGCGCGAATGACTTCATCAAGTAGTCCGCAGCTTGGTTTTGTTCTTGTTTGATTTTAGGAGCAGACAACATCTCTGGATCTAATACGGTGATGTTGTTTTCTCCCTCTGAAAGTTCATTCATCCAAAACCTACACTCACGGATATTAATTCATACATTTTTCACCTCCAATTGAATACGGTGACAAAAAAACAAGTTTGAGATAAAAATCTGTTCTATTTTCTTATTTCTTCTTTTCTCTTCATATACAGGGGAGAGACAAAAACATAAAAGGAAATAAAATGAATCTTCAATCTAGAGAAACTATCCTAAACAATATTCTTGCAATCTAATCAAATCTAATACCAAATCTCATTCACTTGACATATATACAAAGATTCTGTATATCTAATTTATATCGTCACACTCCCCCTCAAGTCGGAGCATGAGGATCATGAATGCCCAACTTGCCAAGTAAATACTGAAACTGTCTCTTGCCAAGAGCTTTTGTAAAAATGTCTGCCAATTGATCTGTTGTCCGAACATGTGAGGTAACAATATGTCCAACACGAACCATGTCTCTCACATAATGACAATCCACTTCAATGTGTTTAGTACGTTCATGGAAAACTGGGTTAGATGCTATGTGAATAGCAGCTTGACTATCACAAAACAACTTCATAGGTTGTGTATGTGAGACACCAAGGAATTGGAGAAGAGACTTGAGCCATGTCAACTCACAAGCGGTGGTCGCCATTGAGCGATATTCTGCTTCAGCCGAGGATCGAGAGACAGTACGCTGCTTTTTGGTCTTCCAAGAGATAGGTGATTGCCCTAACATCACAAAGTACCCGGTTAACGAGCGTCTAGTCAAGGGACAACTCGCCCAATCTGAGTCACAATAGGCATACAGACGAAGATCACTGTCAGCACGAAGTACAACACCTTGTCCGGGATTACCTTTCAGATACCTCAACACTCTAATAGCAGCATCATAATGAGCTTGGAGAGGAGACTGCATAAATTGTGCCAACACATGCACCGAATAACACAACTCAGGTCGTGTAATTGTCAAGTAGATTAGGCGTCCCACAATTCTCCTGTACTGCTCAGGATCATCCAATGGTAGACCAGTTGCATTCAATAATTGATGATTTTGCTCAATAGGAAAAGCTGCAGGTTTAGCGCCAAGCAACCCACTTTCAGCCAATATGTCAAGTGTATACTTGCGCTGACATAAAAATAGACCACCTGATCCACGTGCTATCTCAATGCCAAGAAAATATTTAAGAGCTCCAAGATCCTTCATGTGAAAAGTGCCACTCAAGTACTGTTTAAACCCTTTGACAGCCTCTGAGTTATTTCCAGCTATAACCAGATCATCAACATACACAAGAATGGCGAGAAATACATCACCTTTGGTGTATGAAAATAATGAATAATCAGCCTTTGATTGAACAAATCCATAGGATTCCAAGGCTGCACTCAGCTTAGAGAACCACATTCGCGGAGCTTGACGCAATCCATAAAGAGATTTCCTCAATCGACACACTTTGCTAGGTTGAGAGCAAGCGAATCCTGGCGGTAGACGCATATAAACCTCTTCATTTAAATCTCCATGCAAGAATGCATTATGCACATCCATCTGATGCAATTCCCACCCTTTTGCAATGGCTACAGCCAAGAAGGTTCTCACGCTAACCATCTTTGCAACTGGAGCAAATGTTTCAGTATAATCAATTCCTTCAACTTGGCGGTTACCAAGAACCACCAATCGGGCCTTGTATCGCTCAATGCTCCCATCTGAGTGATATTTGATACGATACACCCATTTGCATCCAATTGCCGTCTTTGTTGGAGGCAAATCTTCTATGGTCCATGTTCCATTGCGCTCCAGTGCATCTATTTCTGTCTGCATCGCATCTCTCCAATGCTTGTCTTTCATTGCTTCTCCAAAATGACGCGGTTCTTTGCCTGCTGTAACTGCAGCTAGAAAAATTCTATGTGCCATAGAAAATTTGTTACAATTCACATAATGAGTTATTGGATAGAGACTACCTGAGGAGTCGACAGGTGTGGGGTGAGCTTTAGATGGGTCACAAAATGTTGTATAACATATGTAGTCTTGAAGGTGAGATGGAGGCTTGCGAGATCGTTGAACACGACCATTCAGATCAGAAGAAGGTGATGCACTCTGTCCTGGTGCATCCTGTCTTGTTCCACCTGCACTTAGTTCAAGACCCGATGCGCCTGCATCATGACCGGGTGCACTCTCACCCGAAGCGCCTGCATCATGACCGGGTGCACTCTCACCCGAAGCGCCTGCACTATGACCGGGTGCACTCTCACCCGATGCGCCTGCACTATGTCCGGGTGCACTCTCACCCGATGCGCCTGCACTATGTCCGGGTGCACTCTCACCCGATGCAAATACATTCTGATCAACATAGTTATGTTCATTCCATAATGCAGGTGAACCATGTTCGGGTGCACTCCCCCTTACTTGTTTAAAAGGAAACTCATCTTCACAAAACACTACATCACGTGTAACAATAAATTCTTTTGTCTCCAAATCATAAACTTGCCAGCCTTTCTTTCCAAATGGATATCCAACAAACACACATCTTCTGCTTCTACTATCAAATTTATCAGATATTCTAGACTTGTGAGTATAACACAGACAACCAAATGTGCGAATTGAAGCATAAGACGGTGGTTTACCAAATAGCATTTCATAAGGAGTTCTATTTTGCAACAAAGGAGTGGGAGTTCTATTAATGAGAAAAGCAGCCGTGAGGATGCACTCGCCCCAAAATTCAAGAGGCAAGTTCGATTGAAATCTCAATGCTCTTGCTACATTAAGAATGAGTCTATGTTTTCTTTCCACTCTTCCATTCTGTTGTGGGGTTCTTACACATGAGGTTTGGTGCAAAATTCCATTTTCAGCATAAAACTTTGACATGAGTCCAGATTTGAACTCGGCCCCATTATCACTCCTAACACATTTAACGGTTCTACAAAATTGAGTTCGAACCATTTTACAGAATGACTGAATTGAGTTAGCAACTTCACTCTTTTCGGCTATCAAATACACCCACACAGCACGAGTGAAATCATCCACTATAGTAAGAAAATAGTGTGCACCGCAATGAGAAGTAACACTATAAGGACCCCAAATATCACAATGTATCAATTCAAAAGGTTCATTTGATTTATTTGAACTCACTGGAAAAGGTATTCTACTTTGTTTGGAGCGCATGCAAATGTCACACACACCATTTGTCACATCACCGTCACCTTCAATACCAGGGAAAAGACAAGTTATCTTACTGGAAGGATGACCCATTCGTTGATGCCACAGTTCATAGGTTGTCTCCTTTCTTGTATGAAAAACTTGATTTGGTGCCAAAGGATGATAATAGTAGACCCCATCTCTTAGCTCACCCACACCAATCGGTATCCTCAAATTACGGTCCTGAATGACACATAACTCATTAGTGAATATAACAAAACAATCATTATCTGATATAAGTTTACTAAGTGAGATAAGATTGCAATTCAATGTAGGCACATATAAAACTTTTCTAAGAGTGAGTTTTCCTTGAAGAACTACTTGTCCTTCGTGCTTAGCCATGGTTTGAGTCCCGTTTGGAAGTCCAACCGATGAAGGTAAAATATCATAAACGCCTTGTAGGCATTCATAATCTCCAGTCATATGATGAGATGCACCACTGTCTAATATCCACTTCAGAGATGCACCTGCATTGTGTGATGCACCTATATTGGAATTGGCTAGAACAACCATGATTTGCTGCATCTGCACGTCAGAGAGCCCAGGTATGAGGACTTGTGACTCATGCTTCTTGTCTGGTCCATGTGGTGCATTGTAGGTGACACCAGCATTCGCATAGTGCACCTGCACTGGGCGCGCCTGCACTCTGTTGTCGACTCTACTTTGTTGCTTGCCGCTGGATGCACCTGGATGCACCCGCATTGAACAAACATGCATTTCTGGGCGCACCTTTATCGAATGCGCCTGCACTCTGGCTGCATCTCGTGCCTTATTCTTGGACACTATTTGCGCCTTCTTGCTCACCGATTGTTTCATGTGTTCCGGTAGCACCTGTTGCACCTTAGCAACAATACCATGCCTAGTACCAAAGTTCGAAGCAGGTGCCATAGCTGTTGGAACAATGATCTTCCTCGCGGCGAACTTTTTCTCCATAGCCGTAATTAGAAATGAGGAGTCATCACTCTCGACATCCTCAAGCAGATCAAATCGGTTCAAGATTGACACCATGGTGATTCAACCTGGCTCTGATACCATGACAAAAAAACAAGTTTGAGATAAAAATCTGTTCTATTTTCTTATTTCTTCTTTTCTCTTCATATACAGGGGAGAGACAAAAACATAAAAGGAAATAAAATGAATCTTCAATCTAGAGAAACTATCCTAAACAATATTCTTGCAATCTAATCAAATCTAATACCAAATCTCATTCACTTGACATATATACAAAGATTCTGTATATCTAATTTATATCGTCACATACGGTACTTTAAAAAAATATTTTAAAGGTTGAAAATTCATACCAAGAGTACAACTTGACGATCGACACGTTTAGAGATTCTCTTCTAAAGCATTGGAGGATGTCGCACAATTCAACGTTGAACTTAACCTCGCCGCTGTGTGTACCCCAAACATCACATTTATGCAACTCAAAATTTTTCTCAAGCTCTGGTTGGAGCATCAATAGTTCATACAATTCTCGTTCGGATGGGGTAAGCTTTTCAATTGCATCCTTCTCAAGTAGCGGATCGCGAGCAACAATCGACCCTGAAATAATCAGACACAAAAGAATAGATTATTCGACGTTGAGCACCAATCTACCCTGAAACAATCAATTGAACTAATTAGGTTTTGGATGAACCTGCACTTGGAACCTTTGGACTCTCGATCACCTTTTTCGCCACCGCCTTGCTCGCATCTGGCTTCTTTTTTATCAAACTCTGCATTCAATGTCATCACATAATTAATTAGTGAGTTCTACTAGAGATGGATGAAATAAATTATCATAATTAAATAAAACGATACCTTGTGGCCTATCTCCACCAAAAATGACGGCCATGGGAATCGCCCTCCTATATTATTTCCTAATAGCTCATCTGACCTACCTGGGACTTGCCACTGACGAAAATCATCGCCTACTCGGAGAAGATGGATATAGAGTTGTTGATCAGTTAGTGGCACGCCGTGTACGATCTGACCAACAACACTCGGAATAATATTTCCCTCGGCCACCTTAATCTTCTGGTTAAGATGATCAAGGGAAAAGAGATCGCACGGCGTTTCTTCCTGAAATTCAGTTCGATCAGAAACCCTAATGCTAAGCCAAACATAAATCTAAATAGAAAAGAGAAAAGTGATCAATATGAACCTGAACAACGCTTCTCGGATCCGGAGGCATATAGCTTGAGGCAACCGTTCGGAATAACTGCTCGTTTGGCATTCCTGAGTCTACCTCAGCTTCAACGAATGGCTGGTACGGCGTCACAAATTGTTGCGGAGCTTGAAACTGCAATCCGCTACTGGCCAACCATTGTTTCACCTCCTGAAAATTATCAAGCAACCGGATGATGAATAATAGTTTTCATTCATTTTGATTACATTTTGACTGTCAAAAAGGATTACCTGAAAAGCTTCTTGTCTCGCCGCATTCATTATCTCCTCGGAGTGAATCAAGTCCCTTTTGGTTTTCTCAGCGGCTTCAGCTGCAACCCTGCTCATCAATTCTTCAATCTGGTCTGGTGCCATCCATCCTTCATGCGCATCCTTTCTAGGCTTTCTTTTATACACATCTTCCTTCTTGGTCCATAAAGGATATCCCTTGATTCTTCCTGGATGTTCTGGCCTGTCAACCGCCCGATTTAAGATTTCTTGTTCCGGTATTGACCCGGAATTGATTTCACCAGACATGGCACTCAACCGACTGAATGCCTCAATAGTCGACGAATCAGAGCTATGGAACGTGTAAGTATCTAACAAGCAACAAACAAATCTTATTAATAATCACAAAACAGAATTTGAAGTTAGCATATATAATAAGTATTTACATGTGTAAGTACCTTTATCCTTCGTAGCCACAGTCCTTCCCATGAAATACCTTTGACTCCTCGGTTCCAAATCGCCGATGGTAATGCTCGTGGAACCGGCCCCTTCAGAATCTCCGGGTATGACAATCTTGTCTGTAGGTTTCCATGAACCTTTTTTTCCTCTATAGCCAGTGGAACCCATCCTATGAGGCTCTTTCCATTTCTTTCTCAACTCTTTCGCTTTGTTGCTCTTTTGTACAAAATCTGCACCCGTCCTTTTGTTGAAAAATTCTTCCCATTCCTTTTGTGAGATTGGGTGTTTATCGCATGGATTTTTTGGATTGTTTGGATCGGCATTTGTGATGTACTCCTCAGCAATCCTACTTCTATAAGCCCTGTGACTTATGCCCATCGCTTTGAGAGTATTGTTCATGGCTTTATCATCTTCGATGTTGAACATTTTCTGAAACATAACGAAACGTTAGTTAATTGGTAGCATAGAAATTTAAATTAGATGATTTAAGTGAAAAATTATTCACCTTGATGTCCAACCACAACTCAAGTCTGGTTTCCTTTGAAACGTCCTTCCGCCAATCATTAATTGTGATTGGCACTATTACTCTAGCCAGATACCCGCAATATGATGCAAATTTGTTCACCGCCTCTTCAGTACCAATTGGCACTCCTTCTTTGTCAAATTTAATCTCATACTTTTCCCCAGCAGCTTTTTTTCTCCTAAACTCTTCCATTGTCGTTCTGCTCCTTTTCTTTATTTCGAACGTTGTGACCTCCTCATCGCCGGATTCTGTACCAGTCTGTTCACCCTGTAAATCTCTATCTTGATCTCCAGACATATCTATTAACAAATAATTAACAACAATGAAACATTAAACGACAAGTTCAATCTCAAATAACAAACATAAACAAACATAAACATAAACATAAACAAACAAACATAAACATAAACATAAACAAACATAAACATAAACATTAACAACATAAACATAAACATAAACATAAACATAAATATAAACATTAACAACATAAACAAAATATATTAACATTAACATAAACATTAAACGACAAGTTCAATCTCAAATAACAAAATACATTAACATAAACATAAACATTCAGTTGGATAAGAAACCCTAATACTAAACCAAACATAAATCTAAATTCTAAAACTAGTCTTCATCATCCGACAAAACAATGACTTCATCATCATCATCCGACAAAACAATGACTTCTTCTCTCCATTCTGTGTACGGTGCCACAAACTTGTCAATCAAAAGCTTGAAAAAAATTGCATGTTTTTCATATTTTGAGAGGCTCGGTTGCCCCTGGTTTTGAGAGGCTTGGTTTTGGTTTTGAGAGGCTTGGTTTTGGTTCGTCTGGTTTTGAGAGGATGGATTGGCACGAACATTGCGCCTAACATAGACTCGTTCGATCGGCTTTTTCCCCTTTGAATTGCTTCCTTCACCTTTCTCCATTACTACCTAATTAAAACACCATATATAATATATATTAATGTCTGGCGCAATGTTCAATTTATTCAAACATGAACAAGTTTAAAATTCAAATAATTAAAAATACATAAATTTAAAATTAATTTAATTAAAACACACTAATATTCAAACATGAATTCATACACAAATAACATAAACTTCAAATTACATAAATAAAGTTCACACAAAATAACATAGATAATTTTATTAATTCCTAGGACAATTCAACCCTAATTCTTCTCTTCCTTATTCTTCTCCTCCTTATTCTTCTCCACCTCCTTATTCTCACTGGATCCCTCATCTATTTTAACTCCCATACTAAAATCAGGACCCCTTTCACAGCCTGGAGGAAGACGACGTACAGCCGAGACAGCCCTTCTTTTGAGAGGTCCGTAAAACGGGACCCTTTTTGACACCACCTTAGGTGTTTCCTCCCCCACCTTGGATTTCTCCCCCACCTTATTGTCGTTTTGATCCTTCTCCATCTAATTTTCATTTTAAATAAATTTCTTAACTCCTTATTCATAATCAATTCACAATGCATATATATCTAATTAAATTAAATTCTAAATTATCAAGAAATAACATGCACGTCTCTATAATCAATTTTAGTAATAACATTTGCATATTAGCCCCAAAAAAGCCCAAAATTAAGCATATTAGTCCCTAAAACAGCACATATTAAACCCCAAATTAAGCATATTTAAGCCCAAAACAGCACATATTTATGCAAAACAGTCCCTAAAATTAAGCATTTTCCCAAATTAAACAGTCATAACTTTGCATTTCAGCACATATTAAACCCCAAATTAAGCATTTCAGTCCCAAAACAGCACATATTGTTGCAAAACAGTCCCTAAAATTAAGCATTTTTCCAAATTAAACAGTCACAATTTTGCATTTCAATCAAGCACAAACAACCACAATTTTGCATTTCAGCATATATTTCAATCAAGCACAAACAGCCACAATCAACCACAATTTTGCATTTCAGCACACAATTTTGCATTTCAGCACAATTTTGCATTTTGCACAAACAGCCACAATCAAGCCAAAATTAAAATTTGAGAGAAAAGAAAGTGGGATTACCTGAGAACCGAGCCGAGTATTGCCTGAGAGCGGAGAGAGAGATAGATAGAGTTGCCTGCGAGAGTAGAGAGACAGATCGAGTGAATAGGGTGAAGAGGAGAGAGACAAATCGAGTGAATAACAGAAAGAGCGAGGGATTACCTGAGAGAGAGGGGAGAGAGCCGAGTAGTGTTGCCTGATATCGGAGAGAGAGACCGATCGAGAGAAAGAGCTGTAAAGGGGAGAGAGGGAGTCAGAGAGAGCGACAGAATGAGATGGGAAGGTAGAGGAAGATGAGAGAGGGATTACCTGAGATGGGAGAGGCGCGAGAGCTGTCGAGAGAGGGAGTCAGAGAGAGGCGCGAGAGCTGTCGAGAAAGGCTAGGGTTTTGCTTCTGTCGAGATGAGGGGCTTAAGAATAAAGGCTCGATCGATTTTTAGAAGATAATGACGAAGAGACGCCAGGATGGGTTTTTAATAAAAGGGTTCAACTAATCTGTAACGGTTATTAGCTAATAACCGTTACAGATTACTCTTCTGTAACAGTTATTAGCTAGTAACCGTTACAGAAGTCCAAACGTTTTTATATATATAACATTCTGTAACGGTTATTAGCTAATAACCGTTACAGAAGAGGTCTAATCTGTAACGGTTATTAGCTAATAACCGTTACAGAAGTCCAAACGTTTTTATATATATAACATTCTGTAACGGTTATTAGCTAATAACCGTTACAGATTATTTTAATTTCATTTTTTTTAACTTTTTGTTTGTTTAACGTTACAGAAGGTTTTCCTGTGAATTTTATTTCGGTATTAAGTGATTTTGACTGATTGTCGGTGTTGGTTAAGTGATTTTGAAAATTTAATTAAGTGATTTTGACTGACTGTTACATTTAAGTTCAACAAATAATAATTTTGAAATGTTAAATAATATTGTTCAACAAAATGTTAAATAATAAGTTCAACAATTTAGAATGTTAAACAAAAATTAAAAATAAATTAGCACATATATGTTAAATTTCACCAATTAATGACCTGCAAAAATAAAAATAAAAATATTAACATATATAACAATTTAGCACATATATGTTAAGAATAATTTATATTAGTTTTTTAACTCACATGTGATTATGTAGCTACTTTCTTTTTTTTCCTCCGCGTATCGACCCACACGCCTTCGGTGTTATTTGTACGCCTATAACTGATCGATACTGGCTGTGATGTATCGTCGATACCGATAGAAAAAGGAGGTATTTCCTCGAAGTGGTCGTATGCTTCTTCATCTACGACATCACCAACACCGACAATACGTCTTTTTCCTGAAAGTGGCAAGTAATAAATAAGATGAACATTTGTACTCAATAAGGTGAACATTTGTACTTAAATAAGATGAACATTTACCTTGAAGCACAACATGTCTTTTTTTATCCGCCGGATCTTGAATGTAAAAAACTTGCATTGCTTGCTTATTTGCAAGTATAAACGGATCGTCTCGATAAGCCATTTTATTGAAGTCAACAGTTATAAACCCCATCTTGTCTTTTTTAACTCCACCGTGACCGTTGTCGATCCATGCACACTTGAATAAGGGTATCTTAAATTTCAGGTAATCTAGTTCCCAAATCTCCTCGATCCACCCATAATAAGTAGCCGACCTAACATTATCACTAGATAAAGCTACAACAGTGACTCCACTATTTTGCACAGCACTTTTACCATCCTGTTTCCTTGTGTACCAGGTAAATCCATTCAAGTCATACCCTTGGTATGTCTCGACCACGGCATCAGGACGTCTTGATAACCATTTCACGGTTTCATCGACCTTTGTTCCTTCTTTCAACTGGGACTGTACTTTATCTTCTAGCCATTGGACAAATTTTATTTCATGCTCTATGGTAATCAAGTTTTCGGTGTAAAAAGGGTATTGTTCACGTAACTCGATTAGATGTTCATTGATGTAAGGCGCCACAATAGCAAGATGTTGGAGAACTTTCATATGTGCTTTGGTTCTCATTGCAAGATCCGGTATATGAGTACTAGCTCCAATTGTACCTGAAAGGTGAACATTTGTGCTAAATAAGGTGAACAAATATTGTGCTTTAAGTGAACATTTGTGCTAAATAAGGTGAACAAATATTGTGCTTTAAGTGAACATTTGTGCTAAATAAGGTGAACAAATATTGTGCTTTAAGTGAACATTTGTGCTAAATAAGGTGAACAAATATTGTGCTTTAAATGAACATTTGTGCTAAATAAGGTGAACATTGGAAGTTAATATATAACCTTTTCCTTCAAGTCTACCCTCATGTCGAGACTTTGGAAGACCGATTGGTTGTACATCCTGCAAATAATCGGTGTAGTACTCAATAACCTCCTCGGCCACATATCCTTCCACTATGCTTCCTTCTGGTTTAGATCGGCTACGAACAAGCCCCTTCAATTGACCCATGGCTCTTTCGAAAGGATACATGTATCGTAGAAATACAGGACCACACATTTTTATCTCTCTAACTAAATGAATGGTCAAATGCACCATGGAGTCAAAAAACGATGGCGGAAAGTACATCTCCAGCTCACATAGGGTTAGTACAACACCTTCTTGTAACTTGTCCAAACTATTCGGATCAATCACTTTAGAGCAAATGGAATTAAAGAAAAAACACAACTTAGTGATGGTTTTCCTCACTTCTTCCCTTAGAATTCCTCTAATTGCGACCGGAAGTAACTGGGTCAGTAGGACGTGATAATCATGTGACTTCATACCAAGTAATTTGTTGTCCTTAATAGAAACCTTTCTTGATATATTCGAGGAATAACCAGTAGGAACCTTAATAGATTTCAGGCATTCTAATAAGCTTTTTTTCTTTTGCTTTGATAAATTAAATTGTGCTGCAGGTAGCCAAGTTCGACTTTTTCCCTTATCTTGTGCCGCTAGTTCTTGCCGGATCCCCATTTCAACCATGTCCTTCCTCGCATTTACGCCATCTTTAGTTTTCCCTTGAATTTCCAACATGCAACCAATCAAAGCTTCACATATGTTCTTTATTATGTGCATCGCATCTAAGCAATGCCTAATCTCCAAACTCTGCCAATATTCAAGATTCCAGAATATAGACTTCTTCTTCCATATCCCCTTGGGTATCTCATTTGCAAATTTCTTACCAAATTTTACATTAATGTCCTTCACCTGTCGATACACCCCTGAACCGGATAACGGTATTGGGGCCTTGTCTTTTTCTACAGTACCGTCAAACCTTTCCTTGTCTCGACGGTAAGGATGATTGCGGTTCTTAATAAACCTCCGGTGTCCCAAGTAAACATTTTTTCTGGAGTTTTTCAAGTACACAGAATGGGTGTTTTCCATGCAAATAGGACACGCTTTCGCTCCTTTATTCCTATACCCTGACAGGTTTCCGTATGCAGGAAAATCATTGATTGTGCAAAATATCATGGCACGGAGGTTAAACTCACTTCTAGAGTGTGCATCGTATATTTTCACTCCATTCTGCCACAATTCACCAAGGTCATCTATTAATGGAGCCAAATACACATCTATATCATTACCTGGTTGCTTGGGACCAGAAATCAACAAGGGCATCATCATGTATCTCCTTTTCATGCATAGCCAGGGAGGAAGATTGTAAATACACAATAAAACCGGCCATGTAGTCTGCCGGCTACTCATGTTGCCGTAAGGATTCATCCCGTCTGTACATAAACCCAATCTCAAATTTCTAGGTTCACTGCCGAAATCTTCAAATTCCATATCTATATTTATCCAATCTGGAGAGTCTGCTGGGTGTCTGAGCATGCCATCGCCTTTTTTCCTGCAGTCTGCGTGCCATCTTAACAATTTGGCATCCTTCGCGTTAGAGAAAAGCCGCTGAAATCTTGGTATTATTGGTAGATAAAACACCACTTTTGCAGCTGGTCCCTTACTACCTTCATCTTCAATTTGATCGTCCCTCGGTTTATACCGTGACGCATTACACTTTGGACATTTATGCAAGTCTCCGTACTCATTCCGGAATAATATGCAGTCATTTGGACATGCATGAATTCTCTCAACTCCAATTTTTAAAGGACATAACATCTTTTTAGCCTTATAAATTGAATCTGGCAACTGGTTATCTTTTGGAAGAAATTCTTTATGTAATAGTTTGAGCAAAGATGTGAAACTTGCATCACTCCATCCATTTTTGGCTTTAAGATTGAACAGTTTGAAAACAGCATTAAGTTTTGACAATTCACAACCAGGATATAAAGCTATTTTATCTTCTTCACGTAACATACCAAAAATTTCAACATTATCAACAAAATTTTCATCCACATTGTTCACAATTTCATCTAAATCGGCATTAAATTCTGAGTTATCTACATTTCTATCATCATCTACATTCTCATCATCAAATACATTGACATCATCAATTTCATCATCCAATGATACATTTTCTTCCTCATACACAGAATCCAATACATTTGTGCTAGTACTATCCCCCCCATTCTCTCCATGGAGTGTCCACCGACTATAATCCGGTTGAAATCCATTTATAATCAAATGAGCCTTCACTTCTTCAAAATTAGACCACTTCAACAAATTCTGACAAACACGACAAGGACAATACATTTTATCATCTTCTTTCATTTTCAAATTCTCTTTAGCACAAACCATAAATTCTTCAAGTCCTCTCAAAAATGTAGACGAGCATCGATTACTTGAGTACATCCACGTCCGATCCATCTGAACAATAAAATTTATGCAAATTATTAGGGTTTCGGACCAATTTGTCATATTAGGTTTTCGGACCGGTCACCATCCTAGCCCGCTCTTTGGATACTCTGTCTCATTAGCGAGCGTACGTTAGATGCAATGTGCTATCTGAGAAAAATTCGGCAGCATTTCCCCTTATGTTCCCTGAATACGCCAACACACGATTGCTCGTGCGTACGTATCCGTGGGAACACAAGGGAAATGCCGCCGAATTTTTCTCAGACAACACATTGCATCTAACGTATAACTCGCTGTCCTAAATGAGACAGATCGTATCCAAAGAGCAGTACTCCCGACCGGGAGTACTATCCGAGATTAATCCCTAATGGATTAATCTCGGACGGGCAATGACCTAAATTCAGTTGAGTTCCGGTATTTGGTTCCTATATGACAATACGAAATTCATGCATATATATATATATATGCAAATTATTAACGAAATGCAAATAATTTAAAAAAAGAGAAGTTCATGAAAATATACTTTCAATTGTGTGCCTTCCGATCCGTTGAATCGTGCGACTTATCCGGCCGATGTAAGATCTTCTCCTATTCAATGATATCTTGAAATATATAAAAAAACAAAAATAACCATTAAATTAATGAAAAAATCGAAATAAATAAGAAAAAAATGTAAAAAATAAATTACGGTTCAAATTTAATTTTTTTTACCTTAAATCTGCTCTCCTTCTTATTCTCTTTCTAATTATTATTTTTTCAGAATTTTTAGAAATTTTTGGCTATTTTTTTTGGAGTGAAGCCACCACCACAAATTCGCAATAAATGAGAAGATCAGAAAAGAGTAAAGTGATGCGGCGCTCTAGCTGTGAGTTTGTTGGGATGGGGAGAAGACCTAAATACAGAACAAACTATTCTGTAACGGTTATTAAAAAATAACCGTTACAGAATCATAAAAATATAAAAAAAAAGCCGTTACAGAATCATAAAAACATTAATAAAATTCGTGCTAAAATATGTAACGATTATTAGAAAATAACCGTTACAGAATCATTAAAAAAATAAAAAAAACGTTAACCTACTGTAACGGTTATTTGCTAATAACCGTTACAGAAGATGGTTGATATTAATATATTTCTTTTTTCTTTTCTGTAACGGTTGATAGATAATAACCGTTACAGAATATAAGAAATCTGTAACGGTTCTAATCCAACAACCGTTACAGAAGGTTGATGCATTTTTTTCCCTAACCATGACGGAAATGTTATTACGGTTGTTTAATAATAACCGTTACAGATTTGTGGCGCCAATTTTCCCGCCTAATGCCTCACTATTCTGTAACGGTTATTTCAAAAACCGTTACAGAAGTGTCGTTACAGAAGGTCCTTTTTCCCGTAGTGCCTTTTTTTTGGGAAAATCAGCCATATCCTCTTCTAATCTTGTCTAATTAGAAATATCCCCTATAATTTTCAAATTTAAAAATATCCCCCTCTAATCATCAATACTTCAAAAATTTACCTTTTCATTATTTTTAATGCTTTCTTAATTCTGAAAAATATAATTAATAAATCTTTGACAAAACTGCCCTCACATCTCCTCGCTCTAGAATATTGGAAATAAAACATAAGATATAAAGCATTCTCCATCCTCTTTCAAACATTTCCATTCTTACTCCATCATAGGAAAATCTTTATTTCTCCTTAAAATTGTTGGAAAACCCTCGTGACTCCATCGCCTGGAAGTTTTTCAACCAAGTACATGGATATATCTCACGTATTATCTCAATTTTCTAATTATATTTGTCTTAAATACTGGTAAGTAAACAAGTACCAGTCTTTACGGTATCTATTTTTTTTTCCAAAAATAATATTGACATTAAATCTTCATAAAGAATGGCGTTACACATATGAGCAATGTTCTAATAACGCAATGGACATACCTACCATTAATTAAGGCATAGATCTTTGGAAATTGCTGATTGAATAAAATAAATGATTATAAGAATGCCTATGCGAAGATCCTTCAGGTGAGTTCTCCATTAAATTGAAGGACAAATATAATTAGAAAATTAAAAAATATGCGTAATATCCGAACCGTATCCGTATCCGAACATATCCATATTCGTATCCGTCAAAATAATATGGACACGGATATGGGAAGACCAACATCCGTTCCGTATCCGTATCCGACATGGATATTATTCGTATCTGACAAATATTAATCTGTTATCCGTATCTTTAACGACATAAGGTCATTAATATATTATAATATAATTACTTCCCTACATTAGAGAATACTTTTAATTAGATAGTACTTAATTTATATTAGATAAGTTTTTCCTACAATAAATAATTCTATTTGGACTAGTAACATAAAATTATTTTTACTTTCTAGTAGTGAGACGATTATATTTGATAACAACACTAAAATTATTTTTTTCTCTAATCATAATGATTACATGTGATTGATATATTATTTTAATGTATGATGACTTTTAAGGTAACATGATATGATTTGACATTGACTAATTGACTATATTGTTGGAATTCAAAATGTGAAAAAACTGAATTTATTGATCAATCCTATTAGATTTGTGCTTATGTGGTGCTTGTAATTTTAGATGGTCTCTTATTTTCTTTCATTTTTAGCCTTTTATTTCCTTCTGGTTGTAAACATATGTATATGTTGAAAGTTGAAACCCAACAAATAAATTTGCTTACTTTGAATTTTTTTTTGAAGGTAGTTAGACGATTGTCTTCCTACAATTTCATTGAACCAATACAAAAATGGTACAAGTAAAGAAAAAATGAAAAAAAAAAATACATGAACCTACAAGGAAAGTAAAACACAATGTAGTAAATTGTGTTTACTTTCCATAGACCGTTCTAATCCGTGGACCGTCGCGAGTTGGACCGCCTCGCCCCGTTTGGTAAACCCTACAATGTACAGACCCAAGCTGCCTATATACAGTCTAGCTAGGGCTACGAATTAAAATTAACAGTACGTGGTCCATACTTTGCAGTCTTGGATTGTCCTTCTAACCGCATCTGACGGAACTCCTTGAAAGATCACGTTGCATCTCATTTTTCAGATGTTCCAAAAGCCCGCCATCCAAACCGTGTCCCAGTTATCTTTGTAGGTCGTTTTAAGAAGCTATCTATGAGTTAGCCAAAAGTCGCTTAGTTGCTTACTTTGAATTTAAAGAAGTTGTAGATTGTGATCAAATGCAATATTATTAAGATTAATTTTCATATTTTAAAGAAATGCTCATTTGGCTCAAACTATGAAAAATAATAGATATTCATGCGCATGCACTACTACTGATCTTGACGAAGTACTAACGTAGAAACTGAGTATATTGAATATCATTATATTTATAGATCAAACTGCTATTATAAATAAATAATAAAGATTAAAATGCAATCCGTATCCGATAAAATATATTCGTATTCGACTCCGTATCCGATAATATCTGAACACATCCGTATCCGAAAAAAATATGGATGCGGATATGGGAAGACCAACATTCGCTCCGTATCCGATCCGTTTTCATCCCTATGTATGATAGTATGATTTTATTTATATATTTATTTTTGTTTCGTCTTATTTTTCTTAGTGTGTCTAATCCCTCGGTGTCAGAATTTTTTTCCCCCAGTAAACTGCTTCGTTCTTAGTTCATTAGTAGTTAACTTTATTTTCAGTATGTTATTAGTTTTCTTTTCCTCGGTGTCAAATGCTTTCAGTTAAAATTAGGAGCCAATGCCTGTTTTCATTCATTAATTTGTTCAGGCCTTTCACCTTTGCGTGTACTGTTACGGTCAATTCAACTTTATATATATAGAGAGATTTTCGATTATATGCACCAGAATCTGCACCTTCGGATGTGCTTCAAGATTCGTGCTATCAAAGTTGTTGGATGAAGAAATTGTGTTGTGCCTTCGCGTCTAATCTGTTCCGCCTAAAGGATTCCTAAATCCTTATACCCTACTCATTTCCCCTCTATGGCTCTATCTCTATCGTCTCCCTCATATCTCTCTCTCTCTCTCTTACCTCCATCAAAGCAAAATCAAAGAGAAAATGAAGCTCCGACGGATCCCGTCGAAATCCTAGTCTGTCCTCGTCTCTCTCCTCTGCATCTCCTCTCGCGTCACCCATTCCATCGAAATCCTAGAATCTCCGCCATCTAGGAAAACGACGGCCGATTCCGTCGACAATCGAAGAACCTTCATTTCGTCGTTGTCATCGACTTGGAGGAGCCTCTCTCCACATAAAACTCTTATTTTTTTTTTTGGTATTCCTTGTTACTGAGTAGTACTGTTGAAGTCCATGAATCCATGATTGATGGAGGTGTGATACCAGTTGAAACAATAATCAAAAGTCCAGTTCTGTCTCTCTGTCTGTGTCTCTCTAATCTCTATCTGTCTCTCTACCAGTTGAAACAATAATCAAAAGTAAGCTTCTGTCCATATTAGTAGGTAGGCAGGGCGAAGCTTGGTTGGTTGAATAACAGAATCAGTGTCTTAAATAAAAGGCTTCTCGTTATTGCCTACTTGTTTCAAAAAAAATAAATAAATAAAAGGTTTCTTTAATTAATTATAGTCCTGAACCATTCTATAGCGTAGAACAGTTCCTTTCTTCAATTAACTACTTAAACTTCAACAAAACTCTAACCATTCTATATTGCAATTGTCCTTAACTGAACCATGTACTATATTCGAATTGTTCTTTTATTTCGTCTTTCATTAAATTTGTTAGACACATTAGTTAAACTATAAATGAAGCAACTATATTCAAATTTCTCTTTTCAATTGACGTGAGGAATAATTTATAAAGTGAGATTGAAACAGATATCAAAATATATAAAATAAATGTAAATATTATAAAATAAAATAAGTAGTTTACAATTACGAGATTTTTTTGCTTCAAAATGAGAATTCTTCATTCTGACATTGGATTAAGAGAAATTGTTTTTTAAAGAAATATCATTACCAACGTTGATGTGTAGTACTTCTTATTTAATTGAGAAATTTGTTAACTTCATTTTTTTTTGCATTTGTGGCAGGTCAATGATCCTGACATTGATTTGGATAGAGTGATTGAAGAAGAGAGCAAGAGTTAGAGGAAAGTATTGATATATATGTTGGCAAAGGATTCATATCTGACGATGAAGCGTACAATGGTGATGCCTTATGTTTGATCGAGAAGAGGATGAATGAGAGCGTTTGGTTGATCGGTGTATTTTGGGTATGTAAATGGTGATGTCTTATTTTGTTAGAGCAAATGCTTCAAATACCAGATTGTGATTAAGAATAAAATCAATATAAATCAATATTCAATAAATCAGAATAATAAATAAAGTAAAATAGATTGAAACAAGTTTACCCGGGCGAGTGAACTCTGTCCTAAGGTGTATTCCCCTCACGTACGAGGTCTTCAGAATCACCCCAAGATACCACGGGTTGTTCTTCTCTTTAGGGATACGTCCATGAGAGAAGAGATGGATCACTCCTTCAATATCCAGCGATAATTCAATGGAGAAATAATATTGTAGAAGAATGGATTCGATGGAGAAATTATCTCAAATCAAATTGGCAGAGGAGGCTTCTGTATAATAAGAGTTTAATACTTGGTGCCATTGATTGGCTGAATAATTTGTGGATACCAGGGGGAAAGGCCGCCAAGCTTTTACTAATTTTCTGTATCTTAATCTCCGAATAAGCAAAGGGCCACAATATATCAATATAAAAGGAAAAAGGAATGAAGAGATATAATGAAAAGTTGCGGAGATTAATGCATGCCAATGCCAACCGTATTGTCCAAAAGGTGCAAAGGTTTATACCGACTAATATTTACAATTCGGTAAAGTAGTTAATAAACGAAAATTAAATTATCAAATGATAATTAGAAGATGAATTTTGAGTTTTCTACACATGTTTCAACAATCCCCCACAAAACTCAAAATTTATCAACATCAAATATTGACTTTCTTCAAAGCAAATTATGAATGTATACAATTAAATAATCAATCGAATCGAATTATGGAGGATATTTATAAACAAATGGTTAAAAACAAATTGCTGGATATTTATATCACGCATCGATGAAGTAGTTTACAAACCTTGAACTTCATCTAGTGTTGATGTATCAAATTTGGAGGAGACAGAGTGAACTAAGTCTTGAACTCGTTCCTTTAACCCAAATTTTATCACCACACACGCAATATGGAGATTACCATCACGGGTTGCACATTAATGGCCATGTGCAATGTATCTTGAATTTTTTCATGAGAGTCTTACGGGCTTACCCATGCCCAGCACTGCGGCCATATACAGACACCCTCATATAGGTGAGTTCCTACCAGGGATGTTGTGTAGAGACACATCTCGCGATAATTATCGCCTTGGTACTCATTAAGAGCTATGATGCTCATCCTGACCTCTACAATGATCACACTCACCATAGGGATGGGTTTAGAGTCGAGCTCTATAAATTGTGTGATCTCATTGCCAACTTATTAGCTTGTTATTACCCATTGAACCTCTGTCAAGGGATCTCCTATCAGAGGTTGGGTTACCACTACAAGAAGGCATATTTTGGGCATTATCCCATCCCCCTCGATGAATTTATATGAGGACTTAAAAGTCCATAAGAGATTTCTTCATGTCGAGTAGTTGCTTCGATGCTTGAATTCAAGTAGTTTCTTTTACCTGTCAAAGAAACTTGCAAAGAACTAATTCTAGTACTTTTTGTTAGCAATAAGCATCCATAAAACATATAATATATTTATGAACAATTGGCCAGAATATTATGGCATAGAAAATAACGTGCATATTTCATTATGCATTTTTTTTTTTCTAAAAAAATTTTATATCACATATGAAATGTGAAATGGAGTTGGTCATAATTCAGTAAACTATAACCCCCACAATTTATGATGTATATAAATTGTTTATTTTCGCATGGAGTGATAACCTCATGCATGATTATGTATTTAGATGAGTTATTATGACCAAGAAAAAGATGGAACTCAAATAAATAAAATTCGTCATAATTTACATTCCGTATTTTTAGATCTGTCATGTTTATTGAAGTGAATCAATAAAAATTGAATCTTGAAATCTGATATATTTTTTTTAATTATGCTGCAGCATTTGAATTAATAATTCACAAATGTCAAGACAGAGCTTTCAAGAATTAAAGTTCCTCAATTATGTTTTATATCCAATCATTTTTTTTTTAACAATGGCATTGAGTAATTTTACTCAGTATTAAAAAAATAATTTATATCACTAGCCAACAGAAAGTTTATATTTTAACATCTCTTCATTAACCTGGCGTTGAGAATAATATGTATATTCCTTTGATAGTTCTTCTTTAATTATATAAAGATGTGCGCCCCCACATTTTTCAAGTATATTTTATTATCATTGAAGGACTAATATCATGCATTTTAATTTTAATGCATCCGAATTTGCTTATAATATATAATAATTTGATCACCGAAATGGATCACTAAATATTTACATAAATATATAATTCTTTTTTTTAATTTATACCTCCACAAATTAATTACGATAATAACTTATCTTCGCAAAAGGTTGGAGATAACCAATGAGAAATACTTCTCATTATCATATGGTTTAGTTATGTGACAACTTATAATTATCTCCAATAAATAAATGTATTATTGAAACTGTGCCAACTACATAAGTAAGCATGTAAAGATACATACCATCAGATTGTCATAGTTATTATTCAATTTATTACTTTCTTTGTTGGGTGCAAAACAATGATTAATCTTGTTTACAACTCACTAAGACTAAATCTTAGGAAATGAAAATACAATAATGCTCATTAAAATGAAAAAATATATTTGATGTCTGATAAATATAGTTTAAGGTACGAAGATGAATTTCGAAAATGAAATTATATTCTCGTACTTTGTCAACAATAGTTCTCAACTTTTATCAGACTCAAATTCATTGATATAATAAAGTTAATCAACAGGGTTTAACATTTCTTAATATATATATATATATATATATATATATGCAGTATTTCATATGCAGATTTTAATTGTCAAAATACAAGTACTTACAGGATACATTAATTAAATGTACACCAGCCAATTGACCAAGCTTTGATTTGATCTTGTCATTTATTAATTCTAGATTAATTAAAATTTTATTGATTTTAACTAATGGATATTATCGATCCAGATCACATTTTGAGAATATATGAATTAATTCAGAAAATCTCAGTCAATTGAAGTAATCAATTACTAGAGTTTATTAGACGAATTACGAAATCAGATTATTTCACTCAATTGCTAGAATTTAAATTTCTACCATTAAAATTATGAAATATATCATTGATCATTATGAAATAAATTACAAGTTCCTATTGATATGGAATATCACGGAAGTGCTTTATTCCAAATTCCAATTTGAATATTATTTCTTTTTTCTTTTACACAGTTCGGAGTTTTACGAAACTAGCACTAACTTAAAAATCAAAGATATATTTAAATTAGATACAGCACAACTCTATTTACCAATTTGGAATTCTATCCATTTTATTTTACTGATTTGTACTAATCAATTTCATTTTACCAACGAAATATTAGTAGAAGAGAATATCATTAATAATTATTTTAAATCTTAATCGAATTGTTACAGAAAAACGAATATGATTTGTTTTCTACAAATCATTTGTTTTCTACAAATCAGAAAAATATTGATTCTCGAATTTATTTTGGAAGTTTATTCCGAAATTAAATATTTATATTATTACGAAATTAAATATTTATCAAATTCAAATCAACTTAAACGTACTTCGACCCTTCACATAAATTCAATCAAATAACTTTCTAACAGATTATTAATCAAATATTATCAAATTTGAATATTTCGAAAAATCCTAATCACAACCGGTTGGGTATACACCTTAGATTGTTAGAGCAAATGCTTCAAATACCAGATTGTGATTAAGAATAAAATCAATATAAATCAATATTCAATAAATCAGAATAATAAATAAAGTAAAATAGATTGAAACAAGTTTACCCGGGCGAGTGAACTCTGTCCTAAGGTGTATTCCCCTCACGTACGAGGTCTTCAGAATCACCCCAAGATACCACGGGTTGTTCTTCTCTTTAGGGATACGTCCATGAGAGAAGAGATGGATCACTCCTTCAATATCCAGCGATAATTCAATGGAGAAATAATATTGTAGAAGAATGGATTCGATGGAGAAATTATCTCAAATCAAATTGGCAAAGGAGGCTTCTGTATAATAAGAGTTTAATACTTGGTGCCATTGATTGGCTGAATAATTTGTGGATACCAGGGGAAAGGCCGCCAAGCTTTTACTAATTTTCTGTATCTTAATCTCCGAATAAGCAAAGGGCCACAATATATCAGTATAAAAGGAAAAAGGAATGAAGAGATATAATGAAAAGTTGCGGAGATTAATGCATGCCAATGCCAACCGTATTGTCCAAAAGGTGCAAAGGTTTATACCGACTAATATTTACAATTCGGTAAAGTAGTTAATAAACGAAAATTAGATTATCAAATGATAATTAGAAGATGAATTTTGAGTTTTCTACACATGTTCCAACATATTTTATAAGGATGATATGAGAATCTACTACTAGTAGGTAGCAAGAATGATTTTGTAAAGGAATGATTACCAAATGATTATCAAACTTTCTATCGTGTAAAGCAATAGATAAAAATATAGAGTTATTTTTATTATGAAACCATGCTTTAATTTATTTAATTTTCAATAGCATCGATCATGGCACTTTGTCCCTGTATAGAAATGCAACCGTCATGCTAGCTCGTAGATTTGTTGTTGACTGTAAGTACTTATGTTGCTATCCTTAGTGAGCGCTACTGTACCAATTTTCCCAATTGTACCATCAAATTTAAGTACAAAGTTCCTTCTAAAAAAAACTTGCCAACAACATTAAAATATGATTCCATATAAACAGATGGTTCAAATGGAAGATCAACAATATCAAAATATAAAAATTGCTCTCATTAGATACCCAAATTATCTTAATTTTTGAAGTACAAAAATCAAAATTACAATAATAAATACAAAACCCTTCTTCAATTACTTTCAAGTGCTTAAATCTCATAGCCAAATCATCCAATTGCCTTGTATTTTCTTCTGTTTTCTTCAACTGCTTCGACTACTCATTTGGTATCTTAAAAAAAAAAAATTTAACAGTAGGGAAAAAAATTTCATAATATCAAATTTGATTGCTTTTTCACTAAAACAATTTCGATCATCATTTTTAATAACAGTTCTAAATACTTTGACTTTCGGTTAAACTTTTCGTTAATATAAAATTTTGGTCACACTTACTGAGTTACTAGTACCAAGCGTAAAGAAACCATACGAATTTCAATCACACTTTAGGCTAATATGTAAGAGAGCACATGATATAAGAGAATACATGATGGGAAAAGATCCAAATGTTTAACAATTAAACTATTGATTGATGTACGACGTAGCCTCCGAAGTGAGGCGACACAACCTGAAGGGTTCAGATGCGACATCCAGTGTGGACCTAGCGAAAGGGACTGACTTAGGGTTTTTGACAGATCGAGTGAGAAGCAAGCGAAAGGTGTGAGCACTAGTGCGAGAGGCTTGCCTGAGGAGAGCGGTTCACGTTCATCGAACGGAAGAAGAGGAGATGAGCTAGATTTAGGACTGGAGCAAGAGAGACGAGAGAGAAAGGACATGGGTAGGCGATAGAGGAGAAGCAGAACAGATTAAACGGGAAGGGCTCACTCTAATTTTTTCATCCAGCGACTTCCATCGCACGAATCTTGACGCGAATCTAAGAGTCCGGATTGTGGTTCATATAAACCTCAGTGCATCATGGTTCACAATAAAAATTCTCTCTCTCTCTCTCTATATATATATATAGTTTTGTTATGGTGAGTTGCAACTCACCAAAGCGTCTGTAAGTCGCGTCTAAAATTTCAAAATTTAGTTCAAAATGACCGATCCAAACCGTCTAATATGATCTTCCTATTGAAATCTCCATGCAAACTAAATTTTATATTTTTTGAAATTTTTAAGTATTTATTTCGAATTTTTTAAAATTGTTGTTTTTGAACGGTTCAAAACTAATTAGATTAATGATTTTCTAAAATTTTAAAAAAGTACTTAAAAATTTCGAAAAATATAAAAATATTTAAAATTATAATCAGATTAATTAAAATCCTAATAGGAATAATTAGAATAATTAAAATCATATAGAGTTGAAATTCTAATTATTCCTATTAGGATTTTAATTAATCTGATTATAATTTTAATTATAATTCGAGCTTTGATTTTCTATAATCATATAGACTAATTATAGATACTATATAAATTACAAATTTTTTATTTCGTTTAAGTCTTACTGTGCACGGTGCACCCTATTTTAGAACTCAAATCTGAGGTCGCGCGGACCATGATAGATGGCCCTAATTTATGCTCTACCAAGTCAATATATTTGGATACCTAATGCCTTTCCCTCCAAACCAAATCTAAACCCCTCTCTCTTTCTTGTGTGTGTGAACATTTAATACTACTTCAGCTTGAAAATGGTGGCCATGGCTAAGTTGCTTCTTGTCCTGGCAGTTGCCATCCTAACCATTTCCATGGTTGAATCCAAGGTTTGATTACTACTTTTGAGCAATGTGGCTTATTTGGGCTTAGTTATGTAAATGCCGTGTTGGTATCTGCTATCAGTCCCCATCTAGTAAACAAATAGTTGCTATTTAGCTGAAGAATAGATTTGGCTATAAAATATTCAAGAAATCATGAAAAATGGTGCAAATCATTGCGGATCCGTTAGTTACCAACTTTGGTTCTGCTACTGTTGCATATTATTGTTCCACACTACTATGTATGCATGTACTGGCCATACCTTGCCAGCAGAATCCCCTTTTCTGTATAAATTTGTGTTATGTTTTGTTGGTCATAGGTTAACTTGTGGCTAAATAAGTCATTGCCCATTGGTCATTAATAGCACAAATGAGTAAACGAGTTTTACTATCTATTACAGTTCCAGTATATAAGTACTTTGCACTGGTGTGGACTGAGCAACCACAGAATGAACCAACAAGTAGATCAATCTATGCTGGCTTTAGGCATGTAATTGTTACTGACATTGTGTTGTTACATCTATTAAAGTTAAAGGAGACTAATAATGCCGAAGAGCAGCATCAACTGGAGAGGGTATGAATTTGTTTTTCTTGAAAATACATTCAATATAATTCGGTTTTGGTACAGGTTGCGAATCCTTGGTAGCTATGTAATTTTAATAATACTGATTTCAATTATTTTTTTTTCAAATTTCAGGTTAATGGACAAGGAGGTCAAAAAAATGGACAGGGATCTCTCCAGAGCTCCCGTAAGTTTTAACACTTCACTGGTTGTTTGTAAAATCACTTAAATATTTGAGATGGAGAAACATCAAAAGGCTCAAGCCTCAAGCTGATGTAAACGTATTTTGGAGGCTACTAGGTCCACACTTCCAATTATAGCATGCAAATCATTGAATTTAAATTGAGATAAGACCACCAAAGTCAACACAAAGATATGGACCATTTTAGGAATCAATGTACGAGAAAAGAGTATTCAAGCATTGAAAACAAACAATGGGCTTCAAACTTCAAAGAGAACAGTTTCAATTATCTCACTACCCCACTTGTACCATGTACGGAGTACGGTGTACCAAAGGTTACAATCTTAGATCTTATTCCAGACCTGATAAGATGATCTAGTGGTTGGACGGTAGCATCACAAACTGATTCTTAACCAACTAATGTTAGCGTTTATTGTTGTTTTCTGTCTTGGGTTTTTGTTACTCTATTAAATTATTCTCTTAATTCACATTGTACATCAAAAAATGAATGAACCTGACTGTACAATGAACAAATTCATAAAAATCAGAAGCTATTTCCAAACATTTTACAATCTAAACGGGTCAAATATTTGAACAGAATGCCCAGAGCAATGCTTAAGGAGGTGCTCCCAGACTCGGTACAAAAAGCCATGCCTGTTCTTCTGCCTGAAATGCTGCCGAGCATGTCTTTGTGTCCCGTCTGGGTACTATGGAAACAAGGGAGAGTGCCCCTGCTACAACAACTGGAAGACCAAGAGAGGCGGCCCCAGATGCCCCTAAATTTTTCGCGATTATTACATTATTTGACATTAAGCATATTGCTTTCACATTCCTATATTTCTCTACTAATTCAGTATGATGCGCCTGCAATATTATTGAGTTGTCCAATCAAACTCAAATGGAGTTTAGGATTGGAGCAAGGCGCTCTATTATTATAGCAAGATGTGTTGTGTTTTACTGAATTTATTGATTAGTATCTATGAATTAGTTATTTTTGTTAATGCCTACTTGCATGTGATCGCTTGGAATTACCTGATTAGTTTAAAGATGAAACATCGTCTTTTTTTTTTCCCTTGAGATGCTCAATTTGCTAATCTGTAAAATTAGAACAGAGAGAATATAAGTGAACTTAGGAACAGAAGGACATAGTATTTTTCTTCTTGCATTGTTTTCTATAAACGAAAGCATCTTACCCATTGTACAATGCTCTTAATACTACAATTGCCAATAAAAATTAAATAAACGAACGAATAAATGAAGAAATGCCTGCAATTATTTCTTCACCAATAATCGCCACAAGAACATAAACCATCCTTAAAATGGTGAAACCTATGGGAGTCCCTCACCAAAATCTCTCTTTTTGTGACTTTCGAAATGTACTTAGTTGCATTATGACAATCCCCGCAAACCCTTAAATTCTTGTGGATCCTGATAACTGATCCAGGTGCTGAGTTCATTAACCCAAAAACAATTGCTAGTTTCTCACTATGCATAGCCAATGATCTTTCCTTCGTCTCTTCCTCCACATCATGCAATGCAAAATTAGTATCAGGCACATAGCCCTCTCGCTTAATTCTAGCCATCAGTTTCTCTAACTCTACATAGATCTGAGATGATTGCGGCTTAGTCTTGTCACCTACTAAAAACTAGTACACCCTATTTTTCACCTCTATCACCGTAAAACCATCATTTCTCTTCACACCTTTTCTCCTCATCAGCCCTTTAACCTTGTCAGCTTCCTTTCCCTTTCCTAGAGAGCAGAATATATTTGACAATAGAACATACCAACCAAAATTTGTTGAGTCAAGCCTAAATAATTCTTTTGCAGCTATTTCTGCTAATTTTGCATTCCGATGTATTCTACATGCACCCAATAATGACCCCCAGACACTTGAATCGGGAGTTATTGGCATTTTCTTAATAAACTCATTTGCTTATTTTAATTTTCCAGCTCTACCCAAAAGATCAACCATACAAGCATAATGTTCAGCACGAGGCATGATACCATATTCACTTGTCATAGAATTGAAGTATCTCCACCCTTCATCAATTAAGCCAGCATGGCTGCATGCCGATAGAACTGAAACAAATACAATGTGGTCTGGTCGTACCAACCCTCTCATCGTTTCAAAAAGGAGCAGTGCGTCTGTACCTCGACCATGCATGCCATAACCTGAGATCATAGTGCTCCATGAAACCAAACTTCTCTCCTACATCCGATCAAACATTCTCCTGGCACATGCCAAACTACCACGTTTCACATACATATCAACTAGTGCTGTCTCGGAAACCAAGTTCTTATCCAAAAAGTTTCTAATAACAAAACCATAGATAAATTTGGCATGCGTAAGGCAGGACGACATAGAATTTGCACAAGCACGAATAATTCCAAGAACGGTCACACTGTCTGGTTTAACACCAAGCACCCTTGTATTCCTGAATAGCTGCAATGCTTCTAAATACATGTCATTCTGACCATAACCTTCAATCATGGAACTCCAAGACACCAAATCCTTCACAGGCATTCGATCAAACATGTGGCGTGCAAACCCCACCTTCCTGCAGCGTGCAAACATACCGACCAATGCATTTTGCATAGCCAAATCAAACTGGAGCCCATTTCATATAACAAAACTATACAACTCATCAGCCACTTCCCCATTTACAGCACACGGTATAACATTCAAGAATGTAGCCCGATTAGGTCTAATCCCCTGTTCCACCATCCTCTTAAACAAGCGAAAACCTTCTTCTCTCTTCCCATTCCACCCGAAACAACCAATCATGGTAGTCCAGGAAACCACATTTCACTCAGACATTCCATCGAACACCTTCTGTGCTGCATCCACATCTCCACGACTCCACATTTTTCATACATAAATACCAACGCATTAGAAATAGCCAAATCACCAACCAAACTCAGCCGCTCCGCATCCTTATGGATTCTAACCCCAGCTTCTACAGCACATAAATAACCGCATGATTTGATCACAGGCGGGAATGTAAACCGGTCGGGTTCGAGTTGTGGGTAAGTACCGGGGGATGAACCAAGGAGATGGGAGTACAGAGAAAGCGCTTGATCATGTAAATGTGAATCGGTGTAGGCACGTAGGAGGAGATTGAAGGAAAAAGTGGAGGTGAAAGGGGGCAGTGGGGTAAAAGGGAGAGTAGAGAGGAGAGAATGTGAGAAGTGAGGGAAGCCGAGGAGAGAGTAGCGAGAGGCCAAGGCGGCGGTGAAGGAAAGGTTGGAAGGAAAGTGGCGGAGTGTGGCGGCATGGAGGGTTTGGAGAGAGAGGAGGGATAAAGATGTTTGGATGAGAGAGAGAAGTGACTTGGCTTTGGTACTAGGCGCCATTGATGTCTGATTCAAATTCATTTTTTGAATGGTTATATACAGACCAAAGTAACGTGCTTGAAGGAATGAAGGGTGGTTTAAGTGATTTTAGTAAACTTTTCCCAATTAGGTGAAAATGTTTTAAGTTGTGGAATGAGATTAAAATAGAATTATATGGGTTACCATTAATTTGATTTATACTTAAATTATTGATTTTTATTTTACTACTTATTTAATTAATTATTAATATGATATATCAAGATAATATAGTAATTTTATTAAATATGGCCTCGTTATGTTCTTTACTATTAAAAAAAATTAAAGTGAAGGCTACTTGGAAGACCCGTATTAATTGGGCGGAAGTAGGGGAACATTTGTAAGATCTGTCTGAGGTCAAGTATACACACGAGCACATATATATATATAACTAGATATATTAGTTTTCTCCATAAAGCATTGGTTGCACTGGTACCATACATAAAATAAGATTTATTATTATTTATCAATCTAAGTGGGGGATTATTGAAAATAGTCTGATAAATGTGTGAAGATGTGCACTGAGAAGATACAATCAATAGATGCCATGAGCGGATACGATGAAAAGGTGCTATGGGTGGATGTCATGTGCAAATGTCATGGAAGGGTGCTTTGATTGGATGCCATGAAAGGTCTTGATGAAAATATATGTAGCCTATATAAATAAGTAGGAAATTATTGAAATTAGCTTAATAAATGTGTGATTGTGAAGAGCTGCATTGAGAAGATGCGATGTGCAGATGTGATCAAAAGGTGTCATGGACAGATGCCATGAAAGGGTGTCATGAACGGATGCCATGAGCAAACTGTTTTTGATTGTGAAGAGCTGCATTGAAAAGATGCGATAAAAAGTGTCATGTGCAGATGCGATGAAAATGTGTCATCACTACGCGAAATTTTGGCTTCTGTAACGGTTAATAAAAGGTATCTGTAACGGTACACGAAACGTTACTGTAGCCCCCGTTACAGAATGTCTAATAACCGTTACAGATCTATAACGGTTATTAGACAATAACCGTTACAGTAGCCCCTCTTCTCTAACGGTTATTATCTAATAACCGTTATAGTATTCTGCAAGGAAAATCTGGTACAGCTTTTTGGAGAACATGTGTAACGGTTATTATCTAATAACCGTTACAGAAGATTGGCTTCTGTAACAGTTATTATCTAATAACCGTTATGGTATTGTGGACGGAACGGTACATTTGGAGAACATATAACGGTTATTAGATAATAACCGTTACAGAATCCAATCTTCTATAACGGTTATTACCTAATAACCGTTACAGATAATGTTTATAATAAAAAAATGAAATTATAATATTCTGTAACGGTTATTCCTTAATAACCGTTACAGAAGGTCCTTTTTTTTGTTTCGCTTTTTTGATTTGCTAGCCCAATTTGCTAGCCGAATTGGTACCCAATTTACATTAGATAACACATGCAGCATACTGTTACAATTCAATCCAGTACTCCAAGAGATGCTTATCTGAACACTCATTAAAGCACGCAACTCTTCATATGATTACAATTCAAATTAAAGCACGCAACTCTTCATATTTTCAGTTTCAAACTCATTTCTACTATAAATGACCAAACTGTAGAACCCCACGCCTTTTCAGTTTCAAATTAATTTCTCACTTCTCCTTCCTATCTCTCTACTCAAAAACCAACCATGGAAAACCTTGATCCCATCAGAGTTGATGAAGACGACATCACTGCTCCGGCCAGTGCAGAGATCACCAAATCCATTGTCATCCAAACCATGGAAGGTGTAACTTTGCTTGATGTCATGATAGAGATGAGAAGACGCCTCCCTACAGGACAACACAGAGTGACTACACTCCTAGAAAACCGATTTCTCATAATCGGTCCCTCTGAGCAATGGCGCGATGAGATGTTTAGAAAAGGCACTATTGAAATCACATATGGAAACAACATGAGGCGGCCATTTCCCATCCTCATTGATCCTCCAAGGGAACTAGACCCCAGAGCAGACAGTGTGAGGCTATGGGTAAGAATTGCTGATCTTCCATTTGGATGGTGCTCATGGTATGGAGCAAACATTTTTTTCTCTTTTGGTACAGTTTTACATGTTGATGCACCAACATACATGGGTATAGATGCCAGATTTGCTAGAGTTGAAGTATTGGTTGAACATAGGGATAAAATAACAGCGTCTCGTGCATTTGAATTACACAGAAGAAATGGAAAAATTGACCTACTTCGGGTTCAGTACGTAGTTGAGGAACCACAAATCAGAAACCCACGTCATGAATACATCAAAGTTTTGCCTAGGATTGAATGGTCCCCTGCTGATGAGGCAAGACTGCAAAGTATCAATCCACCTGTTAGGGTTGATTCTGGCAGTACTACAACCATGCGACAGAGCAAGAGAAAAGCAAAGAAAAAGGCTGCAAAAACCACAACCCCCAATAATACTCAAGCAAAAAAGGAAGATAGATGAGGTCATCCCCTCAATGATTACTAGATCACAAACCAAGGGAGGAAGCAGAACTAAGGAGACAGGAATTCTCATTGGAGACACCAGGGTAATCAAACCTACAAGCTCTAGTTCTAAAGGAAAAGGAGTACAAGAAGATCTTGAGGCACAGTTCAGGAAGGAGATGAAACAGGCTAGGAAAGAGAGCCACAGAGCTCAACATGAGGGCCCAGGGCACACCAATGGGCCCAGTGTACCCCCTGGGTTCAACCTAAGCTCTCAGGAGACTGATACTGAGGATGAAAAAACTGACACAGAGAGTGACAATACAACCCCTACTGAGGACCAATCAGTCGATGAACTCATGAAGACACCCTCAGAGGAGCCCAGCAAGATGTCATTCTCCACAGAAGGTAACTCTACAATCACATTTCTTTCTAGTAACAATATATGCAGAAGTCCTAAATAGTTTAGAGAATAGCTTCTTTCTAGACAATATGTGCAAAAGCCCTAAATAACTTCTTTAGTTTAGAGAATACATAAATCCTAGTTTAGAGAATAGCTCTACATAAATCCTAGTTTAGAGAATAGCTTCTTTCTAGACAATATGTAAAGATCATATTCTTTAAATTCATTTCAATCTTTACGTGTATTATAAGATCCTTATTTTGTTTATCCTTGTATAATCTTTACATAAATATACATTTAACTTTTTCAATAATTGCACTGACTTGAAAACAGACATGGAAAAAACCTTCATGGATTTGGCAAAGAAGCAGGAAGCAGCAAAGAAGAGCAATGGCTCCACCGATGACACATCCTCTACCTAGATACTGCCCTTTTTTTTACTTCTCAGTTATTTATTTATTTTAAATTCTACAAGCTCTAGTATGTTTGTTGTACTGTTAATATTACTGTTAATGGCAAGAATTATGTGAATTGTGTGATGTTTAGATGTATGTTTGTTATGTTTAGATATAGAATCAAGCTTGAAACAATATAAATTGCTCTTGAGATTTGACATTTGTGGCCAACAGGCAACTTTTTTTTTTTGTAATTTGGTTCAAGCGCATCAACCAAAATAGCATTGTTTGTCAGCCTATGTAAATTGCATTGTTTGTCAACCGTAATTTAGCTCAATTATTTATGAACTTAGACTTATTACAGTTATTTGTCAATTAGAACTTAAAAGCAAAAGAAAAAAAAGCAGTTAACAAAAATCGCATATATATGAAAAAAGAGGAGTTTATGAAAGTACCGACGAAATATAAAATTATCCAGTCGAAGCATGACTTTCGATCGATCGATCCGTTGAATCTGCTCTCCTTCTCCTTGTCGTTCTTTCGATCGATCCGTTGAATCTGCTCTCCTTCTCGTTCTTTCGATCGATCCGTTGAATCTGCTCTCGTTCTCATGAAAAAACTGAAATAAATAAGAAAAAAATATGAAAAAATACGGTTCAAATTTTTTGTTTTTTACCTCAAATCTGCTCTCCTTCTTGTTCTCTTTTTTTAAGAATTTTTACAAATTTTTTGCTATTTTTTGGAGTGAAACAGAAGGGATAAGAGAGGTATTTCTTTGGATATCGCAATAAATGAAAAGAAGAGAGAAAGGAATGCGGCTGGGAAGACTTAACCTAAATATATAACCTTTCTGTAACGGTTATTTATATATAACCATTACAGACTTAGAGAGATACTGTAACGGTTATTTATACATAACCGTTACAGAATACTGGCTTCTATAACGGTTATTAGGTAATAACCGTTACAGATAATGTTTATAATAAAAAAAATGAAATTATAATATTCTGTAACGGTTATTCCTTAATAACCGTTACAGAAGGTCCTTTTTTTGTGTTTCGCCTGTTTGATTGGCTAGTCCAATTTGCTAGCCGAATTGGTACCAGATTGGTACCCAATTTACATTAAACACATGCAGCATATCACACATATATCAAACATATATATAATCATGCATATCACACAAACAATAAACAAAGTATTTACTTTGCCTCACAAGTATCATCAAATCAGAGTATGATATAGCATTTATATATATGGTATTTGGCCGGACTTAACCCTAAAATCATAACCTAAACTCTTGAAATTGTGTGCTTTTCGGTTTGGATTTGTAGAATTTGGTACTGTTTTTGGTTTGTCTTTGAATTTCAGGAATTTGAGGTGAAACCAATGCAAATCGGCACCTTTCCGGCAAGTTACAAGTGATCTGGTGCGGCCAACACCCCTCATGTGCGGCCAACAATCTTCCTGTGCGTCCAATAGCCCCCTAGTGCCGCCAAGACCTCTCTCGTGCGACCAACACTTGCCTGGTGCGGCCAACACACCTCCTGTGCGGCCAACAACCCTCCTGTGCGGCCAACAGTTCTCCAGTGCGCCCTACAATGCATATAACATGCCCTGGACATCTCCAGTGCGGAGTACAATCCAGCTGTGCGGCCAACACTTGGGCTGGATGACTCATTCCCAGCCCAGCACGCTGTTGTACTCCGAACTGGGCCCTGCTGTAGCCCGCACAGCCCAAATTGTATCCCGCACCGACCTAACTGTACTCCGCACCAAACCCTAAACCTAATCCACGCCCTATATAAAGCGCTTCCCATGCCAAATTAGGGATCCTTCTCTCCATCTTCCACTCCCCAGGCGGCTGCCTGGGGCGCCGCCTCATTTCCCACCATTTTCCTCCACTGTAGCCCGCATAGCTCCATCGTTGCCCGCACAGCACCATCGTATCCCGCACAACTCCACTTCGTATCCCGCACACCACCATTTCCTATCACCGATCCACTCTCTGCGACGCCGATTCACCCCGCACAACACCATTGCACCCCGCACCGTCGCCATTGCATCCCGCATCGTGCCTCTGGAGCTTGGATTTCATGCGACAACAGTGATTCCGGCTCCGATTTCGACTCTAGAAGCTTGCAAGTAGGAGGAATAGGCTGGGTTACGGTTGTCTCTCTCCTTTCTCTCTTGTTTGCTCGATTATGGAGTTTGTATCTTGCATTTCATCATTTACTTTCAGTTTTGAGCATATGCTAGGCTAGATTGCATTGTCTTAGGGCTTAGGTTAGATCTTGATGTTTGGATTGATGTATGACACTTGATATTTGGTATTTGATGTGTATTGCTTGTTGGATATTATTTGTGAATGCTTGTTTGTGCTTGATTGATTAACTGAACCTCCTATTAGATGAATGGCCACATCTAATCTTGGTCAAAGGTGTAGGTTAGTTGATTGGTTGAACAAAGTGACTTGAGGTAGGATATAAGCCGAAAGGTAGTCCAATTGGTACCCGACGGGGGAAAGTTTCTGCTAAGGCGAAAGTCTAGTGGATACCTTTGAAAACAACAAGTGAACTTAGGTAGATTAAGCCAACATGCGAAAGTTGAGGGTTAATCGACCTAATGGGGGTGTTAGACTAGGTTCCGGTCCCGATACCATGACCAACAAGCGACAGCTGAGGTCTAGGGAGTCCAAGTCCGGCTAGATCTGCCTCACACAAGCCAAAAACCAAGTTATTGAGTCGAAACACCATTAACTAAGGGTTGTGCGGACAACATTGGTGCCTGTGCGGAGTACACAGGCCTAATCTGTTGCGTACTAGTCGGTATCGGCACGAAAGTGACCGGTGCCGACAATCCGAAGCCGGACTGAAAGTAAAACTGAAACCCTAGGACACTTTCATTGCATATTTTATCACCAAATCACCAAAAATTGTTAGTTGTTTGTCTCTTAGTTGATTGCTTTTGTTAATTGTTAGTTTAAGCCAAAACCATTCATTTGATTGTCTAGATTTTGTGAATAAGTAAGGTTTAGTACTCAATCTACCGTCCCTGTGGATTCGACCCCTAACCACATCCAACGATTTACCGTACGCTTGCGGTATTTTTAGGACCAATTAGGGTATTATTAGCTACACATCAAGCTTTTTGGCGCCGTTGTCGGGGACGGTGTTGATATTAAAACTTACTTGAGTAGCAAGAGACTAGACCTTGTATCATTTTTCTTATTTTTTTTCATAAAAGGAGCAAAAAAAAAATTCACTTGCATCACCATGTTCCATTCTTTTCAGAGATTTGAGCACGAAACGGAGGATAATTGGAGTGATGAAGAAGATCCTTTGGCCCAACTCAATGAGAGAGTCGACCGCTTGATGAGACAAGCTCAAATTGAAGAAATGAAAAAAAGAGTGAGTCGATTGGAGAACCAATTCACAAACAAGCAAAACATGAGAAGGGAAGGATCCAAGGAAGGATGGAGTCCATATCAAGATTCATACACCCACTACTCGAGCCATTCAACACACAACATGGTGGTACCTAATTCGGGCCAAATACAGGCAGCGGTGTACTCCGCACAGGCAGGAGTGTGTCCTGCACAGTCAAGGGTGCAGTCAAGAGTGCAGCCAACACAAGGCCCATTGTACCCCACACAGTCAAGGATGTACTCCGCACAGGCAGGAGTGTGTCCCGCACAGTCAAGTGTGCAGGCAAGAGTGCAGCCAACACAAGGCTCAGTGTACCCCGCACAGTCAAGGATGTACCCTGCACAGACAAGGGTGTACCCCGCACAGTCAACAGTGAAGGCAAAGGCTCACTCCACACAATGTCTGGTGCACTCCGCACACCCAAGAGTGTATCCTGCACAGACTGATATGTATCCCCCACAGACAAGGGTGTACTCCACACAAGACCATGTGTACCCCGCACAGTCAGATGTGTACCCTGCACAACCACCAGTCTGGACTGCACAACCACCAATTTGGCCCAAACATCAACAAGTTCAGTGCACCCAGGACCCAGTGTACCCCGCACAGGAAGGAGTGTACCCCGCATTGTACACCAACAGGGAAGAATTCGACTATGGTTTGACTTATAACTCTTGTTTTTCTTTGGATAATGAAGGTTCAACGTCTCAACTAGACCCTAGATTTACTTTCTTTACTGAAACTTATGATTCTCAATCACCTTTGCAAATGCCAAGTTATGAATCATTGTTTGAAGATTTCATGGCTAGTCAAAGAAAGAAACGTGAGGAAATTCTTGGAAGATTGGATTCTTTGTCATCCAAGTTTGATACTTATACCACATTATTAGAAAAAATGACAAAGACTTTAATTTTCCAAGAAACGTGTCCTTCACAAAGTCTACATGCTGAACAAAATGCCAAAATGACATTGCAAAGTGATAGAGAATTAGAAGGTTTTAGTTCTCCCGTGTTGATTGGAGTTTGTTATGAGACGGATAGTGATGAAAGCACACAACTTGAAACAAATGAAGAACAAGAGAAAGTAGAAAAACCAAAATTTGTTGCACCTCCACCTAATATCCTTCCAAATTTCATTCCACTTAGATTACCATGCATTGTCAAATCTAATGATTTGGAATTGAAGCATCCTCCAACAGATTCTATCATTAAAGAACTCGAGAAGAAAGAAGATGGTGGTATCACTCTCAAAGTCGAGGCATCCGACATGAAGAATTGCAATTTCACCAAAATCAACTTGAGCCCTCAACTTATAGAATGCTTGGAGAGTCTCAATGCGATGAAGGACAACAAACAACACATCGAATATCGCATCACAATCGAACCAACCATGAAGACAACCGAGAAGGAGCACACCAAGCATGTCTCAAGACTCTTGCTCAACCATTTTTGGGTGAACTATGATGCATTAACAGGGCGTAAAGTGAAGATAAGATGAGGAGAAAGGTGGTCAAGCTAGTGACCTAAAACAAGCGCTTCTTGGGAGGCAACCCAAGACTCTAAAACTCTTCTCTTTATTTTAAATTTCAGTTTTGAAAATTTTAGAAAAACCAATAAAAATCTGAAAATGAAAAAAAAAACACAAAAAGTTTAGGTTTGTTTTAATTTAGTTTTCTGTTTTTTAAAGAAATAGAAAAGAAAAGAAAAACCGGGCATAATCGATGGATTCGAAATTTCAACTTGTTTCTCAAGGTGGGGAATTATCAATGACATAGGGTTATTTTTGTGTGTAAATTTCAGGTTTGATTAATTGTGGATGTTCCCGGACAACTCGTACTAGAGCACCATGAGGCAAGAAGCGATGAAAACCTGCCTCGGCACGACCTCACACGAGTTGTCCGCTGCAATTTATTCAACCAACACGATTTGAGCGTTGAATTGCCACATTAAACCAAGAAATCAACACTGTGCGGCTTACACAACTCCTACTGTGCGGATTGCAGAGCATTCACAAGCCACGGGTTCAACATGCCGCATCAAAATCCAGCACTATGCGGACAACAAACCCCATTGTGCGGGTAACAGACCCTCCTATGCAAGCAACATCCTGCCTCTGTTCCCCGCACAACTTGTAAAAAGCCACAGTAGAGAGCAATTTCCGCCCAGTGTACTCCGCACAAGCCAAAATTGTTGCCCGCACAATGGTCATTTTAACTCAATCCGAGAGCAACTCAAGCCAGTGTACTACGCACAGGCCAAAATTATTGCCCGCACAATGGTCATTTTAACTCAATCCGAGAGCAACTCAGTCCAGTGCACTCCGCACAACACACCTTGTAGCCCGCACAGGTCTCATTTTGACACAATCCGAGGGCAATTTAGACCATTGTAGCCCGCACAATTGACCTTTGTACCCTGTATATTGCCGAAATCACCGCTCAACACGCCGCAGCTCCACCAAATCCTGAAAACTTACAGTACGGATCACATGCCGCACACTTCCGATTGCGCTGCAATTGCCGCGAGCCACAACCGCTTAGTGCCTATCACCACACGGATCGCCAATTTGGTATGTTTTCAATTGCTTTCTCTTTATTTTATCTGTGGTGATGTGTAGCATCGAGGACAATGCTTTGTTCAAGCTTGGGGGAGGCTACAAACTTGTTTGTAAGAGTGCATCATGTCATATTTTTGAACTGTCAAAGAGCTTTTGCGGGTTACACATTGTCCCTGTGCGGAGTACATTAGTCCTCTGGAATTATTGTGCAACTGAAATTGTCAGGTGTACCCCGCACAGGATTGAGTGTACCCCGCACAACACCTCTGGCACGTGGTTTGCACCATATAGTTGCATGTAAATGATTGGAAATCAATTGAATGTGCTTGTTTGTCCTTTGATTTGAAATGACAAGTGGTAGTTAACACATTTATTTTGTCAAGGTATTGAATGATTAAGTTTTTTTTTTTGATTAGTTTGTGTGTCAATGGACCGAATGTTATGGATTTTGAAATTGATAGGACTTGAAACTTTGGTGCTTGAAATTGTTAAATGCTATTAGACAAGGTCATAACCTTTTGCCGAGTGAACGGACTTGCATTTTACATGGACTTGTTCAAAAAGAGTATCATTAATGTGTGTAAACTTAAATTGAGTCTTGATTGATGTTGCTTTTAAAATGCTTGGGACACCAACAAGCAAACTTAATAGGACTATTTAAATAGTGTGAAAATGAGGGTGCTTTTGACATTAAGTGATAAAAATGAGCGGTTTAACCCAAATTTTTATTATTTATTTTCTGTTCTTATTTACTAATGCAAAAAAAAACAACAAAAAAAAACCAAAAAAAAAAAACAAAAAAACAAAAAAAAACCAAAAACCCAAAAATAAATCTATCTTAATTAAACCCCACCGCTCAGAAAGTCTTGAAACGATGTGAGAGCATCGGAAAGGAATTCGCTGGGATCGATGGCTCGATGATACCGGTGGCCATAGGCGAGCGAATTCCGATTCAAGTCTTTCCGCTTAAGTCTCTTGCATAAAACCCTAAGGTGAGTAATCACCCACACTCGACTTGCACATAAATTGGTGAAAATTCTGTTTTTGGAAGACTCTAAACTAGTTGACACATTAATGAAATTGTTTACAAGACCATGGAAGGTGCGGGAATGAACGGGCAATCAATTTTGACTTTGCATGATTTTTTAATGAAGATAAGCTAGAGTCCTTGAGGTAGAAAATTGAAGTCATTTGGTCTAAGTGTTGCACAAACTAATCGAAAAATACTTAAACCTTTAATACATTTTCAAAATAAATTGAGACGACCACTTGCATTCTTTTCAAAAATGTGAATTTCTTGCTTGCATAATCAATTGACATTTCAACTTGTCGGAATTCGAGATGTTTTGGTTCAGATTTAGGTATTAGTCCACCACTAAGTTTAGGGTTTTGCTTGAGGACAAGCAAGGTTTAAGCTTGGGGGGATTTGATATAGCATTTATATATATGGTATTTGGCCGGACTTAACCCTAAAATCATAACCTAAACTCTTGAAATTGTGTGCTTTTCGGTTTGGATTTGTAGAATTTGGTACTGTTTTTGGTTTGTCTTTGAATTTCAGGAATTTGAGGTGAAACCAATGCAAATCGGCACCTTTCCGGCAAGTTACAAGTGATCTGGTGCGGCCAACACCCCTCATGTGCGGCCAACAATCTTCCTGTGCGTCCAATAGCCCCCTAGTGCCGCCAAGACCTCTCTCGTGCGACCAACACTTGCCTGGTGCGGCCAACACACCTCCTGTGCGGCCAACAACCCTCCTGTGCGGCCAACAGTTCTCCAGTGCGCCCTACAATGCATATAACATGCCCTGGACATCTCCAGTGCGGAGTACAATCCAGCTGTGCGGCCAACACTTGGGCTGGATGACTCATTCCCAGCCCAGCACGCTGTTGTACTCCGAACTGGGCCCTGCTGTAGCCCGCACAGCCCAAATTGTATCCCGCACCGACCTAACTGTACTCCGCACCAAACCCTAAACCTAATCCACGCCCTATATAAAGCGCTTCCCATGCCAAATTAGGGATCCTTCTCTCCATCTTCCACTCCCCAGGCGGCTGCCTGGGGCGCCGCCTCATTTCCCACCATTTTCCTCCACTGTAGCCCGCATAGCTCCATCGTTGCCCGCACAGCACCATCGTATCCCGCACAACTCCACTTCGTATCCCGCACACCACCATTTCCTATCACCGATCCACTCTCTGCGACGCCGATTCACCCCGCACAACACCATTGCACCCCGCACCGTCGCCATTGCATCCCGCATCGTGCCTCTGGAGCTTGGATTTCATGCGACAACAGTGATTCCGGCTCCGATTTCGACTCTAGAAGCTTGCAAGTAGGAGGAATAGGCTGGGTTACGGTTGTCTCTCTCCTTTCTCTCTTGTTTGCTCGATTATGGAGTTTGTATCTTGCATTTCATCATTTACTTTCAGTTTTGAGCATATGCTAGGCTAGATTGCATTGTCTTAGGGCTTAGGTTAGATCTTGATGTTTGGATTGATGTATGACACTTGATATTTGGTATTTGATGTGTATTGCTTGTTGGATATTATTTGTGAATGCTTGTTTGTGCTTGATTGATTAACTGAACCTCCTATTAGATGAATGGCCACATCTAATCTTGGTCAAAGGTGTAGGTTAGTTGATTGGTTGAACAAAGTGACTTGAGGTAGGATATAAGCCGAAAGGTAGTCCAATTGGTACCCGACGGGGGAAAGTTTCTGCTAAGGCGAAAGTCTAGTGGATACCTTTGAAAACAACAAGTGAACTTAGGTAGATTAAGCCAACATGCGAAAGTTGAGGGTTAATCGACCTAATGGGGGTGTTAGACTAGGTTCCGGTCCCGATACCATGACCAACAAGCGACAGCTGAGGTCTAGGGAGTCCAAGTCCGGCTAGATCTGCCTCACACAAGCCAAAAACCAAGTTATTGAGTCGAAACACCATTAACTAAGGGTTGTGCGGACAACATTGGTGCCTGTGCGGAGTACACAGGCCTAATCTGTTGCGTACTAGTCGGTATCGGCACGAAAGTGACCGGTGCCGACAATCCGAAGCCGGACTGAAAGTAAAACTGAAACCCTAGGACACTTTCATTGCATATTTTATCACCAAATCACCAAAAATTGTTAGTTGTTTGTCTCTTAGTTGATTGCTTTTGTTAATTGTTAGTTTAAGCCAAAACCATTCATTTGATTGTCTAGATTTTGTGAATAAGTAAGGTTTAGTACTCAATCTACCGTCCCTGTGGATTCGACCCCTAACCACATCCAACGATTTACCGTACGCTTGCGGTATTTTTAGGACCAATTAGGGTATTATTAGCTACACATCAGAGTACAATATCAGAATCTCAATATCATTAATAGCTTAGATAGAAGTGCTTCTATAACGGTTATTAGGTAATAACCGTTACAGATAATGTTTATAATAAAAAAAAATGAAATTATAATATTCTGTAACAGTTATTCCTTAATAACCGTTACAGAAGGTCCTTTTTTTGTGTTTCACCTGTTTGATTGGCTAGCCCAATTTGCTAGTCGAATTGGTACCAGATTGGTACCTAATTTACATTAAACACATGCAGCATATCACACATATATCAAACATATATATAATCATGCATATCACACAAACAATAAACAAAGTATTTACTTTGCCTCACAAGTATCATCAAATCAGAATCTCAATATCAGAATCGTACAATATCAGAATCTCAATATCATTAATAGCTTAGATAGAAGTGCTTGGTTTGTCTTAAATTTGGTCAGAACGTACCTGAATCATCAATATCAGAATCTCAATATCAGAATCTCAATATCAGAACGTACCTGAATCAAGTTGTAGTCTTCCGAAGAGGTGCTTGGTTTGTCTTAAATTTGGTCATAATTGTCAGAGAACTTCTTCAATTCTTCCTTTAATCTCTTTGCCTTCTCCTCTCCCTCCCCCATCTATTAATACTCAATCCCCTCTTGCTGACTCTTCCACTTCTCCTCCTTTTTAGTTCTTTCTTCAGATATGGCAAACCTTCATGGTTGGCAATTTGTGCCTATGAACAGTGCTGCTGAGTTTGAAGATCTCAGACCTGATCATTTAAATGTGTTTTACTCTCCTTTACAAGATCTTGACCCTAAAAATAAAGTTCTGCACAGAGCGGCGATTGTTACTTTCCAAGCAGAAGGATTACTTCCGCCTGATCTTGAGCACCACTTGGGATTCAGACTTGCACGTCAGTTTGGTTTTGCAGTTCACCAGTATCGTCTCTCTCCAGTGCATCCAACCTCTGGAGATTTTCTTCTGGTTTGCCCAAATCAAGGGGTCAGGAATGAAATTTGCAGCCTAGGTGTCATTTACCTGCAGAATGTTAGATTGGTCCTAACAAGGTGGACTGAGCGTGCTGGTACAGTTTATGAACCTCCTCTTTATCGTACCAGAATCAGAATTACTGGTCCCCCTCTTCATCTCTGGAATAGAAGTGCCATTAACATGCTGGTGTCTGGGTTTGGTTATCCAATTTTCACTGCTCCTCACTTCTCTGATGGGATCTTCCTTCATTTGCGTTTGCTTATTAAAGGAGCTCATCCCTCAGAGATCCCTCATCATTTGGTTATCTCTGCAGACCCTCGAGCTGCAAGAGCTAGGGTACATATTGAAGGTTTTGAACAAGTTGGAGGGCCTACTGAACCACCTTTTGTAGGCCCCGGCAGGCCTTGGGTGCCTCCTCCGCCTCCTCCACCACCTCCTCCACCACCATCGACTGACACCGATTCAACTTCTACTGAATCAGCTTCTGTTGCTCCTCCTACTGGATCAGCTTCTAGTGTTTCCTTGCCAGTACATTGTGCTACTGGTGATCCCTTTTTAGCTATTGCCTCTTCAAGTTTTCTGCCTTGGTTCTTTAATGCTAATGCCTCCTTTAATGTACAGCAGTTCTAAGTGCTTCTTCTCTAATTTGCCAGTACATTATACTTTTTTGTTTAGCTCTGTATGCTTTATGGCTTTTCTAGCTTGGCTGTAATCCTTAAATTTTCTTCTTGGAATATCAACAAAGAGCATTCTTCTTTACTTTGCCTCACTCTCTTCCTTTTCTCACCTGATCTGTGTATTATTGCTACTACTTGATGACGTTTACTATATGACAACACGAAATTCATGCCTATATATATGCAAATTATTAACGAAATGCAAAATAATTTAAATAAAGAGGAGTGAAAATATACTTTGAACTTCTGATCCGTTTGAATCCGTTGAAAAGTGCGGCTGAGAGTTAGATGAGTGAGGATGATATTTTATTTATACATAACCATTCTATAACGTTTATTTCCTAATAACCGTTACAGAATCACTAAAAAAATAAAAACAAATTATTTGCCTCTATGTAACGGTTGTTGGATAATAACCGTTACAGATATCTTTAAATCTGTAACGGTTATTATCCAACAACCGTTATAGAAGGTGGACGCTCTTTTTCCCTATTGCATGACGGAAATATTATTACGGTTTTTTAATAATAACCGTTACAGATTTGTGGCGCCAATTTTCCCGCCTTATGCCTCACTAGTCTGTAACAGTTATTTCAAAAACCGTTACAGAAGTCCCGTTACAGAAGGTCCTTTTTCCCGTAGTGCATGGACATATGACATGAAAGGGTGCCATGAGCAAACTGGTTTTTTTTTATAAAAGAAAAGAGCATATATTTATAGATAAAATGTAGATACCCTTTGATGGAGACATCCCTTAGATGATACCCTATGGTCACCATGTAAGTTATGCATCTTTTCAATCACGTATTTTAAACCATCAATTTGATTGCATCTTTTGGCGAGATATCTTTGAAATGGCACTCTATAAAATATATATTTAAATTGACACATTTTCATTCGCACCCTTTGGAACAATCCACGCATCTTTATTATATGTAAGATGGCTATACTACTATACATATGCAAACACCTCTTCAAAATTCGTGCCAAGATGTTAAGCAAAGGTTGAGATCTATGCGCTGATTTCTTTCGTCGAGTTAATATTTTCCGTTCTCTCATAACAGATCTCCGTCTCTCTCGCGTAAGTTGCGCCTCTCTCTCTCTCTCTCAACATATCGATCCTTACAAAAAAATAATTGGCTGATCAAAAAAAAAAAAATTGTAAACTTAAGTCGCGTCTCTCTCTCTCTCTCTCTTAGTCGACTGATCCAAAAAATAAAAATTGCTGCAAATTGTCGCACTTCTCACCTGTCGCACCTCACTTATCGATCCTGCTCGCACTTCTCGCCTAGTCCTAAATTTGTGCAAATCGTCAACTTTTGAAGGTATCTATCTCTTAGTTTGCGTATGTATGAAAGTTGACAATTTTCACACAAAATTGTTTCGTTTCTCTTGTATGTTGAACTAAAAAAGATAAAATTTTAGTTTCCGTACGTAGAATTTTGTACAACTGTAAATTTTTTGTATGCTATTTCAAAAAGAATTTTAATTTGTAATATATGCTAGTCTCGTGACTATACATTACACAATTGATTTATAAAAAAAAGAAGAAGTATCACTAGACTAGGATTAATATCACAATAGGTGTTTTTCTAGTTGACAAACTTAGGCGTTTTTCTAGTTGCACATCATTTATAGTATGGTACCAGTCATATAATGTACAATGAAGAATATATATTTAAAACTATGTTCAAGAAAAACAACACATTTTAGAGCATACATTCAAGAATACAAAAAAAAAACAACACATATTTAAGGAAAACAAGCATCCAAGCATGGTACATTGTACCATCTACTAAATTATAATACAAGCAACACTAAATTAGAGCATACATTGTACCAGCTACTAAATTAGAGCATACATTAATTCAATTACAAACCAGCTACTAAACCAACACTAAACTACTGTGTATGCATTTCCAACAAGAAGGATTTCCTCGTTGATTCCAAGAGCTGTGTCTTTGAGTGCTAATTCTGCGAGGTGGAACTACACAATATTCACATCATTAATCATTTAACCAACTAAAAAATCAAGATAACAATAAAAGCAATAGAAATTATGGGCCTTCAATCTTTCAACTACACAGACAAGTTCCTTCAGACAACCTTTCACAAGATTGAGCATTTTACCTTTGTAGTTAGTCTACCTACCGAGGAAGGATGGTTCAAATAGCTGAGAAGGACGGCAGGTTATAGGTAAATTTCTTTCTATATGACATTTAGAGAATTCACAGAAGCATAAATGAAATGCTCATATATATATTTGAAGAACTTTACAAAGCCCCAGCAATACAGTCTTTTGGGAAAGTAATATGTAAATGTAGGAACATGAAATTATGCTGTATACTTTAGGATTCAGGCCCTTTACACCAGTTCAAAACTACCCTTTACATCAGATCGAAACAAATATCATGGTATACTCTAGGATTCAGGCTCTTTACATCAGTTCAAATCAAGGCTACTAGTATCTCCTAAATATGGCAAACCTTTGTGAAATCAGTATAAATTCGACAAAATTAGTGCCTAATAAATCAAAATTGATCAATTTCAGAAAGGGAGAGAGCAAGTTAAAAACCACTACCACCGATAGACTGTCCAAGACTAAAACCAGTGTAAAAATTAGTATAAATGCATGATAAACTGTTCAAAATAGAAGAAAAAAACACGAAAGAGCAAAACCAGTACCTCTGATAGACTATCCAAGAGATCCTCGATAGACTGTTCGTTGATTGCTAGTCAATCTACAAGCTCACCTAGGTTTCTAATCTTCACTCCTCACTGTGCGACTACAAATCTGATCGAGTTGCTTTGAGAGAGGCGATCACGCGATTAGGCGGAGGCGGAGGTGGAGAAACCCAGGCTAGGGTTTCTAATCCTTCAGCCGAGCGAGAGAGAGAGACGGAGGCTTAACAGCAAATGAGACGGAAAAACTTGAAGTGAAGGAGAAGACCTTGAGAAGATCTAACAGTCTTGGCACAAAACTTGAGAAGATCTAACAGTCTAAAAAACTGGCCTACAAGAGGTGTTTGCATATGCAAGTAGTATAGCCATTCTCAATATATATATATAGAGGAAGGATTCAATCAAAGCGCTTTGACCGAAGTCCCAGTTAAACCCCGCTCGATCTCAATATTGAAAGTTCAAATGACCGATCCAAACCGTTAAAAATAGCAGACTAATTTTTTCATTTTTTGAAAATTTTAAGTATTTTTTTTTGGATTTTTAAAAATAGCAGTTTTTAAAGGGTTCAGAACAAATTAGATTAGCGATTTTCTAAAATCTGAAAAAATACTTAAATATTTCAAAAAAATGAAAAAATTAGCTGGCAAGGAGATTTCAATATGGAGATCATATTTGACGGTTTGGATCGGTCATTTGAACTTTCAATATTGAGATCTGACGGGGTTTAATCGAGATTCCGGTCAAAGCGCTTTGATTGAAAGCTTTCTCTCTCTCTCTCTCTCTCTCTCTCTCTCTATATATATATATATATATATATATATATATATATATATATATAGAGTTTTGCTATGGTGAGTTGCAACTCACTAAAAGATCCGTGAGTTACGATCAAAATACCTAAATCTAGTTTAAAATAACCAATTCAAACCGTTCAATTTATTGAAATCTCCATACATACCAAATTTTATATTTTTTTTTTGAGATTTTAAGTATTTTTTTCGGATTTTTGAAAGCTGCTATTTTTGAACGGTTCTGAACTAATTAGATTAACGATTTTCTAAAATTTTAAAGAAATACTTAAAAAATTTGAAAAATTATAAAATTTGGTCTGCATGGAGATTTCAATAGGGAGATCATATTGGACTGTTTGGATGGGTCATTTTAAACTCGATTTAGGTATTTTGATCGCAACTCACGGACCCTTTGATTAGTTGCAACTCATGACCATAAACTCTAAAGCATACACCTCTTATGCTTTGCAAAGCTTTTTAGCCAATCTCTATATAGAGATATATATGGACTACTGTTAACATCTAGTTAAGATCTGACAAGGGTGTATTTGTTGTGCAATTTTAAGTTTTTGAATCTATTAATTGCCTAGAGATACAAACAGCAGAATCATAATTAAATAACCTTTCCAATAAACGCTTCAATTAATCATGTACCGATGTGTAATAACATAAGTACATGACTCTTCAGTGCTATGAACATTTCTACTCCTGGCCTAAGACTCTGCTCCAGAAATCTTTTATCAGAGGAAAGGAAGGTGTGGGAAAGGAGAGGTTGTCCAAGTTTGTTACCTTCCAAATTGGAGGGTACACATTTTTTTTTTTTTTTTTTTGAAACAAGTGAGCATAAGCTCACCACGTTTTTCATTAAAACGAAAAATGCAGTCTATTGGAGGGTACACATGGAGAGTAAACGTACTCTTTGTAAAATTTGTATATACTTCACTTTGTCTCTCTTTCCTCTCCTTTCCTTTCTATTTGCTGTGGAGCAAGTAAGTAGATCGAGCTGCCCTTTTTTTTTACTTCCTTTCCGTTCCTTTCCTCTACGGTCGTGGTTCTGGAGTAGACCCTTACCCCAACTAGGGACGAAAACGGTGCGGATAAACTCCGCACCGAACCGCATTCGAATCCGAAAAATATGCTTAATATCCGAACCGTATTCGAGTCCGAACATATTCGTAATCGTATTCGTATCCAACAAAAATATGGATGCGGATATGGTTTGACTACTATCCGATCTGTATCCGTATCCGACAAAAAAATTTGTTATCCGATCCATATTTAGTCTTTATCCGAACCATTTTCACCCTTAATTAAATTCATGATACAAGATAATAAACGTAATCACTCCTCTAGCACCTATAAAAAAGACTTTTGATTTAATAAACTAAATTTTTTTCTAGTTAGATCCGCTTAAAATAACATTTTGGCAATATAATAACATAATACGATGATAATATAGAATTAATTAATTAATTTTTCTTAATTTATATATAGAGAAAGTTTAATATGCACCATAGTGCATAGGGCATTCCGTGCACCATGGACTTTTTCGGAAATATTTTTGTAAATTGACAAATCAAATTTAACCAATCTAATCTACATATTGAAATCTCGTACCAAACCAAAATTTACAATTTTTGAGATTTTATTACTATTTTTTTCGAATTTTTTAAAACATGTCATTTTTGGAATGTTGTACTATTTACAATTTTCCCAAAATGGAATGTTTTAAAAAATTCGATAAAAATAGTAATAAAATCTCAAAAATTGTAAATTTTGGTTTTCTATGAGATTTCAATATGTAGGTTAGATTTATTAAATTAGATTTGTCAATTTACAAAAATACTCCCGAAAAAGTCCGTGGTGCACGAAATACCTTATGCACTATAATGCATATTAAACTTTCTCTTTATATATATTTATTTTAATATTTAAAATATATTCGTATCTCGTAATATTCGAATCGTATTCGTCTCTGTTTAACGTCTGATCCATGTCTGTATCCGAACATATCCGTATTCATTTTCGAATCCAGAAAAAAAAAAACATAGATACGAATATGATATGACCACTTTCCGATCCGTTTTCATCCCTAAGTCCCTAACCCCCAAATTGTGTGGATTACACTCACTATAGTACGTACATCAAAATGATGAGCTATAGTGCTATGAATAGTGTCTTTTCGGATTTTCTACGGCGGTTTGATTGTCATTTTGCTGAATTACAATGCTATGAACGGAGAATTCCCTACTCGAAAAGAAGGCCCGGCATGTTTTTGTCTTAATTTCTACTGTGGTTCGCATGCCATTTTGTTAAATCGGATTGTATTCAGTTCGATTATCACTACACCAAAAAGAATTATTAGTACCGGACCATTAGTATCGGTTTTTAAGAAAACCGGTATTAATAATAAATCATGGCAATTTTGTAATTGTCAGATTTATTATGTAGTACCGGTTTTTTTTAAAAATCGGTACTGTAATTCGCTGGGAAAAAAATCGTTTTTCATTTAGTATCAGTTTTTTATAAAAAATCGATACTAATATATTGATTTTTAGTACCGGTTTTTTGTACTAAAGTGCCGACAAAAATAAATAAAATCGTTTTTCATTTAGTACCGATTTTTTTATAATAACCGGTACTTAAAATCAATATATTAGTACCGGTTTTTTATGAAAAATCGGTACTAAATGAAAAATGAAAAGATAAATGAGTCAACAAGGAAAGATAAATGCCGTAAAGAAAGACATGCCCCACACACTCGGTTCAGGAGGTTACATAAGTGCTGAGTTGAGATGGAAAGAAGGAGAGGTGGTCCATGGTGGGTCCTCAGTTATTACCAAGGATATGCATGGTCGGACTTATAGTTGGAGTAGGACACGCGCAGTAAAGGATCCAGTGACCGGTAATGTTGTGGTTAAAAACCCTAAGGCTGTCGCTGTGATCAACAAAGTGGTACGTCTAACAACTCCAATAACTTTATTTATGTATTAAATGAATTTAATTTAGTCTAACTAACATTAATTTCATTTTGTAATAGGTTGCTCTAGTTCAGTCAGGCGAAGTTGAGTCTGTTCGTCAAAATGACATCTTCACGTCTACGATCGGGACGCCTGAGCACTCGGGACGGTTGAGAGGATATCCACTTTTTTTCGGTGCGAAGCAGGTGTATGGTAGGGGTACGAGAAAATCATCAAAGAGGTATTCCAAAGAGGAGGTTGATCGGTTGGTGGAGGAAGTGAAAGCACAAATGAAGGAGGAACTCAATAAGTGAATGCAGCAAAGCTTTTCATAAATGTTTTCGCAAGGCCAAGGTCAAGTCCAAACACCGTAGACCTACGATCCAATTTACCAACAAGCTATACTGATGCTATCACAGGGTAGCAACAATCTACCACATCCGATTCCTCATCCGAGTTTTCAAGTTATTAATTTTATCAAGCTAATTATATATATTGTTTTTCCCACATATAATATTTATAGGGTTTATGACAATTTGTTATTATGTTTGATATTCCTAATTAATACAGACGCCTGTCGAAGCTTTGCTTCTCCTTCCAGGAACGTCCGGCACACCTGTGTATGTAGCTAGAGTTATGGTGCATGCATAATAGCCAATTCATTTCTGAGATAGCCAATTCATCTTGTGGATTATGTGTTAGAGTTTATGTTATGGATGATATTTTATCATTTGTTCCTAGGTTTATTATTGTCAGATTATTCAGGTTGAGGATCTAAATCGTAGATCTTTATGGATCATTCTTTAGAATGACAATAATAAATATAAACGGTCCATAATATTTATAATTAACAAAGGAACATTAATTATCATATATAAGATTAGTATGCAAGTTAAGTGATGATTAAGTTCTGCTAATCATAGGTAAAGAGTTACCAACTTAATTGCATATGTGTATGTTGTGGAACATAGTACAGGACTTGACCCAACGAAATAAATATATGGATTGTGTTACGTGTCATTATTTATTTTGTTATGATTTTGGTTCTAAGTTTGAGATGTTTATCTTTTCCACATGAGGATAGGTTCAATAAATATTGTCTACCGCTGATTCCCGATAAGGGCTGCTATACGGACTTTATTTATGTGTCTCTTGAATTGTGCGGGGAAAAGCTAATCATCAAGAAAATCGTATGTCCCTCATTAATTCACTTAGTGAGTGAAGATATCTGTTTAGGCCCCTTGATGGAGTTGGATCGTATGCGCGCAACTAAGCGATCAACTCTAGATCAAGAAACGTATAATCTGCAAGAATGACACATTCCTATCTTGGATTATACGATGATATCGTGAGACATAAGAATCAAAATAAGGAAATACATTTATTCTCTTATGCAGGATTTAAATACTGTAGTAGTACACTATTTATGCGAATTGAGAATCATAACGTGTTGCTAGATACCGCTTATGATTATTGGAATTAAATAACGATTTATTTCCTTGACCAACATAGCATAAATCCTCAAAGGGTCACACAAATAGGACTTTAACCATACAGTGTATTAATTGATTTGTTTGCATTGGAGAATGCAAAATATGATGTGTTGATTAATTAATTATATACTGTTGCAAAACGTTATAATTAATTATATCAAAAGGATCATATAGAAATTAATTTAATACATATGCTTATCCTAAAGTAATTATCAATAAGTTGATAATTAATTATGCTAACAAATATTTAATATAATTGAATGAATTATATTGAATATAAAGGCTTAATTTAATTGGCCATTATGAGCCAAAATGATAATCAATTGAAAAGGCCTATTATATATTTGATATAATAGGTTTAAGAGAGAATAAACAAAATATGGAAATGGCCCATTTAGGCCTTTATTTTGGCCGGCCTAGGGTGAGTGGCATGATGGTAATTTTGGAAGTGAGAAGGTTGGACTTGATCTCTATATAAGGACCACTAGTTGGTGCCTTCCAACCTAAGCTTTCTCTCTCCTCCTCTTCCCTTCTTCTAGCCGCCACCTTCAAGAGAGAAAAATTATTTTCTCTCTTCCATTTTTGCTCTCTTCCATTGATTATTGTTAGGTCTCATGTGTAGAGAATAGCTATTCCTAAATTGAATATTGGATTAATTCAAGAATAGCAAAGGGATTAGCATTCCTCTAGTTCCTACTAGCATAGGACCTATGAGAATGGTTAGTTTCCTTGGTGGACTCAAGGCCAACATAGAGGAGGCGCATGGAGGCATGTCATCGACTTCTATGCCGTGGTCAAGCCCCGCGAATACGATTTCGCGGGAGGTACAATTCCTACTACCTTTCTCTTGTGTGTGAATTGACTTATGCACTAGATCCTTGCTAAAATTGAACGATTTTCTAACAGTGTTATCAGAGCACAAGGTCGTGCTTAAGTTAATTTGACACTTAATTAAGAAAAATTGGCTAATTACTGGATTAGTAGAGATGATGTATTTGTGCTGTCTGGAAATGGCATTTTCTGTGTTGTTTCGCATTTTTCGCTATGATATATTCTCTAGAAGATTTTTCCATCTGCATAAAAGTTGTAGATCTGTGGATTGTGATTCTTTTGACGTTAGATTCACGTTTTTCTGAAATTGTATGGATTTACTGTGAATAAAACGGCAACGGTGGGCAGAACCAGTTTTTGCTCGCACTGTTCTATTAATTTGAATGGCTTGAAAGATTTATATTTTGAATATAAGTACCAGTGTTCTATGGCTAGAATTAAAGAGGACTTCAAACTCTTTCTGAGCATGTGTAGATTGTTGCATTACTCGGATTAGTTTGCGAGTTTTCAAGTATGAAAAAGAAGATCTTGTCAGATCCAGTTTATTGAGCAAATTGATTGTTCTAATAAACTTTACCAACTGCGAACTCTTTTAAAAAATATGTTTAAATGGAGTTGTTCTATTTTAAGTTAGGATTCCAGAAAAATTAATTTTATAATTTTTCATGGAAGTTTGGACCTTCAACTAGGTTAAAACATTTCGGTCGACAGTCTGTTCCAGTATAGGTTTTGTCGATTGTTTAGCATGTAACTTGAATTTATTGAACTGAACTTGGTTGTTTTCTTTCATGGTTAGCCTATATTCTAAACTAGTTTTTCTATGTATATTTTATATATAAAAACTGAATAGAAGGTGGTCTAATAGACCAAATGGTTGAGCGGATAAGCTGAAAATCTCATAACGGTGTTTTCGTGCACTTGTTAGAGATTTGTCTTTTTTTATTCTCCCAGATGGTTTAAGATCTCTTGTTGAAATTTTTACTAGTAATCTCAATTACGATAAGGAGTTTAAGTAATTTATTTCATAATTTTTGGAGACCTAAAACTATTAATTTTGTTGGATTCCATTAGTTTCGTTTTTTGTTAAATTATTGCTTTCTAATCATTCAAACTAGTTGAAAATCAATTAGAAAACTCCTTGTTTGATCTCCTTTCAGTTATGGGATGTTTGAAAGATTTTCTAAATGAATTTAAACAAGTTTGGTTGTTTAAAATTGAGAATTTATGCACGAAATTTGCTTATGGCAAACAATACGCAAAGATGCTTGAAAATCGTTAATTAAAAACAAAGTGGACTTCTATGTGCTAACTTTATTTTGTAGGTGGAAAGTGGATTTAGTATGGCTCATGACTCAATGCCTTGTGGTTGTAAATTGAATGAATGTGTGAATGTTTGTAATGCGGCCTTTGGTGCCATTAATTAATTAATTTGTTGATTAATTTTGATGTAACTAGTGTGGCTTGCATTCCCCTAAGGCTAGGATGGGAATATGATATTTTCACATGTATTTTTGTTCCTTTATTTTATATAGGATTTAGATCCTTATAGAATTTAGTGGGAGGGACAAGGATTAGATTAGTTTTGCTTCATGGATGATGTGGTGAAACTAATGCAAGCGGGAGCCATACAAACCCACAACAATGGATGAGATACTTGTATGATTGCTTGTGATAGGTTAGGTAAGGGTGTATGCTTACACGACCACCAAACAAGTGTCATATGGTTATTTGTCTCAAACAAAACTCGATTAAATTAAATCACCTTCCTTCTCTCTATCCCCTTGTACGTGGTATGATCGTTCATTGATGCATTCTCGCCGACGCGAGACATCATGTTCCATCATCCGTGTCGGGGTGTAAATCGGATTTACAAAGAGCAAATAGAGAGATGTTACTTATCGATGGACCCTAATCGGATTGGACATCAGGGCGAAGTTTGTGGATATACATGAGATATTTCACAAACCAAGAATCATATGGAATGATTGGTTGGAGAACCTACCTTATCTAGTTGTTTTGGTGTCACGCCGACGCTAGCACCATCTCAACGAAAATAGGAATCTTGGAAAACCTACTATATTAGGGACATTAAATAAATGTAGTGGGAGTTTTATTTGTTATAAATAAAACAATTGCATAAACTAAATGACCGTAAATTGATTTTGTTATAGATGTTAAAATTGTTAATTTTGTTGTGATCAATCTTTGAAAAAAAACTCGTTTCTAAAAGTATTCACTTAAAGAAGTAATAGCGATTCCTAAGACACGATCTTAGTGAAGAGAAACTTGAATATTTGAATTCTCAAAATTTTCCTCAAACTACCCGAACGTAGCATCGTAATGATTGATTGGCTTTTGACGAAAAGCTATTCAATAAAGCATGTGCTTAATATCCTCATTTGAAATTTCTAGACCTTTGAATTAGAGAATTCATATGGACTAGATTTAACTCGTACGCTCTCATCCGCTTACTCAAGAAAGTGTTCTTGGAGAAAGTATATATTAACTCAATCATTTATGATTGAATATAGAGAATATGAGTTGACCAAGAGATTCTTCTTTTATAAGAAGTTACATGAATGTTTCATTGGCTTACATATCGAAAGATTTAAGTAGCTAATTGATAACTAGAGATATTGATCTCCGATATCAAGGATTGTTGATATTGTTATACGATCTCTTTCTAGTATTGAAGATTTAAGTAACTTTTCATGGAAGTTTGGACCTTCAACTAGGTTAAAACATTTCGATCGACAGTCTGTTCCAGTACAGGTTTTGTCGATTGTTTAGCATGTAACTTGAATTTATTGAACTGAACTTGGTTGTTTTCTTTTCATGGATGATTAGCCTATATTCTAAACTAGTTTTTCTATGTATATTGTATATATAAAAACTGGTTAGAAGGTGGTCTAACAGACCAAATGGTTGAGAGGATAAGCTGAAAATCTCATAACGGTGTTTTCGTACACTTGTTAGAGATTTGTCTTTTTTTATTCTCCCAGATGGTTTAAGATCTCTTCTTGAAATTTTTACTGGTAATCACAATAACGATAAGGAGTTTAAGTAATTTATTTCATAATTTTTAGAGACCTAAAACTATTAATGATTAAAGTTTGGGATTAGTGTTTCCCGCCACTTTTCTAACCCTAGTACCGATTTTTTTTATTTTTAGTATCCCTATTATTAGTATCGGTACAAAACCGATACTAATAACACACAAAAAATCAATACTAATGTCATTAAATGGCGTAGTGTATGACCAGTGCCATTTTCTTGAAACCCAATGCATGCACTACTAGGATGTCCATGAACATGACTAGTCTTCAATGCCATGACCATTTGATCTAGCCCTCAAAATGAAAAAAAACAAAAGAAAAATATTCGGTCAAAGGAGAGCTTTAATTGTTGGACATTATAGTGAATTATTTTTGTTTAGAATTAGAAAACAAGTTATGATTGAAAAGATAGAAATTGAAATGTTAAACAAACTGGATATTCGATGAAGTTCCACTTTAAAAAAAAGAAAGGGAAAGCAAAAGAATATATGTTAATTAATTTTTTTCTAAAGAACAGAAAAAATGCGTCCTTCATAGCAATTCAACTAAGTGATTAACGGAAATTTTAGTCCAACTCGAGCAACTCTGAGGGAGAGGAGAGCTCGATTGGAGGGAAGAGAACACAACCGACGGGGAAGAGAGGACGGCTCAAGCAACGCAATGAGGGAGAGGAGATCTCTAGCGACAGTGGGGGAGAGGAGAGCGAGACAGAGATGAAGAGGATCGCTCAATGGCGAGCGCCAGAGAGGAGATAAAGGGAGCAATAGATGGCGAGCGCCGGTGACGAGATAAAGATCGAGGGTTTTCTTTTTTTCTTTTCATTCTTTTTTTTTTTGTTCTCTGCGGAGCAGCCCATTAAATTGAATTACAATCTAGACCCCGATCGGACGGTTCAAAATCTGTGGCAGATGAGGCATCTAAAAAATGTAGGCACCAGAACCGTCCTCTTCTTTTTTATTTCTTTTGAAATTAATTAAGTTGGCGTCTTATATTATGATATAAGATGTTTTCATTTATAAATTAAAAAAAACAAAAGCAAAACCAGTGGACAATTGTTAGGAAATTGGCTGCATTAGATAAAAAAAAAATAATAATAAAAAAAAATCTTTGGGAAACCGCTCACCGACTCCCACACCTCTCTCCAGAAGGAAAAAAAAATTAATATATCTTATTTTCATATCTGTCTTCTTGGATTAGCGTGAATTAAATTTTTTTCCCTTGTTTTACTTGGAAATACAGAAGTATACTGTAGGATGAGTATAGTTTGTGCAATTCTTGAAACACAGAAAATATTGAAGGGAAAAAAAAAACATGTCTAAACTTTAACGATGCCGTGTACAAATCATATCTTTTTAGTCCCATTAGAACCTATATTTATCTATGAAAAATTACGAACGCCCTCTAAAATATCATTACATGCGAAACCCTCTGTTAAACATCATCACACATTTTGATTAGAGTGGAAAACAAATTTATTATTGACACTAAAGGCCCATCCTGATGGGTAGTTTTAGAATGATGATTAAATGGTAAGGAAATATTAATCACAAAAAACATATGACCAAAAGAGGATGAATGGAGTCTTCTGTTGAGCTTTTAAGGTCATTAGAGTGCCAATTTTCTATCCGAACCGTGCTATCTAATCTCGATAGATAGATTTTTACATACCACATGAATCTCGACGAGTCTGATATTAATCACAAAATATTCATTATTGATCGGATGGTTCGGATCGGAAGTTAGCACTCTATTCCGTTTCCTGTGCAGCAGAATAAGGAGAATGGCATTGGTATTATGCAGAACTGATAAGTACCATCGGAATATATACCATCGCGACCATCGCAGGCTATCGCGGATCGCGCACATCTTTGGGCCCGTCGCTAGCGCATTAAAATTTTATTATAATGTGAATATGTGATGTTCAGAGTTGAAAACTTAAAAAGTCAAATCACGTGGCCCTGTCGGGCATCAAGGTTTAATTATAATGCTTTGAAAATAGTACATCAAAGTTTAGATTGGAAAACAACTAATTAATTAATTAAATAAATATTATACGCGTTCATTTTTATTCTTTGAATATGTGTTTATTTATATATAACATGTGCTCAGTTAAAATATTACGTGTTTAGTAATTCAGTTTAGTATTTCAATAAATAACTTAATATAGCACAATTTTTGAGGCAATTACACAATTATTCTTTCTGTGCATCAGATTTTGTTCATTTTGTTTATTGCATCTGTTCAATTTGTTATTTTAAATGTTCATTTTGTTTTGTTCTGCATCAGACTTTTGTGTTTATTTTATACGTCTCACTTTGTTGCTGTATATGTTCACTTTGTTCATTCATATTTCAATTTGTTACTTTTATGTGTTCAATTTGTTTTGTTGTGCGTCAGATTTTTGTGTTTATTTTATATGTCTCACTTTATTGGTGTATATGTTCACTTTGTTCATTCATATGTTCAATTTGTTATTTTTTTGTGTTCAATTTATTTTGCTGTGAGGCGAGGTCGAAGGAAGGCGGAAAAGGGAGGCGAGGTCCAAGGGAGGCGGAAAAGGGAGCGTCGGGAGTAGGAGAGGGAATTAGAGGGGAGGAGAGCGCATCTGAAGAGGAGGGGAGGGCGCACTAGAGAGAAGGAGAGGAGAGAAAAAACTCGTGTGATTTGAGTAGGAGATGAGAAATTCGCCATGGTGGAAGGTGCGATTTGAGTAGGAGGAGACATTTCTGATCGGTTCGGAAAAAGAAAGAATGAAATGTTCTCACGTGTAGGTCACATGCTGGGCCTTAATGGCACAACCCATTTTTTTTTGCCAAGCGATGAAGGGCGATGGCGCACGATGGCTTGCAGATAGACGATGCTTATCAATTTTCGGTATTATGGCCGAAATTTTAAAAAATAATATTAAAATAATATAATCCAATAAAATTAATATCAATTTAATCAGTTTAATATAAATAGTATCGTAAGATCGGAATCCTGGATTCCGAACGTTAGATCGGATTCTGGGATTCCGATCTAACGTTAGATCGGATTCTGGGATTCCGAACAGTGCTGTAACTGCTCAATTTTGTCTTTTTCATGGTTTTATTGTAATTCTATTATAAAAATTAATTAAATATATGAAATTTTAATATTAAATTAATATATTATGAAATTAATATATTTTATGAAATTAATATATTTTAATATTAAATTAATATATTTTATTTTACTTCTATTATAAACATTAATTAAATATATAAAATTTTAATATTAAATTAATATATTATAAAATTTTTGTCGTTTGTTTAGGACCGGATTTTTGATATTTTGAAGAATGTTAGTATAATATAATTCTATATTATGAATAATATTTTAATATTTAAAGTTTTTGATATTAATTTGATATGGATGGTTTTATTTTTAATATTAAAAATTTTCAATTATGTTAAATGTTGTACATAATAAGTAAATAATACTTTATGTAATAATTTATTTATGGCAATAATTATAATATAAACTTATAATTAAATATTAGATTTATTTCATTTAATTCATAATATTTATGTAATAATTTATTTTTATAGAACTTATTTATTTGTATGTGTTCACTTAGATCGTTTATATGTTCACTTTGTTTTATGTATATGTTCACCATTAGAAGAAGAATTGAATTTTGTAACCATAATATAGATTAGCACACTAAAATAAAAGAAAGGGAAAAATACATGAAAATCATAATATAATTTAGCACACTAAAATAATATAAAAGTAAAAATGTACATAAAAAACCATAATATAAATGAACACACCAGGGTACTTAAAAACAAAGTAATAAATAAACTTAGAGATCTTGATCATCTACATGTTGCAGAATTTCCTCCCACCAGGGTTGATCTTCTTCCGCATTCATTTCTTGTTGATTACTGGCACCATGGTTGTCGGCGAATTGAGCGGCCTCGTTCCAGAAAGCGGCATCAGGTTGTTGTTCATTACTGGCACCGTGGTTTTCAGCGAGTTGAGCTGCTTCGTTCCAAAAAGCCTCATCATTTTCTTGTTGATTATTCGCAGCCGGGTTGTCTGCGAATTGAGCGGCTTCGTTCCAGAAAGCTGCCTCGGCTTCTTGTTGCTCAATCTCAGCCATTCTAGCTACTGCAATTTTGCGTTGTTCATCTCTCTTCTTGATCTTGATTAGGCTCTCCTTAATTTTTTTTCCAATTTTTTCTTGTTGCAACCTGCGTCTCTCTTCGGCGGCCTTTTCTTCCATTCTTCTCCTTTCGAACCATTGTTCTTTCACTCTGAATCTCTTTACAATTTCATCCCTCTCTTCTTGTTTTTTGTGTTCATCGTAGTGGTCACGCAAAATGGTATCTTTGAAATTGAAAACCTGACCACACTTTGTACAACTCACTGTGTGGTCTCCACGAAAATCGTATATGCTTTCGTAAACAATCATGGGTGTAGGATCTGGTTTCCACGGTTTGAGTTCCGGCATCGGTTCAGGTTCTATGTAGTACTTTTTATAGAGTTCAGAGTTGCTCGACTCAGGTTTAGTAAGGTAATGTCGCAATCTCTCTCTGCGGTCTCTTTCTGGGCCACCATGAATGTGCCACTGATAATGGGTGTATAATGGCCACTCGCCACCATATTGCGAATGGATATTGTAGTCGAATTTGCGGTAACATTTATTACATATCGCATGATAATCTCCTTTTTCGATCTCATTTGGATTGGCAGGGGAATGTTTGTAATTTGGCAAGTACTCATGTCGAGTAGATGGCCATTCCCGCACTTCACTGTCGGAGGTATTTCCTTTCTCCATGGTAGTGAATGTTGAAGGAAGAAGGATTGAGTGGGTGTGACATATTTTTGCTGAGGAAGAATAATTTTATAGATCAGTTTAGACTTGCAATTATTTAAAATTAATAAATATAATGTCATATCTTTTCAGACTTTATCAGAATACGTTTGTCCTTTTTGCTTTGCTTAGGTAGGCATCAGTATACTTTTGACCTTTTATCAGAGCACGCCTGTCCTTTTGCAGTGCTTAGGTAGGCATCAGTATACTTTTGAGCTTTTATCAGAGCACGCCTGTCCTTTTGCAGTTCTTTTCCAGACTTTATCAGTTGCATGAATTTAATGACATTAAAAATTAATTAAATAAAATTATTTAATAATTTGACTTAATTTAATGTAATAAAATCTTATTTAGTTGTTTGAAGTAATTAATTTAATTTAAACTCATTTAGTTAATATAATTTGATTGAGCTATTATTTTTTTAACTGCTTTAATTTAATTTACAAACTAATATAAATTATTAATTTAATTTTACAATTTTAATTAAAATATAATTATTAATTTACTTAAATTGAAAACAGTAAAAAAAAAAAGAAAAAGTATTGATTTGATTGTGTGACTATCTTGGTCATTTCACAAACCATTTCACAAGTATCAATGAATCAATAATTCAAACATTGCATTTCACAATTTTACAATCCATCAATCAATCTACAAGCAATTCACAAACATTTGTATTCATACAATAATAAAATAAACATATAAAAAAGCTAACCTGGAGTAAAAAGGAATTGGCTCTCTTCTAAACAATTTTTTACCTACATTTTTAATTAATACCATCAATTATTATCATTTTTCTAATTTTTCCCATATTTAATTATCAAAATCTTAATTATTAAAAGCAAAAAAAAACAAAATAATAAATTAATTACACAAAAATTTTCATATGAATTTTTCTTATTTTTCGGTATTTTTAAAATAATTTTACAATTTATTATCTATTTTTCTAATTAATTAAGTACTGAATAAACAAATAAAAAGACAAAAAATATATCCAATATAATTAATAAATTACATACAAATTTTTTCTGATTTTTTTCTGATTTTTTCAGATTTTTTGAATATTTTCCCAATATTTTCCTATTTTTTTATTTAATTAACTAAATTAAAAACTAATAAACTAAATAAATAAATGATTAAATTAAAAAAAAACTTACTGTTCTCGTCGAAGAAGCGCGTCCGAGAGCGAGAGCGAGGCAGCGAAATTAGATCGGAAACCCATTATATATATAAAGGTTAGATCGGAATCCCAGAATCCGATCTAACGTTAGATCGGTATCCCAGAATCCGATCTAACGTTAGATCGGAATCCAGGAATCCGATCTAACGTTCGGAATCCAGGATTCCCATCTTACGATACTATTTATATTAAACTGATTAAATTGATATTAATTTTATTGGATTATATTATTTTAATATTATTTTTTAAAATTTCGGCTATTATGGTATAGTATCAGGTCAGGCCCATTTTCAAAAAGATTCAGCCAGTTTGAAATTGTCTTTACCGGGCCTGTAGTCTAAAGTGGATCCACATGCTTTGAAGCCCAAACTCTCTGTTTCCATTTTGTTACAAGTTCGGTTGAATGAATTTTGGAAGGTTTGCCGCTGACCCTTCTTCTTTCACCTTTTTCAAGGATATGGAAAAGCCAACAGGAGATATTCAGCAATCTTTCATTCCTTCTCTCCACTATTTTAGGTTAAACTCCCTCTTCTCTCTATCTCTTAGGATCAACTTATTTCACCGCGGTTGTGGTTTGTTGGTGGGAAAGGGGCCAGGATTTCAAGTTGGGAACCTGCAATTTGAGGGTAAATTCAAATTGCAAATTGAGGGTAAATTCAGGTCAAAGTTGTTTCTTGACCATGTTAATTTGTTTGTGAATTTTGATAGGACTAATTGTTGGTTTCAAATCACAGTCGATTTCCAAATTAATCTAAAGTAGAGTTTCTTGCTGATATCAGAAGTTGGCCATGAAGTATGACACACTTCCCTTCATATTCTACAAGTGCACTTTATAGCTATAAGCCTACAAGTCAAATACTATCCCTGTTTCATATAAAAGTTTATAAACGGGGCAAACTACAGCAACCTGAAGACCAGCAGCTGTTTGGATTAGAGCATTTTATTATCACCTATACATTTATAATTTACTGATTCTGACAAAGAGCGTTCTATTCCTTCCCCTCTAAGAAAACCTTGGGTTCGGCACCATTTGCTTTGCCCCTGGACCGATACCACTTGGCACAGATGATGAAATATACAAAATTAAGTGTTGCAACACCAGCAATCATCATGTAAAACAAATCCAGCCTACCCTCATTGAGATCCTTAGCTAACCAGTTCCTGCTCCCGTTACGACCAGTCACTTTGTGAACGATTGTCACCAGTGCACTGCTGGGATAACTCGAAATGGCAAAACCGAAAAGAAGCACTGCACTAGCAACGCTCCTCATATTATCTGGGAATTGTTGATAGTAAAACTCGTTTTGGCCAATAATACTGAAAGCTTCAGAAAGGCCGAAAAGCATTAGCTGAGGGACCAACCAAAGGCTAGACATTGGTGTTGGCTTATGCAAAGCTATGTCTCTTCTGTGTTTTTCAATAGATGCTGAGACTGTTGTTGCCAAAATCGAAATCACGATGCCAACACCATTACACCAATCCTTTGTAGAATGGTTATCCCACCTTCATGCCCTGTGATTTTTCTCAACTGAGGTACAATCAGATGGTCATAAATTGGTATCCAGATTGTCATGCATGGTAAGCATATTGAACACCACAAATGATCCAGCTGGGATTTTAAAACTGCTTTTGCCGAGCCGGCGGTCTGTTTGGAGTGCTTGGTAAACAACATAGGTGCCATGCATTGTGAGGGCAATATAGTACATGATGCAAGATGACCAAACCGGGATCAGGCGAAAGAAGCATTTCACCACCTCTACTTGCTGCACGGTGCAGAGCCTCCACGGATCTGTTGCATCACCGCTTGATTTAATTTCATCTTTCGAAGTAATGACTGCAGCCTTGTCAAAGAACCTGTTACAGAAAATAATGGAAGAGTCGAATATGACAGTGTTGATCCATAACTTATTTAGCGCGTATTAAAAAGTTACATAGTATATCCTATATCATAGTTTCGTTTATTAATTTTAGGTTCTCGGTGGTTGTATAACAGCTCAAACTTGTTTCACTTTTTCTCCGGTGCTTTTTACTTGGCTTGAAAAGTAAGCCATCTACTAATTCCAGGAAAAGATAAAAAATGAAAATATTAATGTGAGAGACCTAATTGGGCTAAAGAAGGGGGAAGACTGGAAGTCAACACCATACAACATGATGGGAAGCCAACACCAGACAGACAACATGACTGAAAATATTAGATTGTACAACCTTAACATGACACGATTTTCTTAATCATTGGATCCATCCCAATTGCAAGCCTAAAAACCCACCTTCGGTTCTTCCAATGGACAAGGTTTGGATAAACTCAAAATTTTAGAAAAATTACTCTTAACATATGGACCATATGGTTCTGATAAACTCTTATATAGTATCCAATCATAAAACATTCATAGTTGAGTGGCTCAATCTACAGTAACCTGCACACCAATCTGAGCCGTCTGATTTTCGTCTCCCTGCGATGGATTTAATCCTGCCCATGCGTCTCCGCCAAAAAATTGTACAGTGGATTTGCTGTATTTTATTTGTTGTTGCCTTCCTTGTCGTGCGAAATACCTTACGTGTTTTTTTTGTTTTGATCACTACAAACGCACCAGCGGCTGCAACAGCGTCTCCGCTATCGATCTTCTCTTTCGATTTTCTGTGTAGAATTTTTTGTTGTCTCCCGTGTTGTGCTCAGTTCTACAGGTAGTTTTGTGTTTGCGTTCTTGCAGACACGAGGACGGATACAGAGAAACAGGTGCTTCTAGACCCTTCTTCCTTCCTTAGCTTTTTTGCACAGAGCCAAAAAAAAAGAGTGGGAGAGAGAGCGCTCATCTTCTCCTCTTCGACACAGGGCGGAGCTAGAATGGAGAGGCGGAGAGAGATAGAGTGATAGGGAGATGGGGATCACCTCTTCGACATGCGGCCGTCTCCCTTTTTCAGCACCTCTTCCTCCGCCAAACCAGAGACAGACCCACCCCAAATTCTGCCACCGCCCCCTCCATTCCTTGGATCTATCATCTATCCTTCCCTCTCAAGAGCGGCTCTCCTCCTCCTCCCATCTTCCATCCCTCTCTGCCTCTCCTCCTCCTCCTCCTTCGCCGACACTGCCCCACCATCTGCCTTTCCTCCTTCCTCTCCTCTTTGTCACATCATATGGGAAATCAACAGGATGGACCCCCTTCAGCCTCTTTCGCCACCTCCTGTTTTGATTAAACTTCGTTTGAAAGGTTGACAATGAAGAAGACAATTTCTAGGGTTTCCGTTAATGTCTCCTTCTAAGAGATGGTACCATGGTGATTGATTGGGTAACTGTAAATTCAGCATTTAATTTAAGTTTTCATGTCCCTCGAATTTGATATTTTCACAATTCTTTTGAATGAGTTTTCAGTAAATTATTTACCGATTTTCACCATCTTTCCTCACTAGATCTGTTTTGGTGAGTTTTACCTGAATTGAATTTATTTTTCGTTTCTATTTCAGAGGATTCAGGCAGCAGCAAGAAGCTTCCCCAGTTGAATATCTTTAGATTGAGCATATCTCTTTTAGGTGTTAAAATTTATCGCCCTTTTTGATTTTCCTGATTTGCTCGGTTCTGGATGTTTATCGATGTCTCCTTTAAATAGAGGTATTTCGTGATGCAATAGCACAACCACATAAGATTATTTGCTTTCTTTGAAGAATTTTGGGTTTCTGCAAAGCGTGCCTTTACCTAAAGTATTTTAGTATGATTTTTCATTTTACATAAGGTCATCGAAACAAGAAAATAATGGTGGTTTTAGTTAGTGATTTGTTAATTTAGTTGGTATTTCAATTTAGGAGAATTGGACGTCAAACTTTTCTTCGTTGATTATTTTTATTGTCACGTGCATCAATTGAGATTGGTTCAGCTGATTAAACCTTTGGTTTTGGAGATATTTCAGCTTGGCTGTTTTCGAGTGTAAAGCTGGATGTTTTGGGATGTTTGGAGGGTCACTGAAGACTACTTAAATTTTGTAATATGTTGCATCAGGATTTTCAAGGTATATAGGATATCCTGGAGCAGTTGTCTGTGCTTGATGATTTTTGCATCATTTATGTTTTTTAAAATGTTATCTCAGTATTAGAAATTTGCTTTGATGATTCTTCAAATTTACTCAATTGGAGCATCTTGCAAATTCATACAATTTATCCTTACATTTTTTTAGTCTTTACTAATTAACTTTTTCTTCATCAAGTTCTGAATACTTCAAGTTTATGCTAATGGTCACTCAATGACCGCTTTTTATGCAGAAATGGAGAAATACAGTACAAATAGTTTTTCTTATTTATATAAACCTGTCATTTTTTTAGAAGCATATCACTTTATCCTATATCAATATTTTGATTATTTTTTTTTTCATACCGTTCACAAAAGGAAACAATAAATTTTACTGTGCTCTTGGTGGGGTTATCAATCCATGAACAGGTCATCAGAATATTGACGATTTTAGTTAATTAAATGGTCTCATCTTAGATTAATGATGCAAATATTTTATGCATATCTACAATATGCATTATCGCAAAATTAATTTGTGGGATTTCTGTTGTTTCAGAGAAAAACCTAGGTGATCTCAAAGGGGTGCCAACTGAACTAGCTGACAGTCTACTGGTACAAGTCAAATCTGTATTTTCTTTTAAATTTGTATATGCTGTTCCTTTTTTGTTAGATGTATGTTGTTTCTTATACCAGTTGGCATTTCTGAATAACTGATTCTATTATAGTGAAGCTTCTTGCTTCATTTAGGCTTTATCTTATTTCTATTCATTTAATCATTTTTTCCTAATTTTTTAAGATTTATTTGCACTGATTATCGAGGTACTGATTAATTTGTCTTCAATTAAGATGAAAGTAAATGAATGTTTTATGTTAACAAAACAGGTGCTGCTACAACTGCACCACCTATTAATACTATCTGCGGGTAACGTTTTGTCTCTCAATTAAAATGAAAGTAAATGAGTGTTTATATTAACAAAGCAGCTGCTCGATAGGCTTGCTAAAAAATACAAGGTCATTTTTTTTTTTATTGCTGCACTTCCTAGAAATAGTATTATTGGTGATTTAAAAGCTCATTTTTTTCCTTCTTTTATTCCAAAATGCTTAAGTTTTCAATAATGTTTTTAGCAACAATAATTTTTTTTGTTTCTTTTTCCATGTAGACAAGTTGACATTTAGTGCAGAATTCATAGAGGCAGAGCAGTGAGAAGTGGATCTGTAAATTGGTATTATTCATTACATCTCACATGTGTTTATGAAAAAAAATTAAGATTTAAAGGCCTTTTTGTTTGAAGAAGGTTTCTTTTTTTCAGTTGTGTATTTCTCTTTTGGAAAACCAGAAATATTTTGAGAAATGCATGTAAAATATAGTTGCACGAAAACCATGCTATCATATGTTATGATGAAAATTTTGGTTGTCAGAGCGTCAGATTTCTGTACTGCATTCACATTAATTGATGCTGTTGTGGTACTAGAACCAGCAAAAACCACCAGTGGTCTTTCATCCTTCTAGGTAGATACAGACTCAGAAAAATGTAGCATAATTTATTCTGACTTCCACATAGGAGAATTAAAAATAGGCTGAAAGGATGCTCAAATGATGGATTTACCACTGAGTCAACAAATACATGGTCATGCATCTTCCTATGAATCAAGTCTAAGCCCATTTGAGTATCAATCCACCAGTAAATAGAAATTTGTTTGATAGGCTGTCAATCTACCAGATCTTGGTTTAGGTCTAATAGGTCTAGGTGAGGTTTTAATCCCAGCTTCATGGAAAATCATGTGCTAGCATGTTCCTTTTATATGAGGACAAAATTGAAAAAAAAAAGCTATTTTTTTCCTCCCATGGTATGCGGATTTGCCTCTATCGTGATCGAACAACTCTCGGGGATCTTCATTGCTACATTTTTATTGGTTGCAGTCCGTTCCTGACAAGCGCACATTCATATTAGTCTTCAAGAGAACTATCCTGATAGGTACACATTTGTTTCATCTGTATTGATTTATATATATGATACTATCAGATTGAAAGAAGGGATCTAATGAAAAATATAATGCACTCGATGTCATGAATCTACCTTTTTAATTAGGTAAACAACAACGATACTGAGATAGACTACAAAATAAACATATCCCTATCATCAACGATATCATTTGCTTTTTTTGCTTTTCCACACTAATAGTGTTATCACATATAACGGCATGTATTAGATCTCACATATAAAATAGATCTATACAAAGGTTAGCATGTTCCCCTTCTATATGAGTATATGGCTGGTGGTTGGTGGCATTACTTGGCGTGTGTTCTTTTAGCGCACTCCTTTTCCAGGTCACTTTCTAACAGCTGGTGTTGTTATGACTGATCTGGATATATTGATTCATACAATGTTTGTTATTGAAAAATCAAGGTTTCAATCTATTTTATTATGTCCCGGTTAGGCTTTCGGCCAATTTTTATGTCTATGTTCCCATTTTTTTTGGAATTATCTTTTTTCCTATTTAGTGTCGGTCTTTGGGTCCTTTGTCTTGAGTCTGCACTGATACATCGCTTTTAATGTGGAACAGGCTTGCTGGTATACGTAAAAATAAACGAGTTTGTGATGACTAATATCTTATAGTTGGATTTGGATGCTGGCTTTTGAAATATTTTCCAGTTTTTTTTGTGTAATGTAGCTTTAATTATCTTCATCTGATATGTACCTTTTACTCTTTCTCGAGTTATCTGTAATTTTAGCCGCATACCAAACTTCATCGCGCGAAGCGCGATGAGATACCTAGTATATGTTAAAGTTGAAACAATTATTTCTATATTCGAGAACCAAAAGTATCAGGAAATTACTTGAACTGATCGGTGTGTGGCAGTTTGGTTACAAGGTTGCTGTGGTGGGGAGGATCAAACAATTCCTTATCTGGCAGCTCTGGTAAGTTCACTTGCCGCTTCTTAATAGCCGCCGCAATCACTTGTGCCAAGCTGGTGAAGGGACTTCCCTCAGGTTGCACTCTAACATATAATCTAGTGCCAACAAAGAATGTGATGCTTGAGAAGAACATCAACGTGGCAGGGATTGCAAGGCCCAGGGTCCAACTTATATTACTCTGCACATATATTATGAGCGTCGCGGAGATCATCACGGCAACTGTGAAGGTGCAGTAGTACCAGTTGAAGAAGCTTGCAATGCCCCTGCGGCCCGACTCAGTCTTTGGGTTGAATTGGTCAGCGCCGAAGGGCAGATTGCAAGGACGGATGCCGCCGGCTCCGATGGTTAGTAGAAAGAATGCAAAGATGAGAACAGAGAACTGAGAAGATGTGGGACCATGACATTCCTGATGGTTTTCCTTGCAAGGAGAGGGGTGCAGCTTTGGGATTGCGGCAGTCAAGGTCAGAAGTACCATCCCCTTAAGTTAAAAATATTAATAAATGTGAGAGTGCATGAAGTTAGCATAATTATATACAAATTGAACCATTATATGCAATATTCATCATATCATAAATAAAAAAGAAAAAAGAAATGAACCATTATATGCAATATTCATCATACCATTATTTGACTTTGGGTTTCGTGTTTTGACTTTTAATTTCTTAAGTTTCTCTTTGGGTTTTACAATTTTCTTTTTATTTCTATTTTTAATTTTAGACTTTTGGAATATCTTTTTATATTTTTAGTTATGTTTATTTTCAAAATACTTGTTATTTTAATATATTCCCTTTAAATTCTCGATATTTATTTTTTTGAAAATTAATAAGACAATTTAATTGAGTTTTGAGATCATTTTGAAATTTTACAAATTGATTTAACATCATTTTAGAATTTTATAAAATTTATTTAATTTTGAAAATACTTCAAAAAAATAGATTTTGACAGATTTTTATATCAAAATATAAGTGGATTTAGTTTATTTGGATTTTTAGAAAATTTTGGATATTTTTTTTGAATTTTTCTGAGTTTCCTACTATTTTTAATGAATTTTTGAAGTTTGTTGCTTATTTGGCGTTTTCTGGTTGGTCCACGTCAGCAGAAGAGGCTGAGACGACAGATGACTGGGCCTGACGTGACTTGCTGACGTGGCAAGGCGCTGAAAGATTTGGTTTGTTTTATTTGATCTGCGTGTAACGGGTCGTCATCGCGTCAGTGACTCGCCACACTGGATTTAGCCACAGCGGATCAGATATGACACGGGTTTGAACCCGTCTCCTCCGCCAAAACCTGGACATTTTGCAGAATAGTCCCTCATTCTTCTCCGGCAAAATTGCGGCGCTTCAGACCACGATGTCAGTCGTTCTTGGATGCATTGGAATCGTATGACTATGGAGAATGCACGTGTGCCATTTATTGGGGCTGTAGAGCCTTTTTCTGTCTCGTGCGACTTGAGGACCTTCGAGTTGCCATTAATGGCGTTCAAAGCTTCTTGCTTCGTTTTCTTTGCCAGAGAGAGATTTTATGAAACTGTTGAGGTGCCTTGATGATGTTTATGCTTTTACTTGAACTTGGAGAAGGTTGCCAAGAGGTAATTGGGACTGAGACATGTCGACTTGAATTTGGACAGATTTGGATCTGTGCTATGGGGCCCACGTAGAGGTTTTCTTGTGCCAACAACCTCTTGGTTAGCTTCAGGAGATTGAGTTTAGTTTGTCTGTGCATTGAATTTAATTTGAGGCATTGCAATTTGATGTGAGAAGCATTGAGGCAGAAAGGGTATTCATCTTTGTTCCATATCACTTGCTTGCAATTCATTTTACATCAAAAGGTTTGCTTTAATATTCAATTTTAATCATGTTGAATCTGTTTTGTATGTCCAAATCAGCAGCATGTGTATGAGCTAGTAAATTAGCATTTGTCATTATTTGTAATTTTCATTTTTATGCACATTTACTATTGTTTTGAGACAGTTTCCATTTGAGTTGCACAGATATAGTAAATTCACTTGAAGGCTTCATCTTACCATGTGATATGCATTCAAACAATCCAGTATCACTTTTTGCTATTTCACAAGAAAATGCTAATGCATCTATATACTCCTTTTTGTTATTTTGGAAATATTTCATGACACACTCATATGTTTATTCAAAATTTCTAAGAATCTACGGAAACATCACTCAACATTTCCATGTGGATTTTTGTGTTTTTATGCAAATAAAACCCTAATTTTTTTGTTTATTTTTTTATCCAAATTTTATATACTTATGCATATATGTATTTATGTGTTATAGCAATATGAAATTGGCTTAAAACATACAGGACTCATGCTGCATTATGTATTTAAACCCTAAAATTTGAGTGAATTGCGCATAAAGGACCTGGTTAGGACTTATCATACCTTTTATCCATATATATATATTTTTTTAGGCAAGAAGTTAACCCAGATTAGTTCAAACCTGTTGCTTATTAAGTACCAACCCTGTATGAAATTGACTAATCCTATTGGAATTTTGGCAGCATAACAGTAAGCATTTTACACATTATACAAAAATTCCATAACTTGAGCTATTTGAACTCAAATCACGAAATTGCAGCCTAAAACTGAGGAAACCACAGCTTAAGCTATTAGTATGCCTAGTCAAGAGGAAATCTCAGGCTAAGCGACCTCTCCTCAGCATAGATCTGGGGACTCCTCAGTCTACACCATGGGAGGAGAGGTCAGGAGATGAGAGGAGAGGAGAAGAGAAGCAAACAGCACAATTTCAACTTTGATTTCACTTATTGGATATGAACACAGAGGATTACAGATTTGGAATCACTCAATTTCACCTTTTCCCTTCTATTTCTCACTGTTCGCTGAAATGCCTCTTACAATTTCGCTCAAAACCTCTCAATTCAATATACAAGTGGTAGTCTAAGCCTAGCCTCACCTTACCCCTTCCTTTCTCTCTCCCTTTCTGCTTCAATTGGGTCTTTATATAGGCTTGGGTTTAGGGTTTCCTTTCTTTGGCCGCGAGCATCTTCACCTTCTGATTTCGATCCAGTGGCTTTCCCTCAGCTGCGCTAGGGTTGTGGTATTGATAAACCGTGGGCATAGGTAAGTGGTTTCGCTTCTTTGGCGCTGGAGGAGGCCACGTAGACGAGCTTCGTCGATTTACCCGGCTTCCCACAGTAAGAAGTGACAGTTTAAACTTCTGTTTCTTTTTTACTTTTGGGGGAGATGACCCTTACAGGTGGGTTCCACTCGTAAGATTTAATGAGAGATGGTGAGATGGGTGGTCCCAGTCTTCCGTGAGCCAACTAAACACTTTTGGATTTCGGTGCACGGTGTACAAAGAACGAGTGCACCCAAGTCTTCAACAGACAGTGAATTCCTCTCCCCTGGGCAGCGACTCTTCTGGCCCCTGTTGGATCCCCTGAAATGGTATGCACGCGCCAAGGGTTTTCGATTTTTCTGTGATTTCCCTTCAATTTCCTTGATTTAACATTTATTTTTCAATGCTGATCCAAAATAAATTCTTTCAAGGCCTTTCCTTGGGTATTTTTTGGGTGAAATTTCATGGGTAGGCTTAGAAAAATATAAGGAATTTAATGGTGAAATTTCAAGGCCTTTTCTCATAGAATTATTTTGGTAATTTTGTGAAATTTTTGGGTTTGTTTGCAAATTTTGGAGTTTGTGTTGCTATTTTTGGGATTTAAAAATTATGATAATTCATCATAATTCTCAAGGAATATTTATATATATTTATATATATGATGAAAACTCTCGATATATTCGACTACATGTTATTTGAATCAATTAAAGAGTACAGACAAGCGTAGGGGTGCATAACGTCTAAAACGACTATGAAAATGGATCGTTGCGTTAACCGTTTCATTTTAACACGAAACTGACTATATATTTGCGTTAACCATTTCGTTTTGAACGAAACGATCAAAATCACGAAAATACACATGGACGAAACTGACTACGTGTTGCGTTAACCGTTTCGTTTCGTTTTGGACGAGACGAAACAAAAGAACGTTTAAAACGGTCGCAGTTTTCACCCCTAGACAAGCGTAATGTTAATGTGTGAAGCCAAATGCAAAATGGTCCGTGGCCCATGTTGGCCCATACAGCAAATAAAGGAGACAGAAGATGAGAGAGGAGGCAATATCATTTTTCAGAGAAGAACCGATCTCTTGAAGCTCTCTTTGTCTCCTTGGTGAAGCTATCTAGGGTTTAGACATTTCTCTTGAATCTCTTGTTAATTCCACCTCAAATTGTGAGAGAGTGTGAGTGAGAGAGAGAGGAATGTTGATAGCTTGATAATTTCCATGTACTTGTAAGAAAATTTTTGATTTAGTGGATTTGCACCGATCGCTCCCGTGGTTTTTCCCTTTCGGGTTTCCACGTAAAATCTTGTGTCTCTATTTTATTTTCTTGTATTTGATTGTGCTATTGTTGTTGGTTCTCAAGTGGTAACATCATAACTTTGTTCTAGCGGGTTTTGTTTTATGCCCGATACGTGTTTGTCGAAATTACTAACTCCTTGTTTACTTGGCTTCCGCTGTGCATAGGCACCTGTGAGCGTATCCCAACAACTGGTATCAGAGCGTGTTGGCTCGTTGGTATCAAGAATAGGAGTTTGAGGCTTGGATTGGTGTAGGTCTAAGTTCTTGTGTATTTCGGTGGTTACACGTGTAGTAGTGATAGAATGGAAAAATCTATGGAATTTGAGAAGTTGAATGATAGCAATTGGCCAATTTGGAAAATGCTAATGCAAGATTACTTGGTGGTAAGGGATTTGGATTTACCATTGATAGGACCGGGTGCACAACCTATTCATATGGAGGATCATGAATGGGAGTTGCTAGATCGGAAGTGTTTGGCGGCTATAAGGCCGTGTATTTCACCATCTATCTTATATGATGTCTACCAATGTAAGACCGCTCATGAGCTTTGTACCACATTGGAGCAATCATATGAGCAACCTTCAGGTGTAAACAAGATGCATGCTATGAAGCGGTTATTTCTCTTGAAAATGAAGGATGACATTTCAATGAGAACGCATGTAAGTGAATTCAACTCAATTGCGGCTCAATTGAAATCCTTGAAGGTAAACCTTGATGCGGAAGTTTTATGCTTGTTACTTTTGAGCTCTTTGCCTACAAGTTGGGATACTCTTGTGATTACTGTTGCAAACACAATGGGCAACCAATTCAAATTGAGTGATGTTGTTACTTCATTGATGAATGAGGAAACTAGAAAGGCTACAACCCAATTGGAAACCGGGCCTAGTGGGGCATTGATGGTTGATAGGAGACGGCCGGTGACTAGGGGCAATTCCTCGGGTAAGAAGGATGGTTCTCAAGGCAAAAGAAGATCAAAGTCTAAAGGCTGAAAATTTTCTTGTTAGCATTGCAAGAATGAAGGGCATTTGAAGAGAGATTGTTCTCTCTTGAAAGGCAAGCAAAAAGAGAAGAAGCAAGATGGTGAAGTAAGTATAGTTTCCGATGAGATTGGAGATGCGGTGACTCTATGTGTGACAAGTTCCGAGAAGGAGAACATGAATGTTTGGGTATTGGATTCGGGTGCATCATTCCACATATGCTCGGATCGTTCTTATTTTGTCAACTACAAGAATGTAGATGGTGGGAATGTCTATCTTGGTAATAGTCGGCCATGCAAGATTCTTGGTGATATGGTCAGATCAGAATATGGGCCTAATAGTCAAGAAAAGCCTTGTGTAAGGCCCTTTTAGAGAAAGGAGCCCACGAGTCGTTATGATGAGGGTGGACTCGAGGCCGTTACGCTCAGAATGGGGTCAGGAACCGTTAGAGGGAGCTCCCACCGGTGGGCCCCCTAGAGGAAACGGTTTCTGAGCACGGGTGTCCTTACCATAACGGTCGCGGGATGTTCTGTGACCTCTGGGCGATAGTCGTTCAGGGAGCCTCGACTCAACCTCGCACTCAGCCTCGCACGGACGAACGCTGGCCATAGGCGAGAAAGTAACATGTCGAGGTTGAGGGAGGTCACAGCGACCTTCACGCCGCAGTCGAATAAGGAAGATGAGAACACGAGGAGGCCACAAAAAATCTGATGCAATGAGGGACCACCAGATGACTATAAATAGGAATCCCCCTCCATAAGGAAGGGGGGTTAGACATTCTGTAAATCAAAAAAACCATGTATTAAACTAAGGAAATATATTGAGAAATTCTTACTCTTCTTCATATAAACTCTTTGTTGAGATCTATGAGCTAGATTGTAGGTTATCAACTGGCGCCCACCGTGGGGTACAAGAGCTCATCCCAACAATCGAGAAATACGACCTTTTTCTTATTGTTTGAGCTCCAATTCGCATGAAAGGGAGTAGGAATATTCATCCAAAAAAGTTAGACTTTAGTACACCTTCCACAAAAACCATGGCAACCATCACCGCAACCTTCAACACTCCAGCAACGACCCCACAACCTCCACCTCCAGGAACAGAGCAAACTTCCGATCAATCTGTTAGCATCTCCTTAGCCCCAAGACACAACCCCCCTACCATCACCAATGTTACTCCACAAGACATGCGCAATTATCAACCACCACTACAAGTCCTTCCTTCTACAATGCCTTCCCTTACACCCTCCTCCGTTCACAGCAGCCACAACCATCAACCACAACCGCCCCTCCCTCAGCAGTTTCAAGCTCCCCGCGATCCACTGTACCAGCCTCCAATTATTATCCAACCTCCCCCTCAACAATACCCCTACCAACATCCAATATTCCCGGCCAATCAATCAGGTGTACCAACCCAACCATCCAATCAAACATACACCCGACTGTCAAATAGAGAGGAACTAGCTTTGCACAGTGAAGACCACAGACCGCAGCCATCTCCCAGGCGTTCCAACTATACTAACATCCCTAATCACTCCCGTTCTTACACAAGAGGTCGTCCAAATCCCGTTCACGACGGTCCAGAAAGCGATCACCATCTTCAGAGTATGATACTCATAGTTCGAGCGAACTATCTTCCCGCAAGTCGCCTTTAAGGAAACGTCGCGGTCGTTACAGCACTTCAACTAGATCCTCGTCTCCAAGTTTTTCTCAAACAAGTGACACTAGCGACGGAAGATCCGGACCGCGCACCCATCGTTTGCGTAAAATCCCCTGGAAGCGGCATGATAGTCCTTCGCCTCCTCGTGGAGCCTTGGCTCGACACTTATACAAAGGAAAGGCCATTCGTCTCAAGGATTTTGCCAGATTCGACAAGTACCCCGCTTATCCAGCTCACGACGCTTGAGCCTTTGTTAACACCTTCCGGGAGTCTATGCTCATCACTGGAGCATCTGAACGAACCATGTGTCTCGTTTTCCCTACACGATTAGAGGGAGTTGCTTGGGAGTGGTATGCGCAACTTCCTCCTGGCTCGGTGTCCAGCTACAGAGACCTTACCAACAAGTTCCTTAAAAGGTTTGCCAGTGTTCGAGCACCCCCCAAAACATGCATGGACCTCATGGGTGTTCGACCGATTTTCCATCGAAGCCAACAAGTGCGGAGATTATCGTGAGGACATGGCACTGTTAGCTGTGCAGCGTAGGTTGCTGGAAGGACCTGTTCAGTGGGCAGCAATGACGGAAAAGTTCTCTGATTTCGCTGCATTCAGGGAACGAGCTGAACACCTTATTCGCGCAGAGGAGCACATCGCGGCCATCCAAGGTTATCGTCACAACACCTTTGCTATACCAAACAACAGACAAAGCACGTCCCCCAGACAGCCACAGCGCCCAAGCCCACCTCGAGATCGTCAGCGCAGTCGGTCCCCACGCCCTCGGCGCCGAGAGACCAAGCCCTCTAGACGAAACCGTGGCCGTCGTGCTAACTCCGCAGAGGACAATGCACCGTATTATAAAATATACCACGTCACAACCGAGCCTCAGGATCGTGTGTATGATAAAATCAAGCATAACAAAGAGATGAGAAAGGCACCACCCATTACCAGAACCGAAGTTTTCGACAGAAACAGCTACTGTGAGTATCATGGCAGTAGCGGACATCGTACCAAGGACTGCCTTAAGCTCAAGGACGAGATTGAAAGGCTAGTGCGCCAGACAAACATTCTTGAACATTTCTTGGCAAAGGACGATAGGGGCAAAAGGAAAATGCAACACCTTCATGAAGTTGAGACCAACATAGACGATCGTCGCACTGAGCATCCCAGTAACCCGCAGCCCCAGACAATCACATCTGACAGACAACAACGCACGTCCCCTCCACCAGTGATGTTCATTGAGGGTAAAGCAACTGATAATCCCCGGAGGCAGCAACCTTTTCACATCTTCCAAATCGAGCATAGATTAGAGTCCACTCAGGTCATCTCATTTGGTCCACATGATTATGATGGTATCCAGTTGCCTCACGACGATGCCATCGTCTTAATGCTCCGAATTAACGGTATTCGAGTAAAGCAAATTCTTGTCGATACAGGCAGTTCCGCTGAGGTGATGTACTTTGATGCTCTCAAAAGAATGGGCCTCGGAAAGTATCCCTTGCAGCCGATGACGACATCACTCGTCGATTTTACTGGTGACAAGTTGAAACCTTTGGGGACCATCGACTTGGACGTCTTGTTCGGAGACGCACCCCAAACGGTGATCTCTAACGTTCGCTTCATCGTGGTGGACGCTCCATCTGCCTATAACGTCATTTTGGGGCGTACTTCCCTTAACAGCATCGGAGCAGTTGCATCTACTCTGCACTTGATGATTAAATTCCCAACTCCACAAGGAGTGGGTATAGTGAGAGGAGAACAACAGGTGGCCAAGGAATGCTACCGAATTACCATGGCACCACAGATTGCTCACATCGAGCGATCTAGGAAAAGCCAAGAATTTGTGAACAGTCTAGGCGCACTCAACAAAGAACCACCAAAAACCCTGTCAACAGAAGCCATGGAAGATACAGAACCAGTCGTATTACGGGACGGACAAGTGACTCAACTTGGCACCTTGTTACCTGCGATAGACCGAAACATGATAAGAGAATGCTTGACTGCCAATAAAGACATTTTTGCCAACGAGGACGACATGAATCCAGGAATCAATAGAGCCATCGCAGAGCACCACATTGATACATATGAAGAAGCGCGTCCGGTTCAGCAAAGAAAGCGCAAGTTAGGCCTGGAAAGGAGGAAAGCTGTACAGGACGAGTTTGATCGATTACTCAAGGCAGGGGCCATAAGGGAAGTGGAGTACCCCGTTGGTTGGCAAATCCTGTCTTGGTGCGCAAGTCCAATGGAAAATGGCGCATGTGTATCGATTATACTGATTTAAATAGGGCATGTTCCAAAAAAGCCTTTCCCATTACCAAGCATCGATGCCATGATCGACTCTACTGCAGGTTTTAAATACCTCAGCTTTATGGATTCTTATTTCGGGTACAATCAGATACAAATGCACCCTGATGATGAAGAGAAAACATGTTTCATAACCGAGCAAGGATTATTTTGCTATAGAGTTATGCCCTTCGGTCTCAAGAATGCGGGAGCTGAATATCAACAAATGGTGAACAAGGTTTTTAAAAACGAGTTGGGAGGAATCATCATGTACAGCACCTCAACATGATATTTCAAAAAATGAGAGACGTCGGCATGCGCCTCAATCCAAAGAAGAGTTTCTTTTGCTTGTCTAGTGGAAAATTTTTAGGTTACATTGTGTCTGAAAGAGGCATTGAGGTCCACCCCAGCAAATGTCGAGCCATCATCGACATGGAAGCTCCCAAAACTGTAAAAGAAGTGCAAGAACTTACAGGGCGAATAGCTGCGCTGAATAGATTCATAGCACGCTCGGGAGAGGTTTGCAAACCTTTCTTCCAGACCATCAAGAAGACCAACAAGTTTGAATGGACCTCGCAGTGCCAGGAGGCATTCGAACAGATCAAGACCTACCTATCCAATCCACCGATCATCAGCAGGCCAACCAAGGGAGAAACTTTATACTTATATGTTAGCTCTTCCGCGGTCGCAGTAAGTGCGGCGTTGATTCGAGAGGAAGACGGAGTACAAAAGCCTGTATACTTTGTGTCCAAGATACTGCGTGATGAAGAAGAAAGATATTCAACAGTTGAGAAAGGCGCTTTTGCCGTACTCATCGCAGCCAGAAAATTGCGCCCGTATTTGCAGGCACATCCTATTAAAGTGATCAGCGATCTTCCCTTGAAAAAGGCTTTGGGTAATCTTGATGTATCGGGACGACTCTTAAAATGGGCAGTGGAGTTATCAGAATTCGACATCTCCTTTCTACCTAAAACAGCATACAAGGGACAAGTGTTGGCAGACTTTGTGGTAGAAAGTACAGGAAGGTCAGAAAAAAGGGATCAGGAGGCTTTGTGGCATGTTCATGTCGACGGCGCTGCTTCTGAACGAGGGTCGAGCCTAGGAGTACAGATCAAAGGACCCAAAGGAGAAGTCTTCTACTACGCCATTCACATAACCTTCCCTGTCACTAACAACATGGTTGAGTATGAAGCGTTGATTGCAGGTCTGCGACTGGTAGAGGCAGTTGGTGCGACAAAAGTCAGGGTATACATGGACTCTCAGCTCGTGGTACACCAGATCAATGGGCAATATGAAGTACACGATCCGACCTTGGCGAAATACTTAGAGAAGGCCAAAGAGGTCTTAGCGACATTTGAAGAAGCCATTATCGAACATGTCCCGAGGGGAATGAATGAAATAGCAGACGCTTTGTCCAAACTAGCAAAAGGATCGGACATGAGCAGTGAGACGCCTATTACCATCATGGAGATACCTGAAGCTTGCATTGCAGCGACGGAACCTAAAGTCTTGCCGATCAGTGCCCAGCTCGAATGGTACACCCCCATCTTGGACTACCTAACCACAGGACAGTTACCAACGGACAAACTTGCCGCGCGACGAATTAAGAGATGGGCACCTGAGTTCACCATTTTAGAGGGGGAACTATTGAAGAAGGGATACTGTAAGACTTGACTCGTTTGCGTCAGTGAATCGCAAGGCAGGAAACTGATTGATGAAGTACATGGTGGCATCTGTGGCAGCCATCAAAGCCCTTACACCGTTGACAAGCGCATCGAAAGGGATGGATATTTCTGGCCAACCATGAGAAAAGACATGATTGACGTCGTGCGACGGTGTGAGCGATGCCAATACCATTCTGGCGTCTCGCGAAGGCCTCCTGCCTCTCTGAACACCATTGCGAGCCCCTGGCCTTTCGACATATGGGGAATAGACATACTAGGCCCTTTTCCGACAGCAAGAGCAAACCTGCGCTTCTTGGTAGTGGCGGTCGAGTACTTCACCAAGTGGATAGAGGCTAAACCACTTGCCCTGATAACCTCCCCACGAGTAGCTGACTTTGTCAAGCACAACATCGTCTACCGCTATGGCATACCTCATACCATCATATCTGACAACGGTCGACAGTTCACGGGCGCACCATTTCAAGACATGTGCGAGGGGTTCGGAATACTCTCTCTCTTCTCTTCAGTCAGTCACCCTCAAACCAATGGATTAGCTGAAGTTTCCAATCGAACCATATTGGAGGGACTTAAGAAAAAGGTTCAAGTCGCAACGACAACAAAGCAATTATATAATCCAAGACACAGCAACAAAGCAATTATATAATCATGCCGCATGAGATAAGTCTTGTAAAGAAAGTACTATAATCCAAAAGGTTTACGTTTACATAATAGCATACAACAAATGACAAAACATGGAACAGTATCTCATGGCTCTCCATCTACATCGCCGCCTAAAGAGCCACCAGGGAGACTAAAATCACTCGTTGGAGATCTGGATGAAGCAAGTTATACTCCCTTGTTTCATTCATCATTTGGTCAAACTGTTCGGAAATATTAAGTGACCCTGCCCCCTCGGCATGACGTGGGGAAAGGCGAGCAAGATCTTCAGCTAGCTCGGCAACGGGTCCAGCCTCCCCAAAGGTGTTTACCCCCGCAGACCTCTCCTCGTCAGAGCCTCCCCCGTCTTCATCTTCGACTTCAATCTCCTCCCTAGAAGGACGAGTTATGTCTGAGGGCCAAGCAGCGCCAGATATTGACCAGGGGTAGCGAGGAGTCAAGAGAGGTTTTGTCACTTCCTTACCTAACTCTACCACTCGGTCACCTTCCTCATCTTGGAAAATAAGATCGCCACTTTCCTCATCCCAGCGACACTGCGATAAAGCGACGTCAGGCTCTGGCGCAGGGTCCATAATCCCAAACTCCTCCCGGGTGAACGGATAGTATTGGCGCAGCTGATCACACTTCAGCTTCAGCATGTAGTGAAGACCCCCGCAAACGAGGCGGGTAGCTGCAGCTTGGGCGCCTGTGGATTGAAGGAAGGCCTGAAGAAAATCATGGGAAGAGCGGACTTCTCCCTTATCAGTGCAAATCTCTTTACCCTTGGAAGTGGCAGGAAGAGATTTCAATCTCTCTATCTCGGCTTGCAGCTGCAACAGCGAGGAGGTCTGGATAACCTCAGAATGTAGCCGGGCCTTTTCAGACGCTAGCCGATCCTTTTCAGACGCTAGCTGGTCCTTTTCGGCCTTCAACCCAAAATACCTCTTCACCAAGACCTGCCAATTCTTGGTCTTTCATCTGAAGCTCGCTCAGCAGTTCCTCAGTTTTCTGTCCCAAAGCCTCGTTGGTTAATTTCAACTTCGCCAACTCAGCTATTCGCTCTTTCTCTTGGCGCGCTACCTTCTCGCATGTTTTCTTCCAATCAGATATGGCCCCATCTCGTTGGAGAATAAGTTCCTTGGCTTTCTCCAGTTGTTGGTCGCGTTGGTCCAGCGATATTTGCGCTGCAGACAGCTGATTCTGAAGGTCAACATTGACGCGGGAGGCGCGGCTCAGCGTCTCGGACATCAAATATTTGTCCGCTTCAGCTGCCTGCGCACGAACCAACAAAGTATCCTGGGCGGCGGCAAATTTTTCAAATAACGCAGTCATCTCAGCCTTGTCTTCATCAGAAGCGCGATTCGCAAACGAGAATTGCGACAGATCCACCTTGAAGCCCCAATCCGATTCTTGCTCTCCACGAAGCACGCGAAGCTCTTTGTCGATTTTGGCATTCCTTTCCGCCAAAGAAGATAATGACTTCATCCAAGCACTTCCAAAATTGCGAGAGTGACCATGGACGCTCGCCTGGAGACATCCCAACTCCATCAGTAAAGAATGCATCCGCATGAACTTATCCTCCATTGATAAGCCAGTTAGCGAATTACTAATTTGTGGACATAGGTCCAAAGACACGCGATGCAGGGAGGCAGCAAGACGAGGCACCTATGCAATTAAATAACTTCGTTATTTAAAAAAAAAAAAAAAACGGTGAGGATGAACAAGCTATACAAGAGTGAAACCTGAATCTTGGAAGGATCCACGTTTATACCAGGGAGGCGCAGAGAAACTTTCTCATCTTCGTGAATCTTCCTGACGCGACCTGTGCGCCAGGAATCATCCGGAGTAGTTAGGCGACGCTGGGAAGAAGAGGAAGGGTGAGCCGGCGCAGATTTTTCACCAACAGATGTCTTCCCAGATGTTTTTTCGAATGTCTGCCCTGGTGCGACAGGCACCGCTAATTCACCACCAACAGACGATCCGGGGAAGTCTGGAGGAGTCGGCGAAGAATGTTTCGATGAACTCTCGACACATTTTCTCTTTTTAGTTTCCTTTGTCGTCGGTCCTCCCTCGGCCAACACCCTTTCCGCTGGGGCTTTCTCAAATGTCTGCGCGATTTTGGGATGTTGAGAAGTGCGAGAAGAAGCAGGCTTAGAACCCTTAGAGCCGCCCCCCTTAACAACTCTAAACATCGCAGAAGCCTTGGGGACGGAAGCTGACGCCTTCTTGGCAGGAGGAGCTTTTGTAACAGGAAGAGCTTTAGTGGTGGGAGACTCGATCGGTGTTGGCGACCCTTCCCCTTCCTCTTCAGGAGGAGGGGAATAGTTAAGGTGCGATCAGGTGGTGGCTCCTCGTCTGCGCCATCATCAGGCTAGATGCATTCAGCGAAGGTGCGATCATCCGCTACAGGGCTCCCCCCATCCCAACATAATTGGTAGCCCGCCTGAGAGGTTCTAGCCAGACGGGCTATTATGGCATATTCATCCTCGGTAGGTTCTGGGAATTCTACCTTAGTGAATCCAGTGGAAGTCATGTTCCAATCCAAACAGATGCCCATCCCGTCCATCAAGGTCCCTCGACAGAAGGCGGATTTCTCCTCCCAGTTGCCTATTTTTCTAGGTTTATTGGCGAACAAACGGTGCACAGTTCTGATGGTGCAGAATTCGTTATGGTGACAAAACTTGAAGTAATATCCAAACAGCCCCACCGTAGGGGTAACCTTAGCCTTAAAACCTAAGTTTGTAAAGTTCACCGTAAGCAGACGCTCAAAGGAAGTGATGCAACACCAAGCGACGGGAAGAAGTTGGCCTGGAGGAACTTTCACCATATTGATAAGTGTGCATTGAAATGGTGATAAGGGTAGGCGTATCCCCCACCATGCAGATTTGGCGAAGTACACCCTCCCCTTCGAAGTTTCAAAAGGGCGATCCAATTTACCCGCTCCTTCCACATACAACTCGCTCTCTTCTGGATCATCAAAAATCAAACTCCTCTTGAACTTGATTATTTTGGAATCGATCCAGGGATTAGATTCGAAACCTCTGGACATCGGGAATTTATCCCTAATTTTCTTAGAGTCTGAACTCCTGAAAACCTTCTTAGGCATGGCGAAACTAAGCAACAAAGAAGATTTAAACAAAACGATAGTAAGAAAAAGCGAGTAGGTTACGACAAGAACAAAAGTAATAGAAAGAAAAGCAAGAACGAGAAAAGGTTAGTACCAATACTCAGTAGTCGCCGTCAGGCAAGGATAGAAGAAAAAGGAGAGAAGAGAAACAGTGATAAGGGGTTCACCGGAGTGAAGGAAAGAAGAGAACACCTGCAAGGGCACAATGAATGTACTGGGAATGGAGAGAGAGACAAATGATGATTTTGGATCTATATAAAAGACACGTCTCTTCGGTTTTCCCACCTGGAAGGGAGCTTTACCCCTTTTTTCAAATTCTAATGAGAAGACAAATCGTCGCGACACGATCCCCCAAAAGATGCAATGATGGGGAGATCTTGTAGGATCCCTATAGAAGATTATGTGGCCCCCGCCTTCTTTCTTTATATTATTAAATTCACCAAATATTTCTTCCAACATCGCATGAGGGCTCGATAATATCAACCCTCACTGTGCGACTGCGTTGGAGGGACTCAGATACCAATTAACATCATCATTGTGCGACTGCGTCTGATGGATTTGGATATCAACAAACACCCCCTGAGGGCTTGCGGATTATGAGGACCTCGCAGAGTTCATCGTCTTTTTCCTTTCAAAGAATTTAGCCAACGAGCAAACATCGCTCGAACATCGCCTGAAGCTCAATGACGTCACCTAGAAATTGCTACAAAGAAATTCTGATAAAATGCAAACATTTACCAGAAGCTCGAGGGCTAATGATATGGTCAGATCAGAATATGGGCCTAATAGTCACGAAAAGCCTTGTGTAAGGCCCTTTTAGAGAAAGGAGCCCACGAGTCGTTATGATGAGGGTGGACCCGAGGCCGTTACGCTCAGAATGGTGTCAGGAACCGTTAGAGGGAGCTCCCACCGGTGGGTCCCCTAGAGGAAACGGTTTCTGAGCACGGGTGTCCTTACCATAACGGTCGCGGGATGTTCTGTGACCTCTGGGCGATAGTCGTTCAGGGAGCCTCGACTCAACCTCGCACTCAGCCTCGCACGGACGAACGCTGGCCATAGGCGAGAAAGTAACATGTCGAGGTTGAGGGAGGTCACAGCGACCTTCACGCCGCAGTCGAATAAGGAAGATGAGAACACGAGGAGGCCACAAAAGATCTGATGCAATGAGGGACCACCAGATGACTATAAATAGGAATCCCCCTCCATAAGGAAGGGGGGTTAGACATTATGTAAATCAAAGAAACCATGTATTAAACTAAGGAAATATATTGAGAAATTCTTACTCTTCTTCAACTAAACTCTTTGTTGAGATCTATGAGCTAGATTGTAGGTTATCACTTGGAGTTGGTGATGTTGAGCTTGAGCAAGCCAATAGAAGGTGATGTAAATTGAGCAATGTGAGGTATGTTCCCAAGATAACCAAAAATCTTATCTCAGTGGGTCAACTTGATGATGGCGGATTTGTTGTATCTTTTGGTGAAGGATCATGGAAAGTGTCAAAGGATTGCATGACATTGATGAAGGGACACAAAGATGGAAGTTTGTACACTCTTCATGGAGCATCTCGAAAGGATGTTGTTGCTATGGCAAGTGAGCATGGTGATTTGCACATGTGGTACAACCGCCTTTGTTATCTAAGTGAAAGAGATATGAAAGTGTTGCAAAATGAAAATTACATTCCTTCTTTTGATTGTTTATCTCTTGAATTTTGTGTTCATTGTGTAATGGGAAAGCAAAAGAGAGTGAATTTTAAGAGAAATGAGTCCCATAGAAAGGTGAAACCATTGGAATTGGTTTATTCCGATGTGTGTGGTCCATTTAATGTCAAATCCCTTGGTGGTGCTATTTATTTTGTTACTTTCTTAGATGACTTTTCTAGGAAGTGTTGGATTTATCCCTTGTCCTCAAAAGATCAAGTTCTTGAAACTTTTAAGAATTTTAAATCTCGTGTTTACTTTTCTAAGAATTTTAAATCTCGTGTTACAAACCGATAATGATGGTGAATTTTGCTCTAATGATTTTGACAATTTTTGTGCGAGAAATGACATTCGGAGAGTGAAGACGGTTCCATACACTCCACAAGAAAATGGGGTAATTGAGAGGATGAACCAGACCATTGTGGAGAGAATTAGAAGTATGTTGTCTCACTCGGGTCTTCCAAAATCATTTTGGACCGAAGCGGCTAACACGGCAGTTTATCTCATAAATCGATCACCTTGTATGGCATTGGACGGTGGCATACCGGAAGTCGTATGGAGTGGCAAGAAGATCTCTTATGGCCATTTACGAACTTTTGGATGTGAGACTTATGTGAAGATTCCTAATGTCAAGAGGAATATGCTTGATGTCAAGTCACGGAGGTGTGCATTTGTTGGCTATGGCGGTGATGATTTGGGTTATAGGGTTTGGGATCCTATTGAGAAGAAGACAATTAGAAGCCGAGATGTCATATTTCGTTAAGATGTGATATTCATGGAAAATCATGAGAAGGAGCAAAGTGAAGAAATACATGTCGAGGAGCATGTTGATGCTAGTGTTGCTCCCAAAATGCTAGCGGATCCTCAAGCAAGTAGTCATGATAATGAGGAGGAGAGTGAGCCGGTGGAAGCTTATGAGAATGAAGATATTGTTGAAGAAGAACACACTAATACCCCGGTACAAGAGTTGAGGAGGTCAACTCGGATTTCAAGAGCTACACAAAGGTATTCACCTTCCTTGTATTATGCTTTGTTCACGGATGCGGGAAATTCTCAACTCTTGTACATGATATGTGGATGGCTCTCCTCACTCGTTATGAGGGAAATTCTCAAATTAGACATTCTAGATTGTATGAATTGTATTCTCAATTTGAGAATTTCCACATAAAGGATGATGAATCCATTGAGGATATGTACACTCGTCTTGTACAACTGTAAAATGAATTCACCGAAGGAGGTGAGCCCCTAACAAATGGCAAGATTGTATGTAAGATGATGCGGGTTATGAGTGGAAGGCGCGAATGGGATGCTCATATCACATCGCTTGAGACCATTATTCGGATGGACCATGAGTACACCCCAGATCAAATGTACACCGAGTTTCGTTGTGTGGAGGAGAAGCTCAAACAACTTGCCAAACTAGGGCATACTCCAAGAACTCTAGCCATGTCATCCACAAATAATCTCGCCTCCACATCCTCCTCTCAACCTTTCCATCGCCAATACCCACATCAAACACCCATGAACCTCTACGAGCTTGATGAGGCACGGCAAGAGTGGTGATTGAGAAGATGTTTCGTGGGTTGGTCAAGCATGAGGAGAAGTTCAACAAGGAGAGAATAGCCCTTGATGAACGGGAGTTATGTTTTGTGTGCAATAAAGAAGGTCATTCCATGTACAAGTGTCACAAACTTTTTCCTCAAGTGCAAAACCACAAGCCAAAACTTAAGCACAAAAAGGAAAAGAAGAAGGCTCAAGTCATGCATGCCTTGTGGGATGTTGCATCCGAAACAAGCTCGTCCGATTCGGATTCTCATGAGATGTATGCTATGGTGGCAAATGTGGAAGAGGTGGTATTCTCAACGGAGGATGTGAAAGATGACTTCGTGAAGGACATCCTAAATGAGTTCAATCAAGGGACAAGATTTGTTCATCCGCTACATCAAGCGCGTAAGGCAACACCACCTCCATCTCCACCGACTTCACCAAAGTCGAGCTCTCCTAATGTATATCTCCCTCTCAATGATTCTTTAGCGATGATGATAGTGAGAGTGGTGATGAACCAACTAGTTCAACCAAATGTGTTGATCGTGATAGGTTGAATTCTATTTTTGATTCCACCCATGATGCCTTTGTTAGGAAAGCCGATACCATAGAAACCATAAAAGCCAAGGTAGATGAGCTTACTTCTAAGATGGGTGAGTATGAGGCTAAAATTAAGGAGCTTGAAAAGCAACTTGAAAAAATCGATTTTTAGTTCAAGCTCCTAAAATGGATTTGAAGAACCTTTTCAAAGGTCAAAAGTCTCATTACAAGTCCGGTCTTGGTTACCAAAAGTTTTATCAAACCAAGAAAAAGAACTTGTCACACAATAATGGAAACCAAGTTGTACAAAACATACAATTTCAAAAACCTAAGAATTCTCGTGGTTTTATGAATTTAAAGAGCTACACTCTTCTCAAAACCACAAAGCTCAATCCAATAGGCATAAAAAGAATGTTTTCCAATATTTCCAAAAAGATCGCGAAAATGATTTTAATGACTCATCCAATGATCCTAAAAATAAGGCCGAATACCTTAGAGCTCATTACTATTCTTATTTTGTCAAAGGTTCTATCATGCCTAAGCCAACCAATGCATATTACAACTATTGTTGTCAAAATGATCATATCTCGTTGGAATGCAAACTTAGGAAACCAAATGGTGAGTCCAAAGATAAGTGGGTTCCAAAAGCTTGTACCTCTAGTGGTACAACTAGTGGTATCTTAACCAATGTGACCTAAATACCAAGTTAACCTCCGGTCTTATAAGCCAAATATTTAGGGGGAGCCTATTTATTTCTATCTTATTTTTGTTTAAGAGGTTAAATTTGGTCACACTACTTTGTGTAGCGTCCTAAATTGGTTCTCCAATTTCTTTTCTTTATAATTAAGGGGGAGCCATAAATTTAGGGGGAGCTTGCTACAATTTTCACTTTTTGTCGATTTACAAAAAGGAGAAGAATTGTAGAAAAACTTGTGAAATGCCAAATTTTAATCGCTTTACTAATGATATTGTTTTGCAAATCGTCAAAAGGGGGAGATTGTTGTACTAAACGTCTCTAGCTTTGTCGATTACAAAATAATATCATTTGGCATTTAACAATTTTCATTGAGTTTTATAGAAAGAAGATGCAATTTATGAAGACTTGGATAAAAACTTTAAGAAAGATCAAGATCAAGTCTTTGAAGAGCTTGTAGGTTAGTTTAGACTAGGATAGAAGGTATACTTTAGTCCTTGTTTATCCTTGAAATGGTCTAGATAGCGAAAAGCTCAATATACTAGCAAAATTCTATTTTCTGTGACCCAGCGTCGTACAACGCTGAATAGTGGCACACAACGTTGAGGTTTCTAAACTAGAATATCTAAATTCTGACTTTTGTGAATCAACATTGCACAACGCTATATAGAGTTAGGCAATGCTGAGTCACAACGTTGTACAACGCTACAGTTAAAAACTTGTAACTTTTCCTAGTACCATTGTGCAACGCCATATAGCATTGCACAACGCTGCAAAAATTCCAAATTATCTGTGCTGTTCAGACAACACTGCATCGATGTTCAGACAGCGTTGTCCCATGTAAAACTCATGTAAAAAGTTGTTTTTACATGCAAAGTTGCGGACAACGTTAGCCAACGTCTTTAAGCGTTGGGTAACGTTAGCGTTGTGTGACGGTATATAGCATTGTACAACGCTCTGTTGAATATGTCAGGGTTGTTCTCTTTGTCTCCCATTAACGTTGTGTAACGCTATTCAGTAGCAAGCAACGCTCTGACAATTTCCAACGGAATTGTCAGAGTTTTCCTTTGGCTGTACACTCCTTCGTTGTGCAACGGCAAATAACGTTGCACAACGCTCTGACAGACCAACAGATATATTAACTAGCCGTTAGAATTTACAACGGTCATATTCCAGTGTTGTATAACGCTATTCAGTGTTGTACAACGCTGTGTCCAGTTTTTACTGGTAAATTGCTCTTTTCGAACCCTATATATATCCACCCCTTGTTCTCTCTCAACAGAGAGTTTTGCTTTGCAAAATTAGATCAGAATTGAGCCTTTGAGCACAGGGATACTCTCCCACTTGAGCTTTTCATAGCTAGACCATCTTGAGAGATTTAGTACCGGACCGAAATTTGGAATTTTCGGACCGAAATTTGTGATAAAAATATGCAAAGAAGCCCCTGGTTTTGTGATTTTGCGTCAATTCTTTGAGAACACCCCAGGTTGACTCCCCAAATTCCCTGTGTTCCTTCCTTTCCCTCTGTTCTTCACCAGAAATTCCAATTCCCAACAGAAAAAGTGAGAGGCACCAACCTTAAACCCTAGAAAATGCAAAACAGTGCCGAAAAGATAGAGAGAACGGCCCAGGCAGTGAGATTATGTGAGGTAAAGTGCCGTGGAGTCGCTCGATGGGGTAGGACACCAAATTTCGGATTGGTTTTGGTCTAAGGCCGCCAACTTCAATTCAAAATCTTGTCGTGATGAAGCCGCCTCTTGAGAAACCAAAATCACTAGCAGGAAGAGGGTAGAGAGGCGCCTCTAAGGGTGGTTCGATCTGTGAGAATGGTGGAAGGGGAAGGGGTGCGAGTGGTAGAGAAGGAGGGGCGGGTTTGAGTAGGCGTTTCTTTTTCTGTGGTTTCAATTTCTGGGGGTTTTCGAATGGGGGGAAAGAGAGAGACGAAGGGGTGTATTGATGTGGGTCTGGGTTTCGGATTGGGTAATGGGTAGATGGGTTTGGGCACTTAGAAAATTGCATCCATTAAGAAAAACATACCATCTCCAATTTAGGCCTGCATTAAAACAAAGAAAACAATTAATTAGGCCCAATAGACTATAACAACGAGAAGGCCCATCGAAAAGCATTAAAAAGGAATTAAAACAGAAGGGCCCAACCAAAATTTCGGTCCGAAAATTTAAATTTCGGTGCGAAATTATCAGTTTGGTACGTTAAAAATAAGTTTTGTGATTCATTTTATCACGAAAATTGGACAGTAAATCAAGAGAAATGGGTTCTAATTTTCCAGTGAAGTAAATCCTGATTTTGTCTCTGAAATTTTCAGAAATTGGCAAGAACATCTCCATTTTGTGTGATTCCCAAAATTGTTCGTGGTGCAACTCGCATGAGGTCGTGCGAAGGCCTGATTCTTGCGGGCCATAGGTGCTCTGGCACGAGTTACTTTCTTCATGATGCCCCGATCGATTTTGCTCTTTTCTTTTTCTTTTTGTTTTGGATTTCCTACACCAAACAGATAAAAATGATTAAATACTACAATAACATATAGAATTATTATATATATTATATATATATATTTTTTTTTATTTTCTGATTCTTATGAATCACACCACGTTTTTTTTTTTTTCAACATATATGATATTTTAACATGTGTGAAAAATAGAAGTAAAATAGAGAACAGAGATGATATAGAGTCTTGGGCTGCCTCCCAAGGAGCGCTTGTTTTAGGTCAGTAGCTTGACCGTCGTTGGCTAAGTTTCACTTGGAGGTTCGGAGAAGTAGAAACTAGCCACTTTCGCTATGTCTTCATTGGCTATATAATGCTTTAGTCTTTGCCCATTGACTTTGAAAGGCTCCGAATCCTTATCACAAATATCAATGGCACCAAAAGGGTAAACTTTCACCACGCGGAACGGGCCAGACCATCGTGATCTCAACTTGCCAGGGAAAAGCCTCAATCTTGAATTGAATAGAAGTACCAAGTCGCCTTCCTTGAATTCCCTTCTTGAAATTCTCCTGTCATGCAAAAGTTTTGTTTTTTCTTTATAGAATTTAGCATTTTCATAGGAGTTCAGGCGTACCTCATCCAATTCGTGCAAGTCTAATATTCGCTTGTCACCAGCTTTTAACAAATCCATGTTGATGGCACGAGTTGCCCAATATGCCTTGTGCTCGATTTCAACTGGCAAATGACACGGCTTGCCATAGACTAGCTTGAAGGGACTCATGCCAATGGGTGTCTTGAAGGCGGTTCGATAGGCCCAAAGTGCATCATCAAGTTTGCTGGCCCAGTCCTTGCGCGAACGAGCCACCGTCTTCTCCAAGATGCTTTTGATTTCCCTATTGGACACTTCAACTTGCCCACTTGTTTGAGGGTGATAGGCTGTGGCCACCTTGTGAATGACACCATGTTTCTTCAAAAGGGCATCAAAGTAACGATTGATGAAATGTTTGCCACCGTCGCTTATCACCGCCCTTGGCACACCAAATCGTGGGAAGATAATCTTAGAGAAAAAACGGATGACTGAGCTTGAATCTGCCGCCTTGCATGCAATTGCTTCCACCCATTTTGAGACATAATCAACAGCTACCAAAATATACTCAAATCCATGTGAACTTGGAAATGGCCCCATGAAATCCACGCCCCATACATCAAAAATTTCAACTTCAAGAATAGGGTTAAGAGGCATTTCATTCCTTTTGGAAATGTTGCCCGTTCTTTGACATTGATCACAAGAAGAAACGAAAGAATGAGCATCTTTGAAAAGAGAAGGCCAGTAAAAACCTGATTGGAGCACTTTGGCTGCTGTTTTTGAAAATGACGCGTGGCCCCCATAGGCAGAGGAGTGGCAGCTTGAAAGGATGGCTTTGACTTCGTCATGTGGCACACACCTCCTAAAAATGTTGTCGATTCCAAGTTTGAAAAGGTATGGTTCCTCCCAAAAGTAGTACTTCGAGTCTGATTTCAACTTCTTTCTCTGCTGGGAAGTCATGTCAGAGGGTAAGTAGCCACTCGCCAGAAAGTTAGCCAGATCTGCATACCAAGGCTCTTCTGCTTGCTGTTTTTCTCCCAATTTTCGGTCCGAAATTTTAAAATTTCGGTCCGAAATTTCTGCTACAGACGCGATCTCAGCCATCACATCTTCAAATTTTGCCCCTAAAATTTCCTGCACAGAGAACAATTTTTCGTCAGGAAAAGAGTCATTTATAGGCATTTCAGTTTCTTGATTTTGATTTGAGTGTAAGCGAGAGAGATGATCAGCGACTGAATTTTCAGAGCCTCTTTTATCCTTGATTTCAAGGTCAAATTCTTGCAAAAGTAGCACCCAACGAATCAGCCTAGGCTTGGCATCCTTTTTGCTGAGGAGGTAGCGAATTGCTGCATGGTCTGTGTACACGATCACCTTGGAACCAACGAGATAGGATCTGAACTTGTCAAGCGCGAAGACGATGGCAAGAAGTTCCTTCTCCGTGGTCATGTAGTTGACTTGGGCAGGGTCCAGCACCTTGCTAGCATAGTAAATAGCCACTGGCCTCTTGTCTTTGCGCTGCCCAAGGACCGCTCCAACTGCATAATCGCTCGCGTCACACATAAGCTCGAATGGTTGGCTCCAATCAGGTGGTTGTAAGATAGGGGCCGAGATTAAGGCTTCCTTTAACCTACAAAAAGCATCAAGACATTCATCAGTTACAATAAATTCATTGTCTTTAATCAAGAGGTTTGTTAGAGGTTTAGCAATTTTAGAAAAATCTTTGATAAATCGACGATAGAATCCAGCGTGTCCCAAGAAACTCCGAACGTCCTTCACGCTCTTTGGCATGTCAAGCCTTTCTATCACCTCAATCTTAGCCCTGTCAACTTCTATGCCCCTTGATGTGACCACGTGTCCAAGCACGACCCCTTGTTGCACCATGAAATGACACTTTTCCCAATTCAAAACCAAATTAACTTCTTCACATCTACGCAAGATTTTAGAGAGATTAGCTAAGCATGAATCAAAGCAAGTGCCATAAACAGAGAAATCATCCATAAATACCTCCATTTCTTTTTCAATAAAATCCGAAAAAATGGCCATCATGGCCCTTTGAAAGGTTGCAGGTGCATTACAAAGACCAAAAGGCATACGCCTATATGCATAAGTACCATAGGGACAGGTAAAAGTGGTTTTTTCTTGGTCATTTGGATGGATAGGGATTTGAAAGAAACCAGAATAACCATCTAAATAACAAAAGTAAGAATGATTAGCAAGTCTTTCAAGCAATTGGTCAACAAATGGAAGTGGAAAATGATCCTTTCGCGTAGCGGTGTTGAGCTTGCGATAGTCAATACACATCCTCCATCCAGTCACCATTCTTGTCTGAATCATCTCATCTTTTTCATTCTTCACCACTGTTGTCCCTCCCTTCTTGGGCACTACGTGCACTGGGCTCACCCATTTGCTATCTGAGATTGGATAAATAATGCCTGCATCAAGGAGTTTGAGGATTTCCTTCTTGACCACCTCCTTGAGATTAGGGTTGAGTCGCCTCTGCCCTTCAATGGATGGTTTGTGGCCCTCCTCCAAGAGGATCCTATGAGTGCAAATTGAGGGATCGATACCCTTTAAATCATCAATAGAGTAGCCAATCGCGCCTTTGTGGGCGCGAAGCTCTACCAAAAGTCTCTCTGTTTGATCTGCATCCAACCCAGCATTAACAATAACAGGTAATTTTTGATCTGGATCAAGAAATTCATACCTGAGAGTGGCTGGAAGAGGTTTTAATTCGATCTGGGGTGCAAAATTTCGGTCCGAAATTTTCGGTATCTGCTGAGTTGACCTCCTCTGGCAGGGCAATTTCGTCAGTTTCCTGATCGTCGACAAACTCCTCCATGCTTTCTTGTACTCCAATGGATTCCTGCACATCAGAAAGAAAATTTTGATACAGAATTACTGCATTTTCATATTGGTCCTCAAGAGATTTTTCAACAATTGGTTCAGTTTCCTCAATCATGCAACAATGGTGGTTATTGGCGCTAGGGTATTTCATGGCATGCTTGATGGAGAAGCGAAGCGTCTCCCCTCCCACTCTAACCAAGATCGTGCCTTCTCTGGCATCCATCATCACCCCTGCGGTACTCAAGAAGGGACGCCCCAAAATGATTGGAACCTCTCTGTCTTCTTCCATGTCCATCACCACAAAGTCGCCTGGAACAAAGAATTTGCCAACTTGCACTGGAATGTCTTTGATTTCACCCATGGGCAAACACTTTGATGAGTCAGCAAGCTGAATTGTGATGTTTGTGGGCAACAATTCACCAAATCCTATCCTCTCAAAAACTGACTTGGGCATCAGGCTTACACTTGCCCCCATATCACACAGTGCTTGTTTGATGAATTCCTTTCCAATCAAACAAGGCAAAACAAACTTCCCTGGATCCCCTAGTTTAGGTGGCATTTTTCTTTTTAGGGCCTCACTGCTCATCCTTGTCAGAACTATCCCTTTCAATTCTTCCAGGGATCTCTTTCTAGTGCACAATTCCTTGAGAAATTTGGCATAAATGGGCACCCTAGTGAACACATCAGAGAAGGGGATGGTGATATGGACCTCCTTTAGCATCTCCCAAAATCGCATGAACTGGATATCTTCTTTTTCCTTAGCCAACTTTCTAGGAAATGGTACAGGGGGCTGGTAAGAAGGTTCTGGGACTGCATTTACTCCCTTTTTCTTCTCTGGAGGGCCTTCTTCACCTTCTGGACCAGAAATTTCGGACCGAAAATTGTGAATTTCGGACCGAAATTCTGGCTCAATTGGGTGGTGTTGCTCTGTCTGCGCGCCTAACTGAGCTCCAGTTGTGTTGGTTGAGTCCAGGAGAGGTGGGGAAGGTAGGGCTTGTTCCAAACATGGCCTTTTCGTCTCCTTGACCTCCCTGCCCTTGCTGTTTGGTTGCTCGTCCGCCTCAAATGGCATTGGCGGGTCCATGTATTGCGTGTCACTCCTGGCGGACGAGCAACCAAACAGCAAGGGCAGGGAGGTCAAGGAGACGAAAAGGCCATGTTTGGAACAAGCCCTACCTTCCCCACCTCTCCTGGACTCAACCAACACAACTGGAGCTCAGTTAGGCGCGCAGACAGAGCAACACCACCCAATTGAGCCAGAATTTCGGTCCGAAATTCACAATTTTCGGTCCGAAATTTCTGGTCCAGAAGGTGAAGAAGGCCCTCCAGAGAAGAAAAAGGGAGTAAATGCAGTCCCAGAACCTTCTTACCAGCCCCCTGTACCATTTCCTAGAAAGTTGGCTAAGGAAAAAGAAGATATCCAGTTCATGCGATTTTGGGAGATGCTAAAGGAGGTCCATATCACCATCCCCTTCTCTGATGTGTTCACTAGGGTGCCCATTTATGCCAAATTTCTCAAGGAATTGTGCACTAGAAAGAGATCCCTGGAAGAATTGAACGGGATAGTTCTGACAAGGATGAGCAGTGAGGCCCTAAAAAGAAAAATGCCACCTAAACTAGGGGATCCAGGGAAGTTTGTTTTGCCTTGTTTGATTGGAAAGGAATTCATCAAACAAGCACTGTGTGATATGGGGGCAAGTGTAAGCCTGATGCCCAAGTCAGTTTTTGAGAGGATAGGATTTGGTGAATTGTTGCCCACAAACATCACAATTCAGCTTGCTGACTCATCAAAGTGTTTGCCCATGGGTGAAATCAAAGACATTCCAGTGCAAGTTGGCAAATTCTTTGTTCCAGGCGACTTTGTGGTGATGGACATGGAAGAAGACAGAGAGGTTCCAATCATTTTGGGGCGTCCCTTCTTGAGTACCGCAGGGGTGATGATGGATGCCAGAGAAGGCACGATCTTGGTTAGAGTGGGAGGGGAGACGCTTCGCTTCTCCATCAAGCATGCCATGAAATACCCTAGCGCCAATAACCACCATTGTTGCATGATTGAGGAAACTGAACCAATTGTTGAAAAATCTCTTGAGGACCAATATGAAAATGCAGTAATTCTGTATCAAAATTTTCTTTCTGATGTGCAGGAATCCATTGGAGTACAAGAAAGCATGGAGGAGTTTGTCGACGATCAGGAAACTGACGAAATTGCCCTGCCAGAGGAGGTCAACTCAGCAGATACCGAAAATTTCGGACCGAAATTTTGCACCCCAGATCGAATTAAAACCTCTTCCAGCCACTCTCAGGTATGAATTTCTTGATCCAGATCAAAAATTACCTGTTATTGTTAATGCTGGGTTGGATGCAGATCAAACAGAGAGACTTTTGGTAGAGCTTCGCGCCCACAAAGGCGCGATTGGCTACTCTATTGATGATTTAAAGGGTATCGATCCCTCAATTTGCACTCATAGGATCCTCTTGGAGGAGGGCCACAAACCATCCATTGAAGGGCAGAGGCGACTCAACCCTAATCTCAAGGAGGTGGTCAAGAAGGAAATCCTCAAACTCCTTGATGCAGGCATTATTTATCCAATCTCAGATAGCAAATGGGTGAGCCCAGTGCACGTAGTGCCCAAGAAGGGAGGGACAACAGTGGTGAAGAATGAAAAAGATGAGATGATTCAGACAAGAATGGTGACTGGATGGAGGATGTGTATTGACTATCGCAAGCTCAACACCGCTACGCGAAAGGATCATTTTCCACTTCCATTTGTTGACCAATTGCTTGAAAGACTTGCTAATCATTCTTACTTTTGTTATTTAGATGGTTATTCTGGTTTCTTTCAAATCCCTATCCATCCAAATGACCAAGAAAAAACCACTTTTACCTGTCCCTATGGTACTTATGCATATAGGCGTATGCCTTTTGGTCTTTGTAATGCACCTGCAACCTTTCAAAGGGCCATGATGGCCATTTTTTCGGATTTTATTGAAAAAGAAATGGAGGTATTTATGGATGATTTCTCTGTTTATGGCACTTGCTTTGATTCATGCTTAGCTAATCTCTCTAAAATCTTGCGTATATGTGAAGAAGTTAATTTGGTTTTGAATTGGGAAAAGTGTCATTTCATGGTGCAACAAGGGGTCGTGCTTGGACACGTGGTCACATCAAGGGGCATAGAAGTTGACAGGGCTAAGATTGAGGTGATAGAAAGGCTTGACATGCCAAAGAGCGTGAAGGACGTTCGGAGTTTCTTGGGACACGCTGGATTCTATCGTCGATTTATCAAAGATTTTTCTAAAATTGCTAAACCTCTAACAAACCTCTTGATTAAAGACAATGAATTTATTGTAACTGATGAATGTCTTGATGCTTTTTGTAGGTTAAAGGAAGCCTTAATCTCGGCCCCTATCTTACAACCACCTGATTGGAGCCAACCATTCGAGCTTATGTGTGACGCGAGCGATTATGCAGTTGGAGCGGTCCTTGGGCAGCGCAAAGACAAGAGGCCAGTGGCTATTTACTATGCTAGCAAGGTGCTGGACCCTGCCCAAGTCAACTACACGACCACGGAGAAGGAACTTCTTGCCATCGTCTTCGCGCTTGACAAGTTCAGATCCTATCTCGTTGGTTCCAAGGTGATCGTGTACACAGACCATGCAGCAATTCGCTACCTCCTCAGCAAAAAGGATGCCAAGCCTAGGCTGATTCGTTGGGTGCTACTTTTGCAAGAATTTGACCTTGAAATCAAGGATAAAAGAGGCTCTGAAAATTCAGTCGCTGATCATCTCTCTCGCTTACACTCAAATCAAAATCAAGAAACTGAAATGCCTATAAATGACTCTTTTCCTGACGAAAAATTGTTCTCTGTGCAGGAAATTTTGGGGGCAAAATTTGAAGATGTGATGGCTGAGATCGCGTCTGTAGCAGAAATTTCGGACCGAAATTTTAAAATTTCGGACCGAAAATTGGGAGAAAAACAGCAGGCAGAAGAGCCTTGGTATGCAGATCTGGCTAACTTTCTGGCGAGTGGCTACTTACCCTCTGACATGACTTCCCAGCAGAGAAAGAAGTTGAAATCAGACTCGAAGTACTACTTTTGGGAGGAACCATACCTTTTCAAACTTGGAATCGACAACATTTTTAGGAGGTGTGTGCCACATGACGAAGTCAAAGCCATCCTTTCAAGCTGCCACTCCTCTGCCTATGGGGGCCACGCGTCATTTTCAAAAACAGCAGCCAAAGTGCTCCAATCAGGTTTTTACTGGCCTTCTCTTTTCAAAGATGCTCATTCTTTCGTTTCTTCTTGTGATCAATGTCAAAGAACGGGCAACATTTCCAAAAGGAATGAAATGCCTCTTAACCCTATTCTTGAAGTTGAAATTTTTGATGTATGGGGCGTGGATTTCATGGGGCCATTTCCAAGTTCACATGGATTTGAGTATATTTTGGTAGCTGTTGATTATGTCTCAAAATGGGTGGAAGCAATTGCATGCAAGGCGGCAGATTCAAGCTCAGTCATCCGTTTTTTCTCTAAGATTATCTTCCCACGATTTGGTGTGCCAAGGGCGGTGATAAGCGACGGTGGCAAACATTTCATCAATCGTTACTTTGATGCCCTTTTGAAGAAACATGGTGTCATTCACAAGGTGGCCACAGCCTATCACCCTCAAACAAGTGGGCAAGTTGAAGTGTCCAATAGGGAAATCAAAAGCATCTTGGAGAAGACGGTGGCTCGTTCGCGCAAGGACTGGGCCAGCAAACTTGATGATGCACTTTGGGCCTATCGAACCGCCTTCAAGACACCCATTGGCATGAGTCCCTTCAAGCTAGTCTATGGCAAGCCGTGTCATTTGCCAGTTGAAATCGAGCACAAGGCATATTGGGCAACTCGTGCCATCAACATGGATTTGTTAAAAGCTGGTGACAAGCGAATATTAGACTTGCACGAATTGGATGAGGTACGCCTGAACTCCTATGAAAATGCTAAATTCTATAAAGAAAAAACAAAACTTTTGCATGACAGGAGAATTTCAAGAAGGAAATTCAAGGAAGGCGACTTGGTACTTCTATTCAATTCAAGATTGAGGCTTTTCCCTGGCAAGTTGAGATCACGATGGTCTGGCCCGTTCCGCGTGGTGAAAGTTTACCCTTTTGGTGCCATTGATATTTGTGATAAGGATTCGGAGCCTTTCAAAGTCAATGGGCAAAGACTAAAGCATTATATAGCCAATGAAGACATAGCGAAAGTGGCTAGTTTCTACTTCTCCGAACCTCCAAGTGAAACTTAGCCAACGACGGTCAAGCTACTGACCTAAAACAAGCGCTCCTTGGGAGGCAGCCCAAGACTCTATATCATCTATGTTCTCTATTTTACTTCTATTTTTCACACATGTTAAAATATCATATATGTTGAAAAAAAAAAAAACGTGGTGTGATTCATAAGAATCAGAAAATAAAAAAATATATATATATATAATATATATAATAATTCTATATGTTATTGTAGTATTTAATCATTTTTATCTGTTTGGTGTAGGAAATCCAAAACAAAAAGAAAAAGAAAAGAGCAAAATCGATCGGGGCATCATGAAGAAAGTAACTCGTGCCAGAGCACCTATGGCCCGCAAGAATCAGGCCTTCGCACGACCTCATGCGAGTTACACCACGAACAATTTTGGGAATCACACAAAATGGAGATGTTCTTGCCAATTTCTGAAAATTTCAGAGACAAAATCAGGATTTACTTCACTGGAAAATTAGAACCCATTTCTCTTGATTTACTGTCCAATTTTCGTGATAAAATGAATCACAAAACTTATTTTTAACGTACCAAACTGATAATTTCGCACCGAAATTTAAATTTTCGGACCGAAATTTTGGTTGGGCCCTTCTGTTTTAATTCCTTTTTAATGCTTTTCGATGGGCCTTCTCGTTGTTATAGTCTATTGGGCCTAATGAATTGTTTTCTTTGTTTTAATGCAGGCCCAAATTGGAGATGGTATGTTTTTCTTAATGGATGCAATTTTCTAAGTGCCCAAACCCATCTACCCATTACCCAATCCGAAACCCAGACCCACATCAATACACCCCTTCGTCTCTCTCTTTCCCCCCATTCGAAAACCCCCAGAAATTGAAACCACAGAAAAAGAAACGCCTACTCAAACCCGCCCCTCCTTCTCTACCACTCGCACCCCTTCCCCTTCCACCATTCTCACAGATCGAACCACCCTTAGAGGCGCCTCTCTACCCTCTTCCTGCTAGTGCTTTTGGTTTCTCAAGAGGCGGCTTCATCACGACGAGATTTTGAATTGAAGTTGGCGGCCTTAGACCAAAACTAATCCGAAATTTGGTGTCCTACCCCATCGAGCGACTCCACGGCACTTTACCTCACATAATCTCACTGCCTGGGCCGTTCTCTCTATCTTTTCGGCACTGTTTTGCATTTTCTAGGGTTTAAGGTTGGTGCCTCTCACTTTTTCTGTTGGGAATTGGAATTTCTGGTGAAGAACAGAGGGAAAGGAAGGAACACAGGGAATTTGGGGAGTCAACCTGGGGTGTTCTCAAAGAATTGACGCAAAATCACAAAATCAGGGGCTTCTTTGCATATTTTTATCACAAATTTCGGTCCGAAAATTCCAAATTTCGGTCCGAAATTTTGGGTTCTGACATTTGATTTCTGGTGAAAGATGGAGTATTTTAGGAGGAAGACAAGGTCTCAAACTCTTGGTGTGGGGGCCTCTTCCAGCAGGCAGCCCCGATTGGGCAGCGATGAGGCCAGGGACCCTGAGGCAGCGAGGTATGAGCCCGCGGCGGGATTCTATATGCCGACGAAGTGGCAATTTGACAATTACAAGCGGCTCATGAGGCGTCCCATTGAGCACACCAGATTGGTTGATTTAGAGGTGCTGGCAGATTTGGGGATTAAGGAGGAATTTCTGGAATTGACTGCACAAGTTGGTTTTACAAAACGGTTTTGGGAAATTGGGCAAGAAGCTTACAAAAGGTACACTCTTGAATTTCTCTCTTCATTGAAATGGGTTAAGCACAACGGGGAGGATTGGATTGAGTATAGGTTGAACAACCATGATGTGAAAACCAAACCTGATGTGATTGGAGACATGCTTGGGTTGGAACCCGGATGTGCAGTCATAAATCTCAAAGGAAAGGGGAGTAAGGGACGGAGAGATAGGGTTTGGAGCAGGATTACACGATCCCCAGGTTCCGATACTTTTATCCATCTGATTGAGCACCCAACCTTGAGGATTTTGACCCGTGCCTTAGCTTCCATGGTGTTTTCTCGCGGTGAGACCATGAGACGAGCTGTCTCGGAGGACCTATTACTCTTGGATCAGATCCTCCAGCCCGAGCCACAGAAATTGTGCATAATCAAGCTCATGATAGATCATTGGATTGACCAGCGCGATCAGCGCGGTACTGGGGCCATTTCTATGGGGGCTTATGTGACATGCATTGCACTTGCCGCAGGTGACCCGTTACCAGAGCATACAGAGTGCACTGCTTGGTCTTTCAGTGATGCAGATAGGTACAGGGAGATGGGATTTTTGGAGATTGAGGATGCAGGGCCGTCTCTCAGGTACAGGTGGAAGATGAATCGCCGTCCAGACATTCTTTTGCCATATCCACATAGGGTTGACCCCTCTGATCCTTCCACCAGGCTAGTTCTCATGGACCATGCGGCCCCAGTATCTCAGATGGGCCCAGTACCTTCGTAGCGGGAGCCTCCACGTTCTGACATGTCAGAGAGCTCCCATAGGCCAGCAGCCCCCATTGAGTACCCCCCATGGTATAGTGAGTTGAGTGGCATGGTGAGGACTATCCTGACTACCTCTACAGCTACACAGGCAGCGGTCGCGCGTCAGGAGCAGCGTTTGGATGAGTTGTCTCGTCTCGCCAATGCCAACCACCACTACCTGCGCTACAATCAATGGCCGCCAGACTGGATATCTTCCCCTTCTGACTCGACTGTCCCATCCGCTGGTACTCCCGGACAGCCGCCTCATGACGCCCCGCCCGAGGGGCCTCTTCCTCCTCCCTTTTGATTCGGTACTTTTCTTTCCTCCTCTCTTTATTTTCTTGTGATTGTGATGCACTGGGACAGTGCTTATTCAGTTTGGGGGGGGTTACACGAAAAATGGACAAAATTTTGAAATTGAAGTTGGCTGTTTTGGACTTAAATGCAAAAATTTCGGTCCGAAATTCTCTCTGTTTCTTCTGTTTGGTTTGCAATTTGGATTCTGGAAATTTAGAAAATGACTTTTACATGAATGTTCGATCTCTGTTTTAATTAATTGGATTAAGTTTCTTACTGTTTTACACAACTTGAATTTTAGAAAGCATTTTGAAATTTTTTCTCAAAGACTATTGATGTTTAAAATGCTTCAAGTTGATTTGGGCACTAATAGAACGAATTGAAAATTAGTTTGAGAATTGAGAACCTGATTTTGGATGCTTGGAGTTTGTCAAAATGATCTAAGTCAAAATTCACAAGTTTTTGTCGAGTGAACGATTTTATATCTTGCAAATATTTGTTCAAAAAGGATTTTATGAACTTTGAAAATTATAAGATGACCCTAGAATGTGTTCTTGAAATGCTTGAATCACCAACGAGCAAAATTCTAAATTGACAAAAATCTAAATAGTTGTGAAACGAGGATGCACCGAGGCCTTCTTCCACTAACTTAACCATAAAGTGGAGGGTATCGGACCTGGTGCGAAAGCATTGGCAAAGGAGTTGTTGAGTATTATGGCCCAAGTGTACCGTGGCCATAGTCGAGCAACACCCGTCCAACCTCCCTAGCGCGACATGTGCTAGTAGCAAACTTAAGGCCAATGACACCGCATTATATCCTCTAGGGTGTAAAGCCCCACGACTCGACTTGCACAATGTAAATTGGTGAAAAATAAATTCAATTGAGAAGGGGTTCATTATAAAATTTTCAACTTTGATGAATTGCCTTTACAAATTTATGCAAGATGTGGAAAAGAACGGACGAAAGAAATTGAGTTTGTAATTATTTTGATAAGGAGAAGCTAGGGTTTTTGATTTGAAAAATGAAATTCATTAGGACTAAGAGATGCACAAATTCAATCGAAAAGAAAATTAAACCCTTGCCCTTGATTTGAAATTATTGATTTGCTTGAATTGTTCAAACTTGTGTGAAACATTAAGAAAATCCAATTAATTCTTCATTGATCGGTTTGAGATGATTTCATCCTAGGTCTAAGTATAGTCAATTCTTTTAAGCTTAGGATTTTGTTTGAGGACAAACAAAGATTTAAGTTTGGGGGGATTTGATATCTCATTTTTATATGCGTATTTTGACCATACTTAGCACCAAAATAACACTCAAACCAATATAAATTGTCTCATAATTAACTGTGATTTTTAGGATATTTGGTACTGCCGCCGCTTCTTTGTTCTTTTGTAGAATTCTCGTGAAGATTGAAGACTAGACACGCAAACAAGACGAATTGGAGCTTAGGTCACTGCCAGACGTCTCATTCCTGGCCCACAGACGCATGAAATGGACTAGAGAAGGCCTACAAAGCACCATGCCAAGCCTGGATCTCACATGAATGCT